>LTAT01000004.1:39115079-39137047 GCA_003286495.1 Chlorodrepanis virens
AGTTTCTTTTTTTTTTTTTTTCTTTTTAATACATATGACCTGATGCTCCAGTCTTCCTAAATATCTACTCTCTTTCAGGAAACTTTCTGTCTCTTTGACATCAGTTAGTGAAAAAATAGAAGTTTTATAAAATCATTGCTTGCCTTACCAGATTTAGTGATTGTGTCTGCAAGTTTTCCAAACAAAACTTGCTTTACAGAGCCAGCAACAGTAAAAGTTACATTCCAGACCAGTTGAATTCAGAACAGTGAAAAGTGGATTTGAAGCTGTTCTAGGAACTTTGAATAAGGTGCTCTTATCCATCCGTTAACCACTCCAGATTGTATTGCTGGGTGGCTCTCACTTCTGGGAAAGGCCATTCAGCTAGAGCAAAATCCTTTTCACATATTTAAGTTTTATTCTTTTTTAAACATGTGAACAAGCCTCCCTTTTTGTTGCAGCTACACCAAGGCAAATGGTACTTGAATTGCAAGTTTGTCTTTAGTTTAGTAGTACCTATTCAAACTGCAGTACTGATAATGCATCAATTTAAATAATATAGGCATTCCTATCTTAGAGGTATTTTTCAAAATAGCATCTTAGCAAAGATGACTTTTTAAACCTGAATTACATAAAAAAACCCAAAACTTCTCTGTGAGTAAAATGTGTATGATTGTTGTTATGAGAGTGCCTACTAGAGGGAAGACAGGAGTCTCCTAAGGAAATGGCTGTTCCAAACACCTGCAGGGCTTTGGCTTTGCCTCAGTTATTCTTTACAGTTTCTCTGATTTCAAGACATGCTTGTAGGCACCTTTGCAAACTGGGCTCTTGAGGTTTCTTTCCTTTCTTATGTTCATGTTCCTTGAGGGTAACGTTCCATAATACAAGATGGAATATGCCTTCAGAAGTGAGTTAATTCTAGTTAGAAAACCGTGTTTGGCTCAGATTTTGAGAATCTATCTTTCTCTTGCGACTTCCTGCCCTTTCTGCCCAAGTGAGATTTCTCTGTTTTCATGAGATGAAATTATGTAATTTTGCTCCTGTGGGTTCTGAACTAGCTGATGCTATTTTCTGGTCTTTGCTGAACACATCTGCACTATGTTGATGTAGTGTTGCCTCTGGAAATTAGAATAGGACTTTTTAGGAGATGGATTAAGCAGATAAGTTTTAAATTAATGAGAACTAGCATTTTAGCAATGTAATCCAAAAGATCTAGGTGTACAAAACAGACTTCAGATTTTAAAGAAATTTTTTTTATATATTTGAGATAGACTTGAAAAAGTTATTATCACTTAAAATGTCATCTTACTAGCCAGAGATGATAATAACTGTAATCATGGGTTTTGTTGTCTTGAACTTCTTCAGAAAAATCTTTATAAACATCAATTTGATAAGGAATTTGTGCATCAATTTTTTTTTCTTTTTCCACTCCAGTGTTCTTTATATGTAGACTTAATTGCATTAAGTTATATAGTCCTGGTTTAGGTTGATTAGGTTTTAGGCAACTAGAAATTATACCCTTTGGGCATCATATATTTAGTAACTTGTTTGTAATTTAATGAAAGCAAAACTTCATTTATTTGCTGCTCCTGTGGTGGAGACTTTCTTGTTGGAGTCTATTTCATGTTAGATGGTAGGTGCTTTAATATGTACTAAAGATGTATGTAACATTCATTAAAGCAGTATTTGAAATACTGTGAAGATGCAAAATCATTGCTTATACTGTAATCTTGTAGCAGCAACAACAGGAGCTACCCAAAACAACCTTTTTGTATCTATATAAAATCACTGTTTCAGTTCATGGCTGAATGATGCATAATAATGTTTTCTTCGCAGCTGACACTTACTGATTATGTTTAAAACCACACCCCAGTAATATTCTGATATAGCACTGGAATTTATTTGTCTTGAAATTATTTTTGTAGTATAATCTCAAAAGTCTAACTCAAAAATTTGGTTTATTAAGATTTCGAAAAAGCTGGAGCTAAATAGGAGGTCCTGAAGTAAAAGCAACTGAGGCTTTACCAGAAGCAATGTGACAGAATGCACTCATACATCACCAGGGGAAAACATTTCAGCCTTTGGCCATTTTCTTCTAGTTTAAATTAAGGGGTTTGAATATAAGCATGAGCATCTTAGACATCAAAGCTCTCAGAGAAATGACTTTTCATTTTAATTAGAGGGGTATGAAGGCCTTGTTACCTTTTGTCCTACATCTGTTTATAATAGCCCTTAGATATCTGTCCTATATCTGTGTGGTTACATTAAGAAAGTTTGTTATCACTGAGCTGATTAACATAAGAAAGGCTTCATGAAGAAGAGTTGCAGAGCAGATGGAATACAAGAAATTAGAAAGTAAAGAAGGGCAGAGTGAAATTGAAAAACTGCTTGAAAAAAGAATAAGCAGAGAAAGAAACAGAGGGAAAGAAAGAAGAAATAATAGAGGATTGTCTTCATGAAAACAGTTCTGTTAAAAAAAGAGCTTTTAGTGGTTGATGTTTGTGGATATAAAATATCATTTTTCTTGCTCCACCACATGTTTGGGAAGTTTTCTTGGTTAGAGAAATTTCTGGAGTTCTTTTTTCTGTCTTAATTAGTGCTGCTTTTTACCAAAAGCCTCCCTGCTTTGATTTGTCTAGCTACACATGTTAATATGTCTCTATTGAGCTTTCAGGTTGAATTAATTTAAGCTAAGATTTCTTTCTAATGTACTTCTTCAGTAAGGTTTTGACTCAAGGTTATAGCTAAATTAACTTTCACTGAAGGACGTTGTTAACTTAACTTTCTGCTTCTAAGCATTATTGGCAAAATAGTACCCCAAATGTTTCTCTGGGGCTCTGTCAGAGTGGATTCCCTGTTAGGAACTGGACCATAAGCACTTCTGCATAACTGCACAGAAGGCTGAGAGACGCTTAATGGCAAAACCAGCTATCTATTTTAATGGTCATATAAAGAGAACCTAACTACTATAGGCCTTCAGGGAGCTCATCTTATGATTAGAGAGAGATTTGAATATTGATGCAGGCTGAGTGGACACTGGAGGGGCACTTGTGGGAGGGATGTATATCAGAATAACAAAATTATAAAAACAGAGTGCTTTCTTTAAAAAACAAAAACATTGAAACAGCTTTTCATCAGAAAATGCCATGTTTCTAAAATAAAGCTATTTTAATGAAGTTTTGTGAGCATATATAGAGATTTGTTTATGTATATGTATATATATCTGCACATATATTATGTGTGTATAGAAACATCCAGAAAAAATGTATTTACTGGTATATCTTTTCTAATTTTGTAAAGGCAATATTAATATTTAATCTGTGTGATCTGCACAGTGATAACTATTAAATATATTATTATTTTAATACAATTAAACATGAAATGTGTGTTGACACCACTTTGAAGCTATCATAATATGGAAGAAGAATATAGTAATTTTGAGATTTTGCAGTGGAACCTTTTGTAGATTCATGTGGAGAAAATAATGATTTTTTTTTTCGTTTTGTTTGATTTTGAACAGACAAATTTTCAAGGGGCTAAGGTTGTCTGCAAAATCATGTTGTATCTAAGTGAGTTTTGAGTAGTTCACTTTTATTGTCTGTGTTTGGTTTGATGAGTTATCCCCTGATGATTTAGAGAGGAACGAGAGCTAAGATTGTGTCCTGTCCTGAAAGATATCTGAAAATATTTCCGAAATAAGTGACTTATAATTGAACCAGAGGAGGCAGTAAACCCCTGCTGAACCACGGAGCAAGCCCTGACATGATGGATGCAGGAGACTTTGAACTGCAGAGCATGTAGCATCACCCTAATCTTCACTCTTCCAGGATGGCTAAGTAGTGGGTGGGTGCAGGAAGGCATGGTCTGAGGCTTCCTGGCTGCTCTGGGTATTGCAGCATCACCAAGTGAGGCTGTGACAGCAACACCATGGTTGCCCATTCCAGCAAGGCTCTCTCGGGCACATCTGATTGCCAGTTTGTGTATCAGCATCCTTGATGATGACATTCTGCTGCATTCTGCTGAGCTTTCCCTGGGATCCTGCTTCAAACCCAGCTGGGTGTGCGTGTGTGTGAATGTGGATCACCTCTGGCCAGCAAGGGGGCACATTTGCCATGCACTTGCAGTGTTTTCCTGATGATTAGAGAAATACGGGATGTAACACAGAGATGACACAGCATCTCTAAATACACTCTGACCTTTCCTCCTCTCCCAAAAATTGCATCGACATTTACACACTGAGTCCTCCCCCACCATTCAGCTCTGAGGGCACCCTAGCCCAAAGTTTCCTGTGCTGAAACCTGACACTGGGCAAGCCATGTAAGCTGAAGCCCTTGGTTTGTTTTAGTTGATGGAACAGCTTTCCTTTGGTTTCCCTTCCATTAAATCTCCTGATGAGATCCTGGAGTACCACGTGGCCAGGGTACAGCAAAGAGGATTACTGGTAGGACTTAGGAAGGTGATTAGCAACTCAGCATACACTCCTGGCTCCTGAGAGCCTTTAGGAAGCGAAAAAGGGCACTGTTGCCATCTTTTTATGCCTGGGAGCATGAAAGATGGGAATGGCAGCAGTGTCTCAGTGCATGGGAATCAGAACAACAATATTCAGCAAGTATTTATTTCTGATGGGGAGTCATCTCCAGCTCTAGGATTTGTGTTGCATTAAAGCTGTTGTGTTTGAAATATTTCTGTGGAGGACAAGGACCATGGGTAGAGAAGTCTCTGGAGAAGGGAAGATGTGGGCTGCAGTGAGACCATAGCTGCTTGCAGCTGTGTTGGAACTCTCACAGGCTGGGGGAGCCCTGTTTCATCTCTCAGCAGCCTTTTGCCTTCAGACTGGGCTCTCACGAGCATCACTGTAGCACTCAATGGTTAACAGCAAATTTTCCATCTCTGTTAGGAAGAACAGAACAGCCCAGCTCTCTGTTGAAGAGTTTTATCCTGTCATGCAGCAAGAGCCAGGATACCAGCCTGTCCCACCATGGCTCAGCCTGGCTCAGCTTGACAAGACACAACTTGGCTTGGCTCCATGCTCCAAAAGAAAGGCATTTTGTCATGAGTAATAGATTGATTCTTTACACGCTGTTAGTTAACCTTTAGTTCTTCTGTTTGTTTTAAATCATTAAAAGTGTAATTTTTTTTTTTTTTTTAAATTTGACTGGCAGACTAGGTCTTAAAGGTAGAGCATGTGGGCCAATACTAACAAGATGGTTGTTTTAGGATGTTAATTATAGACTAAATTGTTTCCTGTGGATTAAAAATGTACAAGAAAGGGGATGGAAACTCTGAGGAGGAATGCTTTTTCTCCCATGATCATTGTGGTATTAGGAATTTGGGTTAATGTTATTTGAATGTTATCTGGAGCAGCAGTCCAGGGCCCCCTCAGGACCTGGCACACCTCTTCAGCCAGTTGGGCAAAGGGGTGCTGCCAGGAGCATCTGAGGGAGATTTAAATGGCTCCAGGGAGTGCAAGTGATAGCCTATTTGCACAGGGAGGGTGAAGTACTGCAACAAAAGCAGCCAGCTCGGTTGCTGGTCCTTATGTTCCCCAAGAGAGCTCAAATATGACGTCCACTCTGAGGTCTTGTCTAAGGTTGTCAAAAAAGATGCAGCAACCCAGACAGAGCAGAGCAACCCAGACAAAAAACCATGAAAAACATGCTCTGCGTAGCTATTTAGGCTTCAGGCTGCAGGAAACACCCATGGCTCTCAGTGGATTGTAGCAGTGCTGGAAGTTGCATCAGATGTGGCCAGGTGGACAAGCTGCTCAGTCTAGTGGAGATATGAAATAAAGTAGAAAGGCTGAGAAGCATCAGAGAATCAGAGAGGGAGATAGACCATGCTTGTACCTCCCTAAAGAAGGAGCAGCTACCAGAAACAATTCAAGTTCAAGGGGATCCTCTATTCATCCCCCAACAAGGAGGAGGATACCAGTTGTGTAGCAAGAAGTTGGGCTAAATGGGCCCAACCAGTAGGAAGATCTGCTGCCTCCATGGATGTCACAAGGAAACTTCCAAGCCTGATGCAGCCCACAGGCTGCTACTCATTACTGATCTTCCATTTAGAGGGTGAGGAAATGGCAACACGTGGTCTGAGGGCATTCAAGAGAGGTTGCAAGGCTTTATGAGCTTTGATAAGGGAATCTTATCCTGCAAATTTATCAGGACTTAGCAGATGTAGGAAAACTCTTTCTAAGAAAGTTTGTTTGCGTAACAGTGCAAGGCGTGGCAACTTCAAACCTTCCTAGCACAAAATTAGTTATCTATTTATTCCTGAAGTCCACCTGCCGAAATGCTATGTTAACACAACTATCCTGTCATTATGCCCAAACTAGTGTAGGTTTTGGACTCAAATTACTTCCTTTGTTTCTTGTTTTGTTTCGTTATGGTGTTTTGTTGGGGTTTTTTGTCAGTTCTTACTCTGTTCCCAGTGGTAGACATGCCTTGAATCTGTAAGGCAAGCAAACACTTTTGACTCCTTTTGCCAGTGTAGTTCTCTCAGTGCTCAGAAGCAGTGTAAGTGTTTTTCTTTTTTATCAAAAAAATGTAGTATCTCTCATCAATGGTTGTTGTCACCAGCTGTTGAAAGCCACCAGCTGCTTCTTTTCTATCACCAGCTGTTGCCTACAGGCATGTGAATCTTCAGAAATGTTCTTTTAATAAACTCTGAAATTACATGTCTCGTAATAATGCAACCTAATTTTTTGCTTATATGATTGTTTAAAATATTCTGTTGGTAAAGAGGCTTAAAATGAGAATAGAGGCACAAGAAACCGTCTCTGTATCTGCAAAATACCAGTGTGAATAACTGTAAGTCACCATTACACTAGATTGTCCAAACAGTGAGCAGAGATGGCTGTTTCAATATAAATTATCTGTGCATAATAAGGCATGTTAATGTGTGTGTGTGTATATATTTAGACCAACCCTTCCTCCCCTCATTGAAAAAAGTGTTCCTCTGCATAGCAAAGCTATTAGGGAAGGGAGAAAATTGACCCATAAGACTGGAAGTCAGTAGTACACTGCTTAAAACACCCAAGTAAAAACTTTCAGATTTGCCATTATCTTTAAATGTCCTTTTCTCTGCTAATGGATACTAAAAGCAGAGAGATGTTTAATGGAGATTTTTGTTCAAGAAAAAAGTTATTTTACTGGAGGTTATGTTCTTTGAGAAAGATGCTGTATATGTTGAAGTTTTTATTTTATTTTAACAGATACTTATAGAGCAATTTGAATCGTGTCTGAAGCGTACTTGAAAGTTGCTGCTGGTGTTCTGCAATTTTCCACACTGCTTTCTGGAATTACACTGATGATATTCTCTAGAATGAAGCAACACCGGACTTTTGGAGAGTGTAGAAACTTTAAAACACTTTCCCATACCTAAAATGTTGCATTTCTACACTGAAGTACTGAGGAATTTTGTTCAACCTCAGCATCAGCCAAGAAGAATAACAGCAGTGGAAGTACTAGCCAAGGCTGAGTCCATCAGAGACAGTAGTAGGAAAAAAACCCCAATCTACTGTTGCAATAATGACAGCATAGAAGAATGAGAATAAATGAAAGAAGCAGCTCTGCAGACACCAAGGTTAGTGAAGAAGGAGGTGGAGGAAGTGCTTCAGGCACTGAAGCTGTGGTGAAGACCAAGACCATCCCCCTGCAGCCATGGAAGTTTCATGGTGTAGCATAGATCCACCTGAAGCCCATGGAGGACTCCAAAACAAAGCAGCTGGATACCTAAATGAGGTTATGAGTCTGTGGGAAGCCCATGCTGAAGCAGGTTTTCAGGTAGGATTTGTAACCCTGTAGGGGACCCACTGTGGAGCAGCCTGCTCCTGAAGGACTGCATCCCATGGAAGGGACCCATTCTGCACCCATGGGAAGGACTCACATTTGAGCTGTTCATAGAGGACTCACCCCATGGGTGAGGATCTACACAATGGAGCAGAGGAAGACTGTGAGGAGTCCTTCCTTTGAGGATGAAGGAGTGGTAGAGAGAGCATATGCTGAACTGACCACAGCCCCCACTCCCTGGGCCACTGGGGGAAAAGAAGGTAGGAAAACCAGAAATGAAGTTAAGTCTGGGAAGAAGGAAGAATGGGAGGAATGGGAAGGTTTATTGGTGTTTTTTATTTTTTTTTTGTTGTTGTTTGTTTTTTGTTGTTGCTGTTTGTTTTATTTCCTATTATCCTATTCTAATTTGATTGGCGATTAACTAAACTGATTTCCCCAAGCTGAGTGTGTTCTGCCCATGAGTGTAACTGATGAGTGATCACTTCTTGTCTTTATCTTGACTTGCAAGCTTTTATTATGTTTTCTCTTTTCTGTCCAGCTGAGGAAGGAAGGAAGTTACATCAAGATAAGCATCTTCCCACTCTAATTCATCTGCTCACCAGGAAAATATCAACGGAATAACTCTAAGAAGAAGAGCCCTCAGAATAAAAATCCCTTTGTGAGGGTGAAAGACTGGCACACATGGTGCTATGTCACTTTCACATGAACATGTGGAAAAATTTTGTAAACAAAACACTATGGCAATAGTAAATGAACTTACCTATCATTGTTTTATCAAGCATCCTTTTTTTTTTTTGTCTCAGAGGCTGGTTATAACACTTTTTTTCTGAAAGTTAAACAATAACAGAAGTTAAATTCCATACACAGATTTTTTTAAAATTAGAAAAGCAAACCTCTGTAATAACATGTCCATATTAATTTGCATATCAGCAGAAATACTTAGCATAGAACGAGTTTTTTTTATTATGATGATTTTTATTGAATTTTTTAAATGCCGATGTCTATTCTTCCAAGTTCAAACCATCCGTTCAAGTGCAAAAAAGTTGCAGAAACCCCAAACAAATGACAATAAACTCCACCCCCACAACTGGCTTGCATATTCAGGAATGATCAGATGAACATCTTGTTTTTGTCCGAAATTTCTTTTGGGAGGTACTTGGAGTGCATATTGAACTGTAACAAATCATTTGCCAGTGAGAATGGCCTCTGTTCTTCCAGCTGAGCACTCCTTCCTGATCCTGTCTCTTTATCAACATTTGATCTAAGATCTCCAAAAGATCGTGCCAACTGAATAGTAGAGTGGTCTGGAGAGCAAAGAAACTGTTGAACTACAGTTTGCCTAAGCAAGTAAGGCATCCAGCTTTAGTTTCTTGCTCTGCTGAAGATTTTGTTTGTGGAGTTGGGATTAGGTGTTGTGTCTGTCTTCCTTTTTATTTCCAAAAAAAAAAAAAAAACAACTTCTATGCCTCTTGGGTATTCTGTAAATTAATATTTATGAAGATCCTAAAGAGCTACGCTGAGAAAGGGATGTTTGTGAAGCAGTTCTAACAAATGTCTGCACCAAGTGCATGTAGGATTGTTGCTGAGTTTTATTTCTCTTGGAAGGGAACTCAGTTTTTAAACCAAAAAGGATACTCTGGAGAGTGTGTGAGTTATCAAGAAGGTTCCTATATGGCAGTTCTGAGTTCTGAAGCTGAAGTGATTGTAAATGCTCTTAATTCAGAAAAGTTGAATATTTAAGCCAGGCAAATTTGTCTTCAGAAATTTGGCACTTCTCTCTTTGTCTTTCCTGGGGGGCTTTAGCTGGTGCTTTCCACATATTCTTGCTGGGTAAAGGGACACTGCAAAAGCCAGGGGATGTCTCTTTAAACTTAATGGATAGGCAAGGTAGGATACTTAAATCTCTTTGCACAAGCTGAAAATGTCAAAGTTTCAGCCTGTATTTCAAATACTTCACTTTATTTTATACAATGACTGTTTTTTCACATGAACTGCATGCAAAATGTATCAAATGTCAGGCTCATTGCAGGCATGCAAACAGCACTTTGCAGGCTCTTTTTGCCTGGCAGGAAAAAAACTATAATGGACACGTGATGATACAAGAGATTTTGATTGTCTGTAAAGACATTTTCACCCTAAGTACAGTCAAGGAGTGGGAGAGACTGTTCAGCCTCCGTCTTTTCATGACCAGACTGGATCAAACCCGAAGCAATCAGTCTGACCTCAGAGATGGCCTTGCTATCTCTGGGCAGCTGGACTAGGGACCTCTTGAGTTCCTCCAGCCTGAATTTGTGATCCATGGCACTATATGGGATTAAGTTCTTTGTTGTTTAGTCTTTTTTTTTTTCCCCCTTTTAGTTTGGAATAAGTGAAATGTGAATAATTTGAGGGGGAAGGATATTATGTTTTATTCTGGTTTTCTTTATTTTTTTACCTTGCCAGAAAGAAGGTGATATTTCAGTGGGACACAGTTAGCATTGCACCTGCCTCTTTGGCCTATATCCTCTGATGTTTCTAAAGAAAATATCACAGCACTCTTGAGGCTTTTGCACTCCTTAATGATTAGATTTTCATTAGCACAGTTCCTTATGATGACAGTCTGTAGTGCTACTCCTGACCATTGCTTCATCAGAGGAATTTAGGTGGAGTGGAGGTAGTAGGTGTCACATAGGATGCCAGAAAGTTTTCGTAGGGACACTGCTAAATCCTGAGAGAGTGAACAGGAAGAAAAACACTATTTTTAAGAAGCATGTGCATGGAATAATTTGTATTTCTACATATGTCCACCGTCCCCTTCTTCTGGTTATCCTTCCCAATGCAGAGAGACCTTAGAGCTCACAAAGGACTTAATAGAAACTGGTAGTGCAGGCTTGATTTAGCTGACCTATTCTGCATCCTGGGGCTGGAAATAAAGCAGTACAGTGAGATTTAGACTATCTCCCCATTTTATAGCAGGCCTAATGCCCCTGTCTGGCAGATTGCAACTCATACTACACTGCAAAACAGAACATTGAGATGGTCTGGAAACTGCCTCAGTGACTTGTCCTACATTTGTTGAGTGACATTAAAATAAGCATTATGTGGTGGAATATGTGGTCAGGGATGGATGTCAGTCATGCACATTGCAGTGGGTAAGCACTTGTTTTCGTGTGAAAAGATAGCATAGACCCAGCTATTCTTTGCAGTGCCTGAACTCTTGCATTAAGCATGTATAGCTGAGGATATATTTGACCTTTATCTGAATGACTGTGAAGTTAATTTGAAATAGAGGACTGTTCCATAAGAACAGAGCTCACATCCAATTCATAATGTGGTCATGGCTACATTATTTTTCTTCTCCTTTCCAATAGTTAACTTTCTGTAGTTGTAAAAATAGCGTGCACAAATAGTTAGTTGTGGGGTTTTTTTTCAAAATTGTTAGACCAAGATAAAATTTAGGATCCTCTGAAGACTTTTTCCTTGTTGAGTGAGTAGCAAGGAAGTTGGACTTTACCTCTTGGCTGAAATAAGGTACTGTGGTGGTACATTTCCCCCTTTCCTTGAGCTGCACTATTATCTCAGAAATGCTCATTAGGCCTCAGTCTTGACAAACAGCACCTGGCCTAAGCTCCTCTTGAGCTCAGCAGAAGCACTGTCTGCTGCCAGGAACTTCTGCTGTCTAATGAGATCCTGCTTTTTAATGAACAGCCTTGGAAATCTATTTTTCTTGCCTGAATAACAGCCCAAGTGGAACAACATTTTTGTTATTGAACTTTCAAAGAAAGTTACTGACCTGGATTGAGGCCAGGATGAAAAATTACTCTGCCTAAAGCCAATTCTCTTGTGGCCCTTTCAACAGTGGTCCTAAGTGGGACCTTTTGAGCTCTGCTGGACTGTAAGAGGCTGTGACCAGCAAACTCCCTTCTGAGTGGGATGCCTCTCAGAGATAGGGAGCTCCCAACTTTGCTCTACTTGGAGGTTCACTATTGAAGGCTGACTATGGAGCCTTGTACATACTCCTTTATTCTGTATGTGTGTGAACGTGAAACAGCAAATGTACTATGAATGTTACTGTTAGATTCCTAAATATATCAGATTGGTAAGCAAGTGAGGTATTGTAGTGCTATAGTCAATTCTACAGAATCTTTGGTTAAATTGTGTCAATTCAGCTATCACAAGTACAGGTGCTGCTTAAACCTTTTGGTCTAAATTGTTGGTCAAGTTCAGGGCAAAGTTTGGCAAAAGGTTCCACGCTGAACCTTGTGACTCAGTGAGTAGGTCTCCCTTATTCTTTTTGATCTTTAACCCATTCTGTCCCAGCCTCTATGTGGATAATTTAGTTTTAGATTTATTGATTTCAGATTTTAGTCTGATTTTTCCCTGTGTGATTTATTCTTCTAGTAAGTAATAGCATGCACCTTGCCAACAAACTTTTTCATGCTTTCACTTTTATAGTAAACCCACTTTTGCCAGTACCTTTGCTGCCAGTTCTTTGAGCAGCCCAAAATGCTCATTCATGGCAGGTACAAATACAACTGTGACAGTTCCTAACAGTGTTGCTTGTTTCCAAATCACAGATAATTCTGAATCTAGGAATGAACCAGGGTTCAATTCAAGCTGCTGCCTGCCTATAAGTTTTTTAAAGATTGCATAAATAAATTTTATCTCCCTGTGCACTGCAGCTGTGACTACAGAGAGGGTCTCACACTGATCTGATTACTATTTTAGTTCACAAAACTCACAGAATAACTAGGTTAGAAGAGACATTAAAGATCTTGGAATTCAACCCATGCCCTAACATCTCAACTAAACCATGGCATAGTTGCATATGACTTTGGCCCTACTGACAGTGTTTCTGTAGATTTTAGAGTAATTTAGAAAACTCTTCTTATACCCTCATGTTATTGGCTGTACTAGCTTCTGTTGAAGTCTCTTACAGGTTGTTCGGGCAAGCAAACCTTCCTTCATTATTCCTTAAGCAAGGATTTACACACTAGTCTGCAAGGAGAGGAGAAATTAATATAAATGTCAGGTCTTTAGCTACCTCCCTTTCCACAAGGATTTTTTTTTTATGTGCAACTACTATTATCTTAAGTAACAGTGTTGTGTTTCCTACAGAATATTGTGAAGACTGAGGATTGAAATGTGCAAATAGCTCTTGTTCTATGAGTTTCAACCATCTGGTTGCTTTAAAGGAAACAGGAAAGGGAAGTGCCTTAGGGAGTGAAAAATTATAATTAAAATATTTTAGAAATAAAATATTAACACTTCAAAATTCAACTTTTATCTTTTCATCACAGTTAAGACATCTGGACTTGGAAGGCCTTTATTTTCTGCCTGCATCTGAGCTAAACATCCTCTGTTTTTGTAGTGTGCAGTAAATAATCTAGTACAGCACAGCTGAAAATTTACAGCAATGATTTTATCCTCTGTGTAGTCGGTAGGTTTTATTAATTTTCTGTCTCTTCCACAACTTGCTGCAGTGATTATGCAAAATCATTATAGTGATAGTACAAAACAAAGAAACACATCTTTTTTTAATCTCTATACATTGGGTACTAACTTCATCTTACGGCAACATTAAAACATATACCAACAACAAAGGAATTCATGCTTGGTTGAACAAAATACTGAGAGAAAGTACCTGAGTGTTTGATGTTTACACCACACTCTGTTTTCTGTAGTTTTTATCACGAAGTGATATCTCTGAAAGCATTTTTCGCCCCACAGCAAAAATAAGCCAAATAATGAATAATTTGATTGGCTCTTGAGATTTAGGATAAAATATATATGCACAGGAGTAATATTTCTTAGTATAGGCCCACATTTGCTAAAATTAATGTGGAAAAGCTTTGGTCTAAAGCACCTAGTGCACAAAAACCCAGCCAGCATCCTAAGGTTTTGTAAATCATGACCTAGATGGATTTGCAGCATCTGGGGACCATGTATAGCTTTCACATGTAGAAAATTAATTTCTATCTATATGGTAGTATTGACCATGGCTGGATTCCAAGAGTCCACCAAAGTCATTCTAACATTTCCCTTCTTGGCTGCACAGGGAAGAGAAAATATAATGAAAGGCTTTTTCCTCTGACATACACTCAATCCTCTCTTCTCTGGTTGCAATTGCTCCTGAGCAATAACTTCTTTCCCCTTAAAGCTGTTTTTCCAGAGGGGCTGCCTCAGTCTCTTCTGGGCTCAACCTTGGCCACTCTTGGAGCCAGCTGGCGTTGGCTCTATCCGACTTGGGGCAAGATTCCAGCAGCTTCTCACAGAAACTGCCCCTGTGGCCCCTCCAGTACCAAAACATTACCTCACAAACCCAATGCTCTTTGTCCATCTCCTAAGCATTTGGGGAAAACTAAAACTAAAGTATCCTTCTGTTGTGTATTAATGAACTAATTTGCAACATCTTTATTTCCTATCAATCTATTAGCACATTTCATATTGGTACAACTTTGTCTATCAGGTTTCAGTTAAACACGTTGTTTGACAGCACCATTTTACAACAAATGTATCTTGTATTTAAGCATGTACTGGGGAAGTTTCCTGACATATCCTTTATAGTTGCTAATTAAAGTAATTTCTGTATAGTTCTGCACATCCAAAATAATCCAAATGTAGGAAATTATCAATGTTTAACGGAAGCTATATTCAAGGACTGTTCCATTTATAAGGACCCCTATATGAATTTATGATTAAATAATACATATAATATTTGATCATGTGCAGATATAAGCTAAATAAGAAAGCATATAGGAATTTTTAAGATACCTCAAGTTTGTTTCTTTTTTTTTACCTACTATTTTCCTCCTTTCTACACTGAAGGAAAAAAAATACAAAAAAAAATGACAAGGACATAAAGAATATTACTTTATTTCAAGGTGTTATACAGAGTGAAGAAGTTTTCTTCAGTGGTGATAAGTATGTGTCTGAAAGTAAGCTAGAATTGCAGATAAAGAAACAGTTATTCCCTGGGTACACATATTTCTTCCATCTGGTGCATTATTCTATGAACTCACTTCATTTGGCTTTGAAATGCTAGTTAACAGCTGGTCTAAAGGTTTTCATATTTGTTTTGTACACGTTTATAATTCATGCGATTTTTAATATTCTCTGTAACATTTAACTGGTTATTTTATTTCAGTTTCATCATTCTGATTTTCCAAAACAAATATAGTTTAGTTTCTAAATAACTTATTTCTTTTTAAGACAAATGTGTGCTGGAAGAAAACTTATGTCAGGAACTATAAAAAAAAAAAAAATCCCCTTGATCAATATAGACTGAAGTTGGAACAAAAGTCGAAGTAACAGGTAAGTTATTGAGTCCAACCCCCTGCACTGAGTAGGGACATCTTCAACTAGATCAGTTTGCTCAGAGCTCGAGTAACCTGAATTTGAATGTTTTCAGGGATCTGGCAACTGCCACCTTCCTGGGCCATCTGTTCCAGGTCTCATCCCTCTCACAGAAGGGAAGTACTTCCTAACATCTATTCTAAATCTCTTCTCTTTTACTCTAACACCATTCTCCTTTGTTCTTTTGCTGTCTCCTGTGAAAAAAGTCACTCTCCCCCTTTTCATAAACTCCCTTGAATTACTGGCAGGCTGCAATAAGGTCTCCCCAGATCCTTCTCTTTTCCAGGCTGAACAGCCCATCTCTTTCATCCCTTTGGCAAGATCACTGGTGGAGGAATTAAACTGTATATGCTGCAGTATTGAGTCAGAGGCTACCCATCCAACAAGCCTTTCTTATACTGCAGAGTCCATCCATCCAGACTGCATTTTCCAGGATATGGCTGTGAGATTGCTGTGGAGCACTGCCTTGAAAGCCTGGCTGAAATTTAGGTAAGAAACAGTCTCTCTTTTTTTCTTTATATGTTCTTGTGAATTATCTGTTTTGTCTAATTATTAAATTTAGAACTGTATTCAAATTACTCACACATACACTTAAGCTGAAGTTATATCTGATTCCTAGTGAATAAAGTGGAATTGTCAAAAGCATAAAGTTGTCAACTCACATAAGTTGGTAAAGACCAGAAAATTATTGGATAAAAAAGGTGAAAGAATTCCTATACATAAAATATATACAATTTTTTGTTGTAATACTTAAATGAAACTGAATGATAAGGAGTCTGAACTGAATGAAAGGAATCAAGATCCAAAACACAGCTTTGCCAGTTAATACATGGCTAGGCCTCATGTATTCTATCAGAAATATTTGAGTGTACAGTCTGGCAGCATATGAACATTTACTTTATTTTTTCTTTTATTTTGGTTTTCAGGCATACAAGACAGGATTTTTTTAATTCAGGAAATAAGGCTTTATATGAAGTATGTCTCAGTGCCAAACACTGATGACCCTTGAAATACTTTTAGAGCAATGCAAGATTCTTCTCTTTGTGTATTAGTTCTTAAGAGTTGCTGTTTTTCTTTAACCCAACTGCTTTATGTAACATTTGCCATTTCACAGTTGGCAAGTAATTTACACAGTCCAATCAAACATATATCAACTTTTGATGAATATTTCAGATTTTGTATAAATATCTAGCCAATATATATATTAATTACTCTTTATGTAGGGTGATAAGGTAGTATTCAAGAATCTGAACTGTATAATAACTGGCTGTAGGGTGATAAGGCAGTATTCAAGAATCTGAACTGTAAAATAACTGGCTATTATATACCACATATATGTGATATTCAACACTGTGGTGACAAGCATAATATATGGACGGGTATCAAGTTCCCTTTTTCTCTAAAGAGGTTTTTTCTTCTTGTGTCTTCATTAAAACAGTAGGTCTTTATTTACATATTATTTCAAAGACCTTTCTGTTTATTTATTATTTAACAGTTTTGACACTTTTCATTTTCGGCATCTTATTCTTCCGCTCACCATCCTTTCTCACTAAAGAGTGCTGCAGTCCCTGCCCCTCCCCATTGATACAACTCTGAAGTACCTAAATGTACATCAGTTTCATTATTAACAAAAGCTTAGTATTAAGTAAATTATGTACTTTATAATCTTCACCTGGAAAGAAGTAAATTAATTCAATTTTAGTAGCAAGTCAGTATTGCGGACACTCCAGTTTTCGTCAGAACTTCACACATGGGATCTTACCTAAGAGAGAGGAGGAATGTTGAATACATGCATGATTGGGAATCTGTGAATTTTCTCAGCCCCTAATAATTTCAAAATTGCTCAAAATTTCCTGTTTAGGTTTAAAGGAATAGGTATTCTTGTTTCCTGGTGGGATTTATTCCACTTTCTAGGAAAGGTTCAGTTTTCTGCTAACATTGTGCACTCACCTATCTTGGTTTTTATTACACAGGTTTCTGTTCTGATGAAATCTTAATGCTCTGGCAGCGAAAAGTGTTGATGAAATATTTTGTTTGGGCTGTTTTACAGAGCCAAGGCTACCCTTTGTTGCTGAGCACTGATTTCTGCAGTGCTTTTTTGTTGTACCATGGCAATGTTTTCTGGAAACTATGCAGACTAGTGGTAGTGAGCTACCTGTAGACAGCAGAAAAACCATTTGAGAGACATATTTTGTGTGTGTCTGGCCCAACACACAAAATATTTGGACTTGGGTTTTACTCTTAGTACTCATTCATTTCCCTTCCCTCTCTGAAAACAAACTGCATCTGTAGCAGCAACAGTGGTATTGCTAGAAAGGTACAATCTCTCTGAGATGAAAGCAGTCTCAAAGCAATGTTGTTTGGCAATGTCCTCGAGTCCCATGCAGTCCTATGGAGCTGGCATTTCCAGTCTGATCAATTTATGGTCCTCCTCTCTACTGTGCTTTACTCTTTTGGGTAATACTTCGCTCCCTCAGACCCTGAGGCTGTCATTAGTACAGTAAGGTGTACTGAGAGTAGACCTCACCTGTAAAGGCAGAAGAGGCAAATGAGTACTAATGTGTTTATGTGTTCTTCCTTCATCACTGGGTCCCCTACCTTTATTAGAGGCAAATGTGAGGTTTCCTTGGTCCTGTTTTGTTGACAGCGTTCTCATAGGAGCCTTTTGTTTCCATCATGTTCCACACTTACTTTGCTTCCAGTGATCTTTTTCTTGATCTTGATTAGGTTTGTATGGTATTACCATGTAATCAGAGAGTGTTTACACCATGCAGGATTTTCCTTCTCTACCTCGGAAGAGGATAATGTTATCTTGAAACTGCTTGCAGCCAGAGGTGGTTAGATTCTCTTCTGTTCAGGAGTTTGCACTGTAGTTTTATTTCATGAAAGTATTTCCATGTTGAACTCTGCTCTCCTAATAGTGTTGAAGAAAAAAGGATGTGATAAGAATCAGAAGTATTAGAGCAAGAAGAAAAATGTACCAGTGTGTTTCAGAAACAGAGCCTAAGACTGAAGACAGGAAAATCTCTCTCATACTGAATAATTGTTGTGTTGCTGAGTGGCAAAATCTACTTAAGACCTCTTCCAATATGTTGCAGCCTGTAGCTCCCAGGCCTGTTGATTCATTTACTGACAGAAATCCAGCATGTAAGCTGCCTCTATATGGGAAATTCAATAGCTTCTTTTTTTAGGAATGTGGGATAGTGCAGTTTATACAAAAATTCATGCAGCCTCACAGTGTAATTGAGGATCTAAACAAACAGTTCAGAATCTCAGAATCTCAAAACAGTTTTAAACGCTTTATTGGCAGGTACTGTGAAAAGCTAAAACTGTAGGGAACTGCAAGTTTCAAGCAGAAAAATGGACATAATAAATTCTCGCTGGATGTAAGATCCTAAAATTTGAATCTTAGCTCTGCTCCTTCTTGTGCTATTATTTTTGACTAGTAGAAGAAATTCACTCCAATTACTTTCTAAAATGAGAGGCTCTGACATGCTACTTTTTCAAAATATCCCTGTGGTTGCTGTATATCCTTCTCATTACAGAGAACTGATGTCAGATGGGTTTATTTTGGTTATTTGAGCTATCATAACTTTACAAGTCACTGACAATTTTTGCTGGCTTTTTTATAATTTTAAAAATACATTGAAAGCATGATAATTTCATAGAACTCAAATTGCAACAATTTCTGCTTTTGTCTTTTTTACAGTTTTTTCTGCCTCATCATAATTATTCCACTCTCTGCTATCTTCTTTCTGCTGTATTTTTTTACCTTTACTAATACAGCTTGAAATACATCAGCATATTTAATAATATTGTACTTCTTTAACTGCACCTGCCACTCTAAACTCAAAAGCAAGTAATGAAATTTGGGTAGATTACATAGGCCCAAATATTATTTTGAGTAGATAAGAGGTACTAATGTCTTATTTTATTCCTTAAGTAAAATTCAGAAAGATTATCACTGCAAGGCATGATGTAACTGGTGTGCCCCAGTGAAGATAATGCCAGATATATATTATTGCCCTTCCTATTTCTGTTAATGAATTAACAGAATGCTGTGAATGTTATTAAAGTAAGACTGAATAAGGTAGAAACTTAATTATCAACAGCAAGGTTTAATTTGACAAAGTTATTAGGATTTCTTTCTTCAGATTTTACAGAACGCATCATCCTAGGTTCTTTCTGCACGGTGGTTTGGGAATGAGCATCACAGCAAAATACAAGGTAGTTTCATTAGTGTTTCTAGAAAAACTGCCTCTTCCCAACAATATTTAGAGAATCAAAATAGACTTGCTTTAATCTGTGGTTATATAAAAGAATGTTTATGATGCTATACAAAGAATATTCTTGTTCTCTTCTAGAGGAAATTATGTCTCTACTCTGTAGCAAATTTGAATTTCATGTTTTTACAGTGTAGTGCTGTTCAAGGTGATTAAGGATGTATAACCTTTCTCAGTATGATGTATAAACTCATTCTGCTTTCACTTCATGCCTTGCTTTTATGCTTACACCCAGGAGTGGAACATTAACCTCCATTTTAATTCTACAGTGCTAACATGTAGCTCTTTGTAGTGAAGATGGTAAAGAAAATCAAATCATATGCCTCAGGGACTCAGGCACTGGCCTTCATAAGGGTCAGAAGACTCCCCAAATGCAAACAAGGACATATGCTGGATGAATCTTGAAGGTGTGTCATGTCTTTATCTGAAGCACCAGTACCTGCTGTACCTTGAAATAGGACACCAGATTAACTGGCAGCAATCAGACACATTCAAAAGGTTTTAAACTAAAATCTAATCACTGCCTGTTCACTTCAGAGAAAAACAATTGTCGTCTTCCTCTCTCTTTCCCCTGCAATGAGAGGTTGATTTGCTAATCTTCCAATCAAGTACAGGATGTGGTGTTTGAAATGTCAATAAGAGGCTTGTGTTTCTGAAGACGTGGTGAGATTTAAGAATTTAGTGAGGGACATTTTGAAACTAACTTCCACATCAAGTGAAAAGAGGGTAAATTTTGGGTAGCTACAAATTTGAACGAGATTTCTGAGACCTTCTATGATGCATTCTGCATCGTAGAAGGTAAAATTAAATAAATTAATTTTAATTAATTAAATAAATGGAGGAAGGAGGAGTGGAAAATTCCATGAGTAGGAGTGGAGATGCAGTTTAAGACCTAAATTCATGTGCAGGAATTGAACCCATGGCTGTGTTGATCAACTCCATAGGAAACAGTCAAGATGACAACGGAAAGTGACTCTAGAATTCGAAAGTCTATGGGAAACCTGATTTTAAAATATTTTTTATTTATCTTTAAATGCTTTCTCTCTTCTGCTTTATGTCTTTTGTTTGATTGATTCCTTTTTCCCTTCAAATATTTATATTTTGCTACTAGTTTAACTACCTCAAAGGTATTTTGAATTTATTTGGCAGTCAGTATGAATTATGGAATCACTCTGTTCAGGACTCCACACATTGTCCCAATATATCCACAGACTGTTGGAATGTGTCTGAACATCAGCATGTTTCTTGACTTTAGCCTTGCAGACTGATTTGAAAATTCAATCATGTTAAAGATTTGTAACAAAAAATTTTTCAGTGACTTCTCTGATATTTGGTATAAAGCAGGATGCTGTGTTTTGGAAAATACCTAGAAATCTTTTCTTTTTTGGTAGAATATTGCAGGTTTATATACATTTCAAAGCAATGTACACAAACATTTAATAACTGTAACTTCTATAGCATTTTAACTTCTATAACCTTCTATAACTGCATATGTATATATACATATACACAGGTATATGTACAGATACATTATAACTGGCAATATACCAGTTTTGAAATAAGAGTTTCTTTGCTTAGCAATCATGCTGGGCAGTCTTAAATTAGTGAACATGAATGTTCTTATTGCAGAAGCAATGGCCACAGATGATCTTCATAAAACTTATTTATCTTATAAAACCAGTTATTAATTCTCTTTCATGTGTAGATTCAGGCCCCATGTTTATCTTGTAAATCTGATACTGAAAGTTTTTTCAGTTTTTATAACACTCTTATGAAATAAAGTGGTTCTTCTTTTTCTTTCTGTTCATCCTTTTTAAAAAAGTACAGCAATTATCCTTTAAATTTAGTCATCAGGTTTAACACAAAATATTCTTTTTTTTTCCTTTGAGTTCTTAGTATTGCATGCAACTTTTTTTGAAGTCCAACTCCAATTAAATTTTTCAATTTTGAACTTTGAAAACTTTAGACATTGAACTTCTTAAAGGACACAGTCAAAATGTTAGTGATGTCTAGACAGTAATGATTATAAGAGTTTGAATGCAAGCACATTTGACTATAAAGTAAATGAATGTCTACTGTTACAGGAAACCAGGCTACCTCGAAGACATTATTTTCCTAAAATAAATGTTACTGTCTTGCTTTGAAAAGACAGGTGTCTGCTAAGGAAGGCAGGAGCCTCTCTTGAAATGGAAAATGCAAACCCTCTCACTCCAAATTACTATAATTTTGAAATTGAGGGGCTCTCAGGCAAAGAAATAGGAATAACAGCTCTTTACTAGGAAAAATCAAAACAACAAATTCAGTAATACACAACAACACTGACCGAGTCAGAATATGACCTGACACCCTGTTTGTCAGGGTGTTTGTAGCAGTCCCATTAAATGGTGGCTGCAGTCCTGGAGTGACAGATGTGGTTCTGTTGCAACAATGATCCTGTAGAAGGGTGTAGTCTTCCTCTGAAGGTCCAGTGGTGGTGTAGATGGGCCTGGTCTTCCTCTGGGAACCCAGTGGGAAAAAAGCTGCTCTTCTGGGAATCCAACGGGAAAAGGCTGCTTGTGCTGTTCAAATCTAAGATTATATCCAG
>LTAT01000004.1:39141922-39157605 GCA_003286495.1 Chlorodrepanis virens
CCTCCCTCCCTCCCTCTCTCCCCCCTTGTATTCCTCCTGCCCCTCTCTTTCTCCCCCTCTTGCCAGCAGATAGCTGCTGAATTAGTCTGAGGGGACAAGAGCTCCCACAGAAATTACATTGAGAAAAAGTGTCACAGGCCTTGAAGCTTGGCTCAGGTGCTGACTTAACTGCAGATTTTTTGACATGTGAACAATGATACAATACTTGAGGAAAGATCCACTGTCCTTAAACATTTCAAATCTTATCCTAAAGAGCTTCAGTTGAGTTTAGATCCAGATTTTTTCAGTGCATCACAGAACTTTATTTCTATTCTATACTTAATATGTTATTTGTGCACTCTAATATGAGTTGATTTAAATTCTGCTTTTTATTCTTTATATTATCCTTGGAGAAGGTTGATCTGAGCCCATTACAGTTATGTTCACATTTCAAACCCTTTATGGAAGGATATCAGCATGACTAACAGCATTAGCATATGTAAGGATTTGAAACATCCATAAAGTCTTGGGTAGTCCTAAATTCTTAGAAAAAACCTATTCACATTCCACTCAAAATTACTTCAAAGCTACTTGTGTTAAACTGCAAAATGATTTTGATGATTAGCAAAAGGATCATCTGTACACAAGTTAAAATGTCAAATTTCAGAACTCTCTGTATCTATCTGCAATCATGCCAGACCAGTCCTTCTTCAAATACTTTAGTTCTCTGTTTTAAGCATTTACAGACTGTAAGACACCCTTGTCTAGTACATAACAGAACAATTCTAAGACCAGAGTTTTCTGGTTTACTAAGAATTTGGCTTGCCCGATTTTCAATTATAAAATAAATGCAGGGATCACATCTCAAAGTTATATAAAGAAGTCCATTCATGATATTCTCTATTGTTTAACTTTACAGCTGACTCAGGGAATTTTCCATCAAGTGTTAAGTAGTATCCTTATTCACTTGTATAGCCAAATTAGACTGAATCATAACTTAAACTCTTAGAGTTGCAGAGAAAATAACCAGGCAAATTAAGCCTTGATGGAACTTCAGCAGTTACTTTCTCTGTGTTTTAGTTTAATTTTCACCAGTTTCCTTTCCAAAAATGGAAAGTGACTCGAGGCTTCTAAAATGTGAGGCAATGTAATTGACACTTGTGCCTTACATATTTGTATATAAATCACAACTTTGACAATTGCTCAGTTTATTTAAAGCTCAGAAATTGTGGTGTAGTGCAGGATGTGTCTCTTTCAGTTTTTATGGGGAAGTAGAGAACAGCATGGTGAGGGCCCAAGTAATATGAAGAGGAAATGTACATTTCCAAATTTTTGTGTAACTGAGATTCCAGTCCATGTATCTCTCTCCCCTTTTTACTGCATCATTGATCTGAGAAATATAATTTTACCTGGCATACCTTCTGACCAGACATTCTTCTCATAACTTTTTCACCTTTTGAGCTACTTTCTGTTGCTGACTACAGTTGTTGTAATTTGAAGTGTCCACTTGATGCTTCATCTTTTTGCTAAGGACTGATGCCTTTAAATTGTTTTGTTAATTTCTTTGAGAAACATCTATTTCGATTGGCATAGTTTTCAAAATAATAGCTATCTATATCAAGAAAGGAAGATATCAAGACTGAAGCTACTTTGTTCCCCTTGCAGTACATTTAGTTGATTTCGGTTTGTGATTATGTTATTTTGTGGTGTTGTTTTTTTTTCTTTGTTTCTTGGTTTGTTTTTTTTTTTTTTCATAAAGGGAAATTAGACAGTTTTGCAGACCCATAACCCGTGCCCTCTACAGCAAACTGTGCCAAACAAGAATATTCAAGAGAATATGAGCCACTGGACCTTCAGAAGTTCAGGTAAATCAAAGAAGCTTAGGATAATCCAGAGGACACCTTACCAAAGCTCTGCTACCTTTGAAGATTGTCTATCATTTAACCAGAAGGATTTGATATATAAAATAGAAGATTTATTTTCTGGATTTTTTTCTGAGTCATTCATCAAAGTCAGAGTTAGGTTAAGCAACTATAATTTTGATTTTCTTTTTTTTTAAAGTTTTGATGCTAAAGCCATTAAATTTTGGGTGTTTTTGGTTTTTTTTTTTTTGGTTTTTGGGGTTTTTTTTCCATTTGTATGCTGGGTACAGCAAGAAGAAAAACCTGTAAAGAATGCAAGCTTTCATCTGATGCAAACCTCCGTTTCTTCTGTTAAAATTTGAATAGCAGAAAATTAACTTACTTTTTCCTCCACATTTTGATAGTCAGATTGGATAATGAGTAGCTTTTGTAGCTTACACTTGAAATAATTGAACCTTTGAAATGGAAATTTGAAAGCAAACCTGTATATTATTTAGGAAATACAAATTCTGTTTTAAAAGTAAGAACATCTTTTAAGAAGGTTGAAATATGTCAGGGTTTAACAGAATGTGAGAAATAACAATGTGTCAAAATGTATGCTAGGGAAAATAAGCATTCCAATTGTTCTACAAATGAGCTACTGCCATTTGTCTTGATGACTGAGTTGTATAGAGGGCTTACTGCATTTTTGTAATTCATACAATTTACTTTGATTTCTTATTCTGATAGATGATTGGGTTTTTGGAGTCTTTAAATAAAGAATGTAAATTGTTGTCTTGCATGCCTAAACAATTTTTAAGGTTCTAAATCAAACCTTCATGTCAGGAAAGGTCAGTGTAACAACACCCGTACAGTCTTAAATTTATAGATGTTTAATTACAGGGGTATGTGCAAGAATGAAGTTAAACACACACACACACACACACACACACACACACACACACACACACATACATATGTATGTGCACTTCCCTTACAGTAGACACCCCTTCTTCTTAGGATCCTGACTGCTCTTAAATCTAGAAGGAAAGACTGCAGAAATCATAGTGTTTTAATATAATTACTTGGATTTAATTCCTTTTTTACAAGAAGTTATGTTTGTAACCAAAATGAATAGGTTTGTACTGCGAACACTTCAGCCTCTGGAAACTTAAAAAGAGAAACAGGATTAAAATTTATGTGCATTTTCTTCTTTTACTGAGGACTATACTCATGTTCTGGCCTTTTGTTCACTGTGTAGGAGCAGCTGTCAAATTGCACAGTAAGCCTAACCAATTTGGTCATCTACTTCAGAAGTTAAATGTGCTACTTGTTCTCTGCCTGAAAAAGGTGTACCTGAAATGTATTCATACCTTCATCATTTCCTGACAAATCTAGGCTAAAAAACATATTGAAAGAAAAATAAGTGACACCTATAAGATCAGTTGTGTGACTTCCAAGTCCAAGGCATTTTTCCCTGCCCTTTGATTAACTGTTGTTTCTATATGTATGGCTTCCCTGGAAGTCCTAATGGATCAATAGAGGGTTGTCCACAGCAAGTGACATACACACTCTTCCTGGCTAATTCCCAGTTATGGAGGATGAACTCTGCATGATGTAATCCTCAGGGCTGATTTCCCTCAATGTCCAGACTGAAGGGCCTGTTGGAGCACCCTCTAACTTCAATGCCCCTACCTTTCCTTCCCAGAGCTAACTGAGATTGTGGGTGTTGGATTCTCTTACTACACAGTGGTAAAGCAGCCAGTTCCAAATGTGTATCTTGATTGCACAGTGATTTTTTTTTTCCCCTTATAGGAGTGAGACCCGGGCGTTTATCAGCCCCAGTAATTTTCTCTTGATAATATTCAGATCACAAGATAAAGTATAACAAGGCATGTGTTTCTGCTGGTTGAAGAAAAGGCACCTCATATGTTCCAGTAGAATGCTAACAGCTGAGTTAACCGTGTCATTAATTCTTCTTCCATCCTTAGTCCTTGTTCTTTCCTTTCACCGCTGGTTTGGATCTCATCCTTTCTGCTTTTCAGTTAAGTTTTTCTTTCTGAAAAAGCTTGAGTGCCGCTGCTGCAATCATGATACTTTGAACAGAAGGAGAAAAAGAAAAGGTTTGGAGGTTAATGTGATATAGCATAGTGCAGAGGTTTTCCCCTGGTGAAAATAAGATAGATTTCCTTTATGTAGCCCTCAGTAGGAAATTTTACATGATTATGTCTTAAAACAGAAGTTACAGAAAGCAATGTAGGTTATTAAAAAAGAGGATAAAGTATTGGCTAATGCAACTATTCATGCTGAAAGAAGAAATATCAAGCAAAGGGAAATCATTAGTGTTTCTCAAAGGTTAGCATTGGGAGTAATTTTCTTAAATGTTTCCATTAATGACCCTTACATTAATAACAGGGAAGCATTTTCAGCATAATCTGCTGACAAAATTAAGTTGGAGGACACAAAAGCAGACTAATATATTACAGAGAGAATGTTTGCTATTAGATTGTGTGTCACTAATTTTTTGCTTTCATTGCTCTTATTCTTGTTGTCATTTAGGCTTTTTCCATTGAGAGTTCCTAATGTGGAAATAAGTGGCTAAGGGTAAGTCTTAGTATGCTGGTGCAGCTATAAACTGCTATTGTGATGCATTTGCAAGAAGGGCAGAATGCAATTAGAACTATGTTACATAAAAAGAAAAAAAAAAAAGAAAGAAAAATAAAGGAAAAGAGACAATTGGCGCTATTAAGATTTTGATGAAACAAATTATGAAACATTATGTTCAGGAACAAAGAGAAAAGACAAACTCAAGCTCAAGCAGCTGCAAGTGAAGAACACTGTCAAGAAAATGGTGAGCCAGCAAACTCCCTTCAACTGAAAAGGCTTGATTTGTTTACTCTAGCAAACCAAAGGCTAAGAAGAGTTGTGAGTGAAATTTGCAAACCTTTCAGGTGTAAATACTGTGAAGAAAAGAACTAGCTATCTAAAGAGCCATGCTGACACAAACAAGTGGGTATTGATTTACTCTGGAATAAACTGGAAGATTCCTAGTTTTTTGAGTAAACAAATTCTGGAATGTTCCTCCAAAAAAATTGTTAGGAAGGAAGCTGCTGTGATTTATTCATTTTTTTTCCTTTATTTGGAGGTGTCTTACATTGTGAAAGGGATTTAAATCACACAGCATTTTCCATAGCAAGGGACTTTGCTTAGGCGCCTGAGGCATCTGTTCTAGCTCAGTGATCTTATGATGGTCTTACTCTTAGTTTAAGTAGTGTGAATAGACCAAAGAACAGCTGTTTAAGAAGATTTAGACAAGATTAAGAAAGGGATTTTAATAGGAATATTTAAGTGGTTTAAATATCTGTGAAGAGCATTAGCAAATAAAAATTCAGTGTATGTAATAACTTCCCATTTAGACAGGTTGACAGTTTCAGAAATGCACACACCAATTCTGCAAAGAGGGTAGCAGCACCTTCAGCTATTTACACTGCAATTGAAAACACTCTAATTTTGACATTCTTGCTCTGTACAGCAGCAATGTGATTCATGGAGGCTTACAGTACCCTTTCAGTTATAAAGTGAAAAAAAAGTGAAAATATTTCCAACTTTGAAGCTTCATTGCTAACAATTCTAAGTCTGTTCTCTAATTGTGCTTGGCATACTGCAAGCTACTTATACTTATCAGGCAGTGTTCTGCTGTAAGAATAACTGCTCTTGTTACTGATCCGTACATTGGGCATATCAGGTTTTGTGTCTACACACTGGGTTATCTCTGTCCTACAGGGTCCTTGAGGACTCTTCTGTCAGTAGGATTTAGGAATGCTGTCCAGCACGGAGCAAGTAATACAGCTGAGAGTGAAGCTGGAATGCCTGAGACATAAAGCAGTGGTATTTTGAACCTACCTAAGTCTTCAATCACATGGGCTTTTTGTCAAAGCAGGAGAATGCAATGCTGTTGGTCAAAAGGAGAAACAATAGGAAATATCAGACACAACTTTGAAGTCAGTCCCAAAAATTGTTTGAAACCAGAGGTCAGAGGTTATATGTGATGGGATATTGATAGGGATGGAGAAAACTGTTGGCTGTGTATTTTGTCACACTCTCCTTCTGTCGGCCCCAAGGAATCATCTGAACAAAGAAATGAAGCTTCTCCAGCCACATATGGGATTCTTCTCAGTGACTTTATTGCCTCTCTCTTTCCATTATCAGCGTTGGCCTTTTTGTGTCTCACTAGGCAGGCTTTCTTTCCTCCAGGTCATACCACTGTGCTCCTCACTACTTGCTCTTTGTAACTTTTGCTCTTTCTTCCTACTGTATCATTATTTTTTCTGTTCCCTTTGGCCATCTTTAAAGACATCATAGAATCGGCTGAAACTGAGAAGCATTGTAGAAAGTATAAGCAAACCAGGAAGTTTTCTTTAAGGTCTTTGCCCTATAGACAGGAATTTCACAGATATGTTGATACTGATTAGCGTGGAGTTCCAGCAAAGACCTACTTCATTGACAAAGATGATTCCAGTAACAAGTCAGCTTAGTCACAGATCCATTGGTTATAATGTTCTGAGCATTTATAACTTCTTGGGTTACTTTAGTGGCAGCACTAGGATAGTTTCCTAATGTCAGAGGATTTTTCAGCATGCAGAGGTAACATTTTGATCAGTCTTTCATAATATGTATTTTTCCAGTGATATTGTAGGCAATTTATTCTGTAGATGGAGGAACAAAGTATGAAAGCATGGAGACTTAATGATGTTTGTCTCCTGAAAGAGGGAAACCTCTTTCAGGAGACAGTATTTTTTTTACCCCTCCCTCTTTTTTTTTTTAAATTATTTTCTCTGCTCTATTCTTGAACGAAATGAAATTTCACTGCTCTAACACTCTAATACAGCAGCTACAATGTACTCATGTTCTGTGTTTAGGTTTTTAATTTTAAATATCATAGTGATTTGAAAATAGAGAAACAGAGTAAGAGTATGTGTGAAAAAGGGAAATAATAGAAAACCTTGCACTCCCCAGTTTTTAAACAACAAAAACAACAACAAAAAAAGATAGACTGGATGCAGAGGCAGATGGTGCCTCAACAGCTGAAGTAGGAATTATATCTTATCTCTCAGGTACCTCTTTCTAGAAAGGAACTACTGTCTTTCTTTTTGTTTTTCCATACCCTAGTAGTCCTCTAGCATGAAATTTGCATCCTTTTCCTGCATCTCAGGATTTTGTAGAAGTCATTCAAGCAGCCTTTTATGCTAACATTTAATTTTAGTATATGATTACTTAAAGGAGGCTATAGCTTCTTTACCCTGCTCAATGGCAGGGAAAGCTTCTCAGTGCAAAGCCTTCATTCTAGAGTATACATTCTTTTATATTTAATTCTAATGGTTTGTGTTTGAGTCCTTAATATTATTGGAGAAAATTATTATCACTTATGATTATGTGCTGTGGAATCCCAGCATATAAACTATCATCCATTAACTGTTATTTCCCTTATTTCATACTTGGAGAAGGAATGGGAATAGCTGGAAAAACATCCTTATCTGTAGTTTTGTCATATTTATTTTAGAGTGCAGCAGTGTTAGCTGGGGAGACTAAGAAAGAAGAACTTTATTTTCTATGGTTTTATTTCATCCTGGCCTGGTCAACAGTCTTGCTGCAGCTAGGTTGGGTGTAGAGGAGCCTCTGCTGAGGTTCAGCCTTGGATAGCTAAAGGCACTGGATCTTAAAGCTTCCAGCCTGCCTCAGGGGACGAGGGAGCTGCATCATCCTTTTTTTCCTTTCTCTCTCTCTCTTACTTACTGGTACCTTCCATCTCACTGGTGGTAGTGTCAGATGAAATAAAATTTGTTTGCATAAGCATAACCACTTCTTAAATGTCATTAAAGCTTCATGGTTAGGTATGAGGCCCCTGAAGTATCCCTGAGTTTATCTGTTTTATAGCAAAGTTACAAATGAAGGATCGAGTAAGGAGTCCATTAGATGCATTTCTTGTCCATGTCTGAGGATTGCCTTTTTTGCTCATTCTGGAATAATTCAGCTTTCTCTTAGGAAAACTAATTTCTGTTGATATCAACTCTGAGATTAGCTCAGCTGCTCAGAGCATGGTGTTAATAATGCCAAATTTGTGAGTTTAATCCCTGTATGGGCCATTCACTTTGGAGTTGGACTTGATCCTTGTGTGTCTTTTCCAACTCAGAATATTCTGTAGCTTCTATAACTTCTTACTCAAAGTAGCAAATTTCTGGAGTTTATGTGAATATAGCTTAGTGGTGCAAAATTTCTCTAAAATTTAGTTTAAAAATTCTGTGTGTATGTGTGTATATATATATATATATATAAATAAACAGATATTTGCACATTGCACTGTCAGCATTACAAACATCTGTTTCAGACTTGGTGACATTCATATGGCTGCTAAATAGAGCATTTTTTTTCTTTTTTTAAAGAAAAGGTATTAAGGGGACAAACCATTAGTTGATACAGCTCCAACTGTATTCAACTCCTGCATGCTTGAGTTTGAAGTGAATTTATTATCAAGTTGGCTCATAATGTTTCCCATTTGGAGTTCTTACACTAAAATAAATCTTAAGACATCTGTTACTTGCTGTTCTACCAATATAGTTTTGACTTCTGTTAGCTCTTACATGGTGTTGAATTTCTTTTCTTAGATACCAACAACTGTAAAGATGTACAATGGTTTTGTGGTGTTGGAGGTGATAGAAAAATAACAATTTTAGTCAAAAATTAGGTGGCAATACAATTTTGTATCTCTTAAGATTTTTTTTGAGCATTGGTGTAATTGAGTAGAAATGGATTCATCATATTTTTATTCAAAAAAGCATCTTTTTTACCAGGATCTCATAATAACACACACAGTATTATTTTAGTAAATCAACTTTACTTTTTCACTGTCTATTTAATGTCCTATTTAAGAATCAAAGAAAATAATTCAAAATCTCAGTGGACTGAACCATCAGGAAAAACATGGCCAAAATACATAAATTTTGGTCACAGAAATTTACTATTGTTTTCATTAAATGAATATTGTTGTGTAGCTCAAACCAATGAGTTGATTGCATCCACTGCAAAGATGAAATTTACTTGTTTTTACAGGTGATGTGGACCAACTTTCAGGTTTTTCAGTTGTTTGCAAAGACATTGCTGTTCCTTCAAATTAATGTTTGGCAAAGCAATTAAAGGTAAGATATTTTTACAGGAAGGGCGAGGAAAAGACAAAAAAGAAAGTTTCAGTATGAATACAAGGAGAAGCAGCAAAATAGGCTGGTCATGCAGCTGTGTACAGCTTCAGCAAGGAACGTTGCAGCTGGGGCTTCTGGAGAAATTTAGCAAAAGCAGTTGTGGTGTGCATGTCATCAACAAAAACTGGTCAAAACCTCAGAGAAAATGCTCAGAATATAGCAAATCATGTGAAACATTAAAGTTCATTTTAGGATATTACATTCCAGCTTAATTCAGCTTTAAAATGAGTATCTTGGGTGTTGAAAGCAGTACTGCCACATTGTTGCAGCAACCTGTTTCTTTGAATTACTTGAATACCAGTATTTTCATAAGAATGTAGTGGTCTTCTGGACAGCACTGCTGGGCAGCAAACCTCTGCACACCCAGTGTGTGTGTGAACTGATGTGTTTTGGCATAATAAAATTTGTTTCCTGAATTCAAGCCTAAAAGTATTCATAAAGACAAAAAGCTTCTTGCTTTGTATTTCAACTCTTTGTTTTTAAATTTAAATTTTAATTACTAGTATCTCATAGGAACAACATGTCAGCTTGGTAGGTTTTGCCAGTAGTTCAATAAGAATTGCTCAGAATAAAGGTAAATATGGTCAATTATATTTCATTCCTCTAAAGGGTGTGTAGTTTTTTTTCTATTACACCAAGTTCCTCACTCAATTTATAAAATAAAACTTTATTTTAAAATTTATATAGCATAACAATTATTCTTGAATAAGAGGTGTTCAAAAACACATTATGGTGAAGTATAAACAAAAGTCAGAACACCTTAGGACAAAGATTTAATATTTATTTTATTTTGTTTGTCCTTTCTGTTTTAGGAATAATAATCCACTATAAAATGTGAAGAAAGTCAAGACATAACCTTTCCTTTTTTCTTTGCATAATATGGTTGCTTTGTTCTAAGTTATGCATGAGCTATTCTTCTTTGTCTGCTTCTAATATGAATAAATATTTCATGTGAAGATTTAATATCTCATTTTATTCAAATTCAAAGAAGTTAAAAATCCAGTGCCTTTGCAGATATATGTTTTTTAAAATTTTAAGTTCCTGTCACTTAAGCTGTTGTCACTGAAAACCTGGCATCATACAAAGGACAAGAAAGATTCAGATGTGCAATTCAGTAGCAAACTACTGAAAAAAAAACCCATTAAATATGAACATATATTTTCTCTATTATTTAGTATAAAAATTCTTATGCAAATGGACTACTGGAGATTTACTTTTTAAAAAGGTCTAAAACTGTTACAAGGTACTTATTCTTTAAACTTTCCAGCAGTGTTTTCTTATAGCAGAAAGAAAAGAAAAATTAAAAAAATTAATTTAATTTAAGAAAAATTTAAAAATTGTAAGAAATTAAGAAAAAATAAAAAATAAAAAGCTTATATCTTTACTTTTAGGATTATACCCCATATATCAGCTTTCTGGATTGTGTTGATTCTATGACTTTGCAGGGATTTACTGCAGTATCAAATGAATTAGGCATTCTGCCATTCTGGTTAGTGGCTTTGTACACCTGTTTTGTTCTTGCAGTGTGTAAGGAAAGGAGCACACTTATGGGTGTTTAAGTTCCATGGGAGATAATTTGAGCAACCTGGCCTTTGAGCTAGAATCCAGAACACTGTGCTTAGCCCTTGTTCTCAGAGTAAAATGTGTGATAAAACTGAGATGCAGTTGCAGATGCCTCAGAATGTGATGTGTAACAGCTTGGATGCTCGTGCAGCAGTTTGTTCTGTCTTCAAGCCACCTTTGGAAGAGAGTAGAGGCGCATGTCTGAAGTGGTGGTTTGCTGCCATCTTCAACTGGGATGGTCCATATATAGGCCTGGAAAACTGGGAACACAGTTTTATCCTCTTTATGTGGAGATGGAAAGTTATCTCTGTCTATATGGCATCTTATAAGAAAGTGATTGACCTTTATGTCCAGCAGCAGAGTAGAAAACCTCAGGCAGACAACACCAAAGCAATTTGTGTATGCTATTACTTGTTTTGTTGTCCTTGCTTCCTCATACCTTCTTTTATTTTGCACAAATTATTAGTTATGCTGAAAAGATGATCCCGGTTACAATTCCATTTCTCTAAAAATCTATTTCCAGCTCTCTACAGAATTTCATATCTCTTTTAACAAAATTCTCCCATTTTTTCCAAAGCATGCTATCTTGCTACTATCTTTTCCACAAAGTTAAATGTAGCATGTAAGATTGTTGTTACAGTGTTTACGTCTTACAAATATGTAATACTAATTTCTGTGAGGAAAAAAGTGGTATGTCTGGGTAAATGTTAAATACCAAAGTGGATGATTCAGGGCTTCAGAAACCACCCAGAATCCTAGGCTAAAATGCTCAGAAAAGGCCACAGGAAACCGTGAGTTTAACTTAATATATAAAACATACACTTGTATGTGTTTCTGGACTAGGCTACAAGGGGGCTTTCAAAGTGTTAATATATAATGCTACTTCCCACTGTACAACCTGTCATTTAAATGCTAAAATACAGTGCAAGACCTGCAGAAGTGCATATGGGAACATCATGAATAGAAAATGAATCTATTTTGATCCTTGATGGATGTTTCAATGAATAACAAATGAGTTTGCAGTGATTGGACGCAGAGAGTGTTAGTGATGTGTTTTTTTAAACTAGCATAATAAAGGAATTATCTTAAAGTGATGGTATGTGGCAGGCTGTGTTCAGTTGCCTCAGTACTGACTGTTGGGCTGTCACCTTTTCTTTAATTGTGCTTTGTGCTATTTTATAAAGAAAAAACCCATGTTCTTTCAAGCTCTTTCTTTTTTTTTTTTAATTTGGTAGATAGAAAGGAACTAACCTATATTTGAAATATATATGTTGAATATACCTTAAGTATGCATACATGAAACCACTTTCCAAAGGTCTCAATTCCATCAAACCTTATTAGATCTTAAATTATACATTCTGACCTTTTGTTTTCAAAATACTAGGGAATAATTCTCTTACCATCAACCCTTTGAATAAAAAAAATTAAAAAGAGACTGCTTTTTTAGGTCTTGGAATAGAGAGAGAGAGAGAGAGAGAGAGAGAGTAAAGAGGCAGAATTTTGTTCTGAGACCTCAGAGAGTTTCATTAATGTAGCAGAAATGCAGCTCAGAGCACTGTTTGAAGGTCCTACTGTCTGGCAGCCAGGTATTTTAGTGCAGCAGAGAAATCTGTGATTGTTGTGTAGTGATTCTTATCAGAAACTGTAGAGGTTTTTTTTTTTTGTTCTCTCCTAATAATCAAATAGAATGACTTGGCTTGTACATGTCTGCTGTAGGATTGGCAGATACAAATCCTTGCTTCCATTTTGCTACGTGATTATGGATGCTGGTTAGTACAACAAGTTGATGCTTTTAAAATTATTTTTGCAAATAGTTCACCTCAACTTTGTTTCACTTTCCTAGGAGTGTGCCTCCCAGTCAGTTTACTGTTGCATTTTCACAATTGCTATGTTGTGGTTAAAACATGACTCTATAAACCAAGAGATATTTGGCTTGCTTACTATCTTTGAAGATATGTAACAAGAAACAACCTTTGGCTTGCCAGTTGCATACTATTTTTGCATAATGGATGCACACTTTTTTTGTTTAATCGTTGAAGAGAAAAAAATGACAATGTACGTAGAACTGAACATATGATTGAGGTTTTTGAAATTAGCAGCAGCAGTGGAGAATGCCATCCTGTTTTCTTCTGTGTTCTTTATATACATACATAGTGGTTGGAAATTAATGCTATCTGATTTAAATTCATCAGTGATTTGTGATTAATTAATTATCTTTGACACATAAATCTAGTGTTAGTTTCAAAATAATCGTTTCCACTAAGGGACAATTTTTGTAAGTCAAAGGTTTTATGGAATTGGTTTGGTCATTTTTTGTCCAGGTGCAAAATTCAGCTGCAGCAACATCCCTAATTTCCAAGCAACCAAGAGGAAAACATCTGCTAGATATGAATATGTTCTGAATTGGTAATCATAAAAAAATAATGCTGTGTCTGTTCAGCTGAAGACTAAGTCAGAAGGCTAAAGGCTGTTGCACGCCACTCATGTTCACTGTTGACTTATGACTGACTGTATATTCAAGTTACCCATTCCGTTTCAATAAGACACAGTATATAAAATAATTAAAAAATATTTAAATGTAAATGTTGTAAGGCATAGCAAAAGCACATGGATATATATTATGCACTCTTTTTATGAGTTTGTGAATTATCATGCATGAAATTACCTTTTCCTACAATTAGATAACTAATGTAGTACAATGTGTTTTGCATATACATTAAATGCTCATAACCTTTTCAGAAGAGTCAGTGCTACATTATTACACCTGCTGAATTTTGCTCTTTCAAATACAGAGACCAATTATCATCTTTATGGTATTTAGCTGCATTTCCACTGCAGTCAATGTACTTACACCAAACCAAATTTTTTTTTAAAGCAAAGCCACTTCCAGTGAGTATAAGAGCAGGTGGCATCAAGATTCACACACTGAACTTTTAGATCTGTCCTCTGAGGAGACACTTGACATAATTCCAGTATCCTGAACTCCCCTCATTCTCCCACATGTTCTGACATACTGCACAAGTATAGCATATGCTGCTTTGCTAGGGTTTTGTCTGTTTCTTCTTTGTACAGAAGGTATGCACAGACTCAGTGTAGCTTTGATCACAGTCTGGGAGTACAATTTTTGTACTTGTATTGAATGTAAATAAAGAATAAGTCTAATTTAAAGTTAGTCCTGATTACCCTTTATGCTTTGAATTTTGAAACATCTTCATCAGGAAAAAGGATATGAAAAAAAAGCCAGGAAGACTTATAAAGCAGTGCTTGCATAAAATGCCTGTTCTTCATGTTTATTGCCATTATTTCACCCAAACATAAGGTCACAAATATTTGTTCATTGTCTTCCACTCAGGGACATCTGACATTTGAAGCTACTCTGTGGTATCACCTCAAGCTCTTCTGCTTTCTTCTCTGGTTTAACTACCAGGACTTTTTATGTCCCTGTTTCTATGCTAACACACAGGTTTCTTACTTTGCTGCTTGGAGTCTAGAATCTGTACAAGAGAACTGTTGTAGTTCAACACAGAGAAATGTCAACAGACTTGGCTATGGCACAGTCTGAAGGAATCTGAGTTTTCTTTAGTGAGTGTCAGCCTTGATACCTGGGGGGAATGACGAAGACCTGTTAGGTTTCATGGAGATTCTGGAGGTGTTATATGGAAAGGCAGCCCCCTGTGTAGCCGTCTGCACTACTCAATGTCTGCCCATGATCCACACACAGCCTTTCTCCCGGCAGAACCACACAACATGGAAAGCATCAGCCACATGGACTGGTCTGGCAGCTGGGGAGAAGCAAGTCCCAGCTCCTGGAGTCTGCTGGACCACAACCCTGGAATCACTCTGCTAAATTCTGCACCTGGTCACTCGTGGTTACAGTTATGATTCAAGTTCCTGTCACCGTTTACAGCTCAATAACAAATACTTACATACCTGTAAAAAACTGAAAAACATTTGAGGTAGTGAAATGAAAAAAGTAAAAGATAATGAGATACAGTAAATTGGTTGAAGTTCTATATAAAAGACAAAATTATGCAATTTAAGTTGACACATTTCATAAAATAAGAAGCAGCTCTGGTACGTCCTAAGGCATGCAAGGTAAGGAATAGCCAGATGCTCACAAGATTCAAGACATTTTAAATCTATTTTAGCTTTTATATATATAGTACAAGCTTTGCATGCAGTGTTGAATAGAAGGATAGTACTCACGTAATTTAAGTGACAGCTGAGTGTTTATTTACCATTTTTGAACTGCTTCCAAGTTTTGAGAGAAAGAATTATGTTTTTCTGAAGGATTATATAACTGTACAAGCTGTTGGTAGTCAGTTAATTAATATCTTAGAGACGTGGCTGTAACATCTGATAAATTAAATTTGTGACATTAGGTTCTGTAGTATGGAGGGGAGTGTACCATACTGCATCAGCCTCTGACAATGGATAATTATCAGTAGTGAAGATATTTGATGTAGCTATTCAACAAACGCAGCCTTTGTACATGATCAAGGGTTCTACATTTCTTGCATGGATGCACATCTATCTCTGTGTGCTTTCTTTGTATGTAGCTGCCAAAATTTGGTTTGGGTATTAGAAAGTCATTAAGTGCTTTTTTAGCTACAGATTTTATCTACTTTGTTCTGGTTGCCTGAGTCTGAGTGACTGATTTAACAGGCTAGTATGAAACTTCCTGCAATTTCTGAGTGAATATATAACTCAAATCTACCTTTGGATAACTCCTGATCTGAACATTCATGTCAGTCAGCTTTTAGTATTCAAATGTTCACAGGAAGTGAACGTTCCCAAATCTCAGAGTTGGGAAACATGGTCAAGTGAAAAAATTTCAGATTAGATGAGTATTTCTTTTGTCCCAGTTTTTGTTCACTGTCCATGGTTTGTTGAGGCATGCTGCTTTAACCGTTTACTCCTCCCATTGTCACAGAGCTTCAGTGTTGCTTTCTCACACTGCGTGAATTATTTACTCTGAATTTGTTTCATGCTTCTTCCAAAATAATTCTTCCAGGCAAAAAATAACAAAAAAAAAAAAAAAAAAAAA
>LTAT01000004.1:39157615-39170081 GCA_003286495.1 Chlorodrepanis virens
AAAAAAAAAAAAAAAAAAAAAAAAAAAAAAAGGGTTTACAGCTAAGATGAATGAAGGGCTGCATCAGGTCTACAGTCCCTAGTGACTAGCACAAGGGTGGAACTTGGATAAAGAAAAGTTTTTGGAGCAGGTGAGAGAATATCTCTGTAGGTTACCTGCCCAGTGCTTCCAGACTGCTCCTGACTTTCTATGGGGCACACAGGCATTTTGTGGAAAGCCCACTGGCTCCTCTAAGTTAGAGCAACGTTCTGTCCACAAAGGCTTCTGGAATTAATGTACATGAGTATCTATGCAAATATATCTGGACAAGATAACACGCAATTTTGTAAGTTTGTGAAGTGAATTTTGTTTAAAGCTTATTTTCTTTGAATTTTGTTCGAAGTTTATTTTAATTGCCTTTTAATACGTTTACTATGGCCAGCAGCTAAACCCTCATGGCTTTTCACTCCTTCCCCTCTCTTGTGGAATAGGCAGAATGTATAAGGATGGCAAGAAAGCTCGTGAATCAAGGCAAAGACAATTTATAGATGAAGTAAAATCTGTTCATGCAAAGCAAAGCAAAGCAAAGCAAAGCAAAGCGAAGCAAAGCAAAGCAAAGCAAAGCAAAGCGAAGCAAAGCGCAAAAGCAAAGCAAAGCAAAGCAAAGCAGGAATTTACTCAATACTTTCCATCAGCTAGCAAATGCCCAGCCACCACCTGGGAGGCAGGGCCTCGGCATTCACAAATCTAGTTGTGGGAGACAAAAATCATACCCACCACCTCTTCTTCCTCTTTTCCTTGATATTTTACTGCTGAGCATGACATCACAAGGAATATGACATGGGTCAGTCTGGATAAATTGCTCTAGCTGTGTCCCCTCCCAAGCTCAGCTCAGCCTCATCCTTCTCTCTGAGTAGACAGAGTGGGAAACAGAAAAAGCCTTGACAATGTGCAAGCATTTCTCAGCAATGTCTGAAACACTGGTGTATTATCGAAGGTGCTGTAGTCACAGGTCCAAAGCATGGCACCATATGGACCGGTATGTAGAAATCTGACTCCATACCAGCCAGACCCTGTTCATCTTGAATGATCAGATTTTCATCAATAGAGACTCCTGAACCTTTGTGATAATTGATTATATTTTATGCAAGTCTTTTGAAATATAATCAGTTCTGGCAGGTAGCTAGAAAGGGTGAACTACTTTAGTGCAAACGGCACTACTCTAACCCATGTTTTGGGATTATTATCAGGTATGTAGTATTTGGATAAGAGAAGGCATTTGCTGAAAACAAACAAATGTTTTTCCCACACTTTCTACAGAACTAAGGTCAGAAAAGCATTGGTTATGCTGACTTTTATTAGTCATCAAACACAATTTAAAGAGGTTTTAAAAAATAATGGTGCAAAAAGCAGTTTATTTTGCGCTTCTTTCCACCTTGGAGCTGCATGCATCATTAAAAAATTGCACTTTGTAAAGCCCATAGTTGTTGTAGAAAAAATGTCTGCATTTTATTCACTGAGTGACATATGTATTGGAGGAAAAATACACTCAGTTCAAATTCACAATGCAAAACAGAAACTGGCACCAATATTTCTTGGGGATTGTTCTTTTGTCTATGGAAGTTCTACCTGAACTCTAAATTTTATTTTGGGTAATATTTGGGTGAGGTTAACTTAGAAATCTTCTTTCATATTAAATGAAAGCTCTTTGAAAGCTCTTATAGTCAATTTTGCAAGTAGTCATGGGAAAGCCACAAAAAATGGGACTATTGTTGACCTGTAGTGAGGTGACAAGGATGAATGACTGAATGACTATACTGTGAATTTACTTTCTGTCAACAGGTAATTCATGTGAAACATTGCCATTTTGAACCTTGTAGAATTTTTCCTTGGCACTGGGAGAGACTTAAAAGTTTCATTTCATCTTGTTGGCTGGAGAGAGTTTTTAGTGGCTTGTTTTAGCTGAACAGTTTCAGTTTTATATGGACAGTCTAGAGCACAGAATGATACTTTTATGTTTCCTTAAAAAGAATTCTTAAATTTAATGATAAGCAGTCATAAAGAAAGAAGTTAAAAATTTGGGTTAGTTTTCCAAAATTCCTGGAAAGGCTTTTTGGATGGAAAGGTGATACCTAGATACTCAGGAATCATTTAAAAACGTGAGCTACAATATGAAACATTGTTAGTGATTGCTGTGATTGTATGTACAGGGTAATTTGATGCAAATATAAAATACAAATCTTCTGTGCCTGTCAACTCAGTTTTTTGCATAGATCAGGTGTACAGTTCACATATATATTGGACATAAAAGTACCTACTCCAAATAAAATCCTGAACTAAAGATATATACCAAATCTTTCAAAATACACTTCAAAGCCTTTGAAAGTTGAAGAAAAAATACTCTGTTTAATGCCTAGTGCCATCTGTTTACACAATTCAGAGTTCAGGAAGAGGAGACAACTTTGAAAAGTTTACAACAACAAAAATAATAAAGGAATGATTATGAATTATGCATGGAAAACCAGATATGGAGAGACTCTAAAACCAGAACACAGTTCAACCAGATATGGTATTTCACTAGAAGGGAATTTTCAGAGACAAAATAAAGAAGCCAGAAAAATGCATCTTAGTTCCTATTTTTTTCTCTCTAAGACTAAAGTGGTCCTGACTAAAGCATAAAAATTAAAGAGAGAATAAATAAAGTGGAGGTACAGAGAAGGCCTAACAGTGAAATAAGAAAAAAAAAAAAAAGAAAGCCACATGCAACAAGAGAAGTAATGCATTTTATTCTATTTATAACATTCAAATAGGTTGTGTGTGTGTATACTTAGGAGCAGCTGCTGCAACAAGGTTTGTGCCTAAACTTCAGCAACAAGTTCTTCTCCTTCCACAGAATATTTTGCATTAGATTTGTATTGAAAACAAGAGTTGGCCTTTGGCTAGGCTGTTTCCTGTGCCTTTTACTTTAAAAGTGCATGCTAAAATATTAAATGAAAAGTATTCTTTCCACCTTTGTTCATTCAGTTGTACAATAATTGTTTATTAACCCAATATGAACATGAATGCCTAGCTTGTTGAGTTCAGATGTTTTAAAAGCTCAGTTTATGGAATCTTTTTCAAGATATTGCTGATTAATATATGTTTACTTTTCAATCCCAAATCACTTGATTTTTGCAAGGTTTCTGAATTTTTACAGAAGCTTTTCACTCAGACTGGAAAAAAAAAAAGAGAAAAATCATAATTATTCAGACTATGACACAAGAGATCTGGCCCTTTACCTGCTCTGGCATATGTAGTTGCCTAGCTCATGTTACAACCCACAGCAGAACAGTGTTCTTCTTTTGCACAAAAGACGTTTAGAGAAATATGAAGGACAGGAAGGGGTTTTAATTTTTATGCTAATTTTGTAAGCTGCAGGTGATGAGAAATTTCTGCTTAGAATAGAACATCAGTTAAGGAGTCCCCCCAAAATCCTGACCTTTACTATAATATTTGAAATCCTTTTGACAGTGTGCCCTCCTATTTTGGCATGAGAGAACACTCATCTCTTTTTATTCAATGCAAAATATTTAAGCCAAATGTTGTGAGTAATTAGCAGTTAATCTGTAACTGTTATTCTAATTTTTAATCATGAGTAGCTCTGCTACCCTCTCTTAAAGCTCATTTTCTGCATGCTGCAAGTGGAATTGATATTGACCTAGTCTACCTGGAGACTGCTGAACTTTTAACCTTCTTAAAAATGAATCGTGGGAGCTTCTTGTCTTCTTGTCTTACTTCTTTCTTTAACTCATTACTAAGAGAAACAGAAGACAGTAATAGCGATAATGATTAAAAAATAGACTCAGATGAGAGTTTAAATCTATACATAATTTAGTATCAATTACTCATTCCAATGTTCTTAAGACCTTCTTTGGTAAAAAAAAAATGTTTCTAGGCATCAGAAATTGTTGCTGAATTTGAAACAAAGAGTAGACTGCAAATGAGCAGGAGGCGCAATAAAAATGGAGCTGGAATTTCTGAGCAGACTGTTAAGTTAGTGGAAGAACAGTATGAAAACACATATGTGCTTCTCCAAAAAGAAGTGTCAAAGTTGGGAAAATCACTTTAGTATCAGAACAGAAAGTGACTCAAACTGATGTATGTATTTTTTATGTTATTTAAATATCAAATAATATACGCTAAAATATATTAATGAATGCTTTAACATTCAGTAATGATCTATAATGCAAATATTAAAAATCTTTGAAATTTGCTATCTTTGTCACAACTTTGTGCTTCCACACATTGAAAATTAAGGTGTTAAGATCCTTTTGAACTATCATGTAGAGATAGTTCAAAAGGAGAGATGTCATTCTACTACATCTCTACTGCATTGTTTGCTGAATTATTTCAATTATACCCTTCTGAATAATTACTTTTTTTTTAAATTTCTCAAACCTTTAATGATATCTTGAATCTCTGTGTGCATAGAAGAGTTGGAATAAATTAGTAAAAGTTAAAAAACTCATGGACGATTGTTTCAAGATGTATGATATTTCTGAACCAACTTCTTTTCCTGGGTTTGCTAAGTGAAGAAAATGTTTTCCTCTATCAGAAATAATTAATAATGGTTCTTGTTTTCTCCTGACATAGAGATAGGAATGCAGTAAAATCAGTATGACTGGTCAGAAAAAAAAAAAAAAAGTTTATTTGACCTTTTTAAGATGAAAAAAATCCCCTGTTTATGTTGTGCACACAAAATATTCCTGTGAATTTCTATGCCATCATGCTCTTGAATGTTTAAATGACAGCTATGGAATAAAAACCAAATAAGACAAACCAAAAATCCAACAGCAACAACAATAACAATAACAACAACAATAGCCAAAAACAGGCAAAGGGAAATTAAGCATTGCAAATGGACATAAGCTCCAAGATTCCATGTCCATCTGTGCCCAAGTGACTCAGATGAATATGGAAGAAACACATCTTAAATCTAAGGTTCTACATAAACTTAAAGAAAATATCAAATGTTTTTGAGGGGATTTCTTAAGATATTTTTGCATATGTATCACATACAACCATATTCCTACTATTAATGCTATTAATGCTATTGGCATTGTTTGTCCATTCTTGACCCCCCATTATTGGGAATTATTCTACAAATCCTGTTCTTCATTAATGCTGCTGGGCAAACATAGAGTATGATTCTGAAGTAATTAGTAGTTTTATGGATAATTAGAATACTGTCTCTGTTCATTAACATTTCAAATCTCATTTACATGTAAATTGTAATATTCTTCTTCTGTGCAAGAGTGGGTAGTTAGTGTCATTCATGAGTAATAAGTAATTTGTTCCCCATTAGCTATAGGATTAGATAAAGATATAAGTCAACTGTGGATAGCAGATGTAGTTTAGAATGGTTACCTGTCTGGAAGGAGAATTTAAAACAAGCAGCCATTGTTTTTCTGTAATTTTGCATTTTTAATTTGGTCCTAATTAATAATTCAGAAAATAACATTTTCTATTAATTGGCTCTTTACATTATTCATTATGAGGGTGTGAAAGTATGAAAATATTTTCTCTGAGTGATTTATGAAATACAGTGTGAAATTTTAAAATACTATTTTCATATTGGTTCAGATGAAGCACATTTATAATGTAGAGCTCTACTTCCAGATATTTTTTCAAAGCACTAGAAGAAATTCCCAGAAATAATGAAGACTGGCTATGTATTATTCTTATTTTTAAAAAAAATCCAAATCTAATCACTCTATTTTGACTGAAAGATGGCTTGAATTGACTTAGAAGAACAGCTGAAACTTTCTCCTGAAACTATGTCGAAGTGAAAATAATAATGATGATAATGATAATGATAATGATAATAATAATAATAATAATAATAATAGTAGTAGTAGTAGTAAAGAAAAAGATCGCAAGTCTGTTGGTAAAGTTAGACATCAGTGTATGGGTATGCCACTTGGATAACAGAAAACAAAAGCTGTCTTGTAATTGTTCCCATTAGTGAAACATGGAAAAGAAATAGGAATTTGCAAGCCATTGGTGCCACACTGAAGGCCTGCAATTCAACTCTTTTCTCTAAATAATCTGCATTACTTCTGTCCTGTTTCCATTGAGGTTTTCAGCAAAAAGCAATTATTTTAAGACTGTTGCATCAAAAATAATTTGAAATATGCTTGTGAGTGAGAGATGAATTAGGGAGCAAACAGATGAAATTTTATGTAAAAAATGAGTGGGAAGACATCTAAACAGTGCTAGCAGGCAACCAACAGCAAAGAGAGGGAGAGCTGGAAAAGATTAAGACTGCTTGGTTAACATCATTGCTTGATTAACAAGGCTGTCATCAAAGCTGTAGGAATCAAATGACACCCGTGAATAGTCATGGTAAGTTAAAACAGGAAATGTGTGTGCCTATATAGGTAAAATAAAATGATTTTACACTTCCTTTATTTTAGAGAAGGTCTACTTATTTATATTTTTATGGATGCATATCCTTAAGTAGACAGGAAATGTGAATTGCTCATGCCTTTGTATAGCTGAAAAATATATTATAATTTCAGTAAAATTATTATTCTCAACTACAGTCTGTCAGAAGCACATCAAATTATATTGACAGGATTTTTGCTTCTCTGATTGGCAGTGGAGTTTTTTGATTGTTTTTTAAATCTATCTAATAAAAACTTCTTTATAAAATTTCTAACACAAGTTTGTTTATGATCTAATCTCTGGGGTTTTTTATTGAATATTATGTAAAATTTTAACTCGTTCTTTGTTTCATTTGAGCAGCCTGGTCTATGGAAGGTGTCCCTTGCAATGGCAATGTGATTGAAACTAGCTGATCTTCAAGGTCCTTTCTAATTCAAATCATTCTATGATCCTCAATCTACTTATTATAGGTCTCTGCTCTTAGTCTGGCAAATACTGTACAAAATTTTGGACCATGTAGTAATAAAAGCTTTTTACTTGTCTGTCTTCGTACTTGCTCTATGCTTGTGTCAAAGTAAAAATTAAATATTTCTTCTATGAAAGATGATCAAGAGATAACACATACAGTTCTCCAGAAGAGGAGCCTATCTCAAGGGCCTTTCATAATGGCCTTTAGAGTACTGAAAATACCTTCTAGTATATATCAAAATACAGCATTTTTCTTCAAAGTAAAAACTGATGATGGAAGACCCTTGTAAGATTATCAAATATACACTGGTCTTTCTTAATCTTTTAATTTCCAGATAGTGAACTTCTAGATTGTAACTGAAGGTTTTTCTATTAGACCCTAAATCCAAGAGTTCATGAACGGATTTAAGTCCCATTTCTTTCTTACGGTTATCAGAAGCAGCTCATTCTTTCTGCTTAATATTCCAGTGTTTCTCTTTGTTGACAATGTTTCACAGCATTCACAGAATATACTGAAAATAGGTCTAAAGGAAAGAATTGTTTGAAAATAATTTGGGTCAATACTTTGCATGGTTACTTTTTTAAACCCTTCAAATATGGAGCTCCACCATATTCCCAGGCAATCTGTCACACTTGTCTTCAAATTTTGTTTTAATATCTAACCTGTTTTCTATAGTTTCGGTTCATTAGGTTCTATTCATCAAAGACCCAAAGGAAAAATTGGTCCCTCTTTCTTCAGCACAACAGTATTTGTGTCTGAAAGCTGTAATCATAAACATTATGATCTTTCCACTTTTTGGCTAAACAAACTCATTCATTCCTCTTTGTGAAGTTCATATTGATCTCTCTGATTTCTCCCCTGTCAGTCCCCATCATTCTAGACAATTAGGGCACAAACTGAACACTGAGTTCCAGCTGCTGCCTTATCAGCACGAGGGAAAGCAGAGAGAGCAATTGCATGTCTTTCAGGCAGGATTTTATGCTTACACATGTTAGCATGGTTTGCCTTTAGAGTAGCATCATGACATAATTAAGTTGCATGTAGTTTCATGATCCACTATAAACTCAAAGACCTTTTCTGAACATCTGTTATTCTCATTCTGTATTTGGCTAGAAAAGGAATTTCCATTTATATGTAAAACCTTGCCTTGTCTTTATCAAAGCATACTCTCTACTTTCCTCTAAGACTATTTTTTTAGGGGGAAAAAAAGGTGTTAAGAGATTATGGATTCTGATCTTTATCTTCAGCACGCCTGCAAATAATCACAACTTTTTTTTCATCAACTGCATATTTCATGTATGCAGCGTTTGTATCACCAGTCAAATCATTAATTGAAAACAACCAGAGTCAAGATAGATCCCTTGAGGAACTGCATTACAAAAAAGAGCTACAGGCCATAAAACATAAATGTTCTATCTATACTATATTTCTTAATTTGTATATGAGAATGTGATGTGAAATGGTGTCAAAATCCCTACATAAAATCATATCCAGAGTTTCCTAGTTATTATATTTAAACAGATCTTTTACCATGCCATACAAAAGGTTGAATACCATTTGACTTTAATGCATCCAAATTTGGTAATATTTGCTCCTTATTTTCAGACATTTATTGATAATTTCATATTTTTCCAGTAAGCTTCACTAAATTTGAAAGAAGGATGCCTCTCCTATAATTACATATTTCTTCTTTTACCTTTTCAAATGTAGGCAATATAATTGTCCCTTACTAATACTCTTTAATCCTATGTGTTCCCAATAAACAGGATAAACATGAAAAATTTCTGAATATTTTATCTAGCATTTTAAGGTTGGGTCAGTGATTTCTTTTCAATAAACACATTGATATAGTGCAGTTAACTCACATTCTTACAATTTTAGTCTTGCACTAAATAGCAGTCTTCAAAGATCTGGAAGTTACCTTCTTCAGTGTTTTTCTAAGTTGGCAATTTAAGCTCTCTGTAATAAATAATGCTTTATCCTACAAAACCCAATGTAGCACTTACATGTTTACAAAGATTTCGTAAGAGCTTTTGAGCTGTACATTCACCATATTCTTGGTATTTGGAAACTTTTTCCAGATTTGGTCTTGATGGGATCTGTCTATCACTTGGTCTTTATGCTAATCTTGTTCATCCTTGAGAGGCAATACTTTATTCCCTTGTCTGTCACTCAGACTTTTCAGATTGGTTTAGCTATTTGTAGCTAACTTTTATTGACAGTTTCCTTTCTTTTTTTGTGCTTTCAAACCTCAGTAAAAGTATTTTTAGTTGATTGCTCATTGTCTGACTTAAAAAAAAGAAACAGGACTTTGAGAGTTGTAATGAGCATCCATGCAAGAACAGAGTTATTTAATTGAGAAACTTTGAGAGAGTAATATTACCTAAACAAAATTTATCAAAAAACACCTCACATTTTTTGACTATGGTGCATAGCTGTAAGTAATGATCTTTAATCAGACACTGAAAATATTTAAAGCCCATGAGAATTTGATAGCTAATTCATTTGCTTTTGTCTATTTTGTGTTTGCACAATGATATCCTCTTTTATCTTTTGTAAGAAATGTGATTTTCCTCATTGCTGTGGATTAAACCAGTTTTTTTTTAATCCTGTAAGCAATTGCAACAAGTGCTGATTTTCATTACATTGTCCTTCTCTGCTCAACATTTCAGTGAAAGAATATTATTTAGTCCAGCAAACATTTACTGTGACACATAAACTTTTCTACTTTAGGTTACCCACTGTGTGGGTACAGGGGTGGGAGCAGTAATTGTTCTGGTTTGACTAGTTCTTCGCCTACTTCCATTGGAAGGAGGAAGATTCTTTCAGCAAATTGCTTTTCTGAGGCAGAAATTGGTAAACAAACATGATAACTATACTTTTGAGTATACCTGATAAGAATTTAGAGTGTCTAGAGATACTTAATTTCTTAACAGGGAACAAATCATTAACATTCAAACTTAATGAGTAAAAGAGATTCTAATGATCTCTACTTTCAGCAGGTACAAATGAGAGTAGCTGCTTTGTCTTCAGTGGAGCTGTGTAAATAAATACCAGCTGAGAATTTGGGCCAAGAACAGCAATTTATCAGATGCAATTCTGTTTCACAAAGAGAATACATGCTTCTTTTTTTTACATGTAATTTATCTTCATGCATGATAGATGATACACAAGTCTTCTGCATCTGCCTTAACTAGCAGAAGCTATAGAATGAATGTTATGTTTTCTTATTCCCTTTTCCCAGTTTGCATTTAGTATTTTAGGAGGTAGCAATTTATAATACAGCAAAAGAGTCAGGAAGCCCACATGGATGCTTCTGACAAAACACAAACTTCAGATGAGAGCATAGAAGAGATGGAAGAAGGATCTGGACAAAAAAGAGGAATTGTATAGACACTAGCTGAATGTGCAGAGATGAGGTTAGGAAAGCCAAAGCCCATCTACAGGTAAATATGTCGAGAGACATGAAAGACAGCAAAAAGAGATTTTACATGTGGCTGAAAAAAAAACCAAGGGAAAATGCAGACACATTATTAAGTAAGTCAGGGGAGTTGAAGACAAAGGATGTGGAAATAACCAAGGTACTCTAAACATATCAAGAGGGTGATTGGGAGTTGTCAGCTTGGATTCACAGAAATTGTGTCTGACCAAAAAAGCAGAAATTGTGTCTGACCAACTAATGACCTTCTACCACAAAATTGCTTGGTTGGTGGACAAGAAGAGAACAGTGGATGTCATTTATATTTACTTTAGTAAAGTGTCTCTCTCACAATATCCTATTTAAAAACTGATGGAGTACAGACAGTGAGGTAAAATGAAAACTGAGTGAAGGCTGTGATCAGCGATGTGAAGTTCAGTTTAGAGGCCAGTCATGAACTAGTGGTGTTCCCCAGAGATCAACAGTGAGGCCACACTACCATTTAACACCTTCATTAAGAATATAAATAATAAGGTAAAGACCACCCTCTTATGAGATTTTATCCATTTGTATATGTGGTGGGGAGCGTAAGATGGAGATGACATCTTCTCAGTGGTGAACAGCTGAAAGATGAGAGGCAATGGAGCACAAACTGAAACATAGGAAATTCCTGTTAGGCATAAGAAAAAGACTTTTTTTACTCTCAGGCGTCCAATCACTGGACCAAGTTGCCCAGAGGTTTTGTTGAGTCTCCATCCTTGGAGATACGTGAAGACATTTTCACATGTTCTGACTACCCCTGCCTTGATCTGGGGGGACTGGACTAAGCAATTTCCAGAGGTACCCTCCAACCTCAATGATTTTGTGGTGCTACAAGTTTACTGATAAATTCAGCAGGGTACACTACAGTGGATGGTTTGGTCCTTGTTCTGCAAGATTGTTTTTTTCCTACAAAATAATTTGTTTTGCATTATAAAGGTAACCATTTTTTAGGTTCTCTCCCTGAAAGATCATAAACATATTAAAATGCACATATCAATAATCACTGTAATATTTAAAACAGTTTTTAAATAATGGTTTGGAAAATATATATATGTGAATCAGCTTTCCCTGCAGACTAGCTTTTAATACCTTATTGGATGATTCACTGTGGCTGAGCAAGTGCTCCTGAAACAAATATGTTGTCAGCAATCCTTCTTTAATAACATGATGCCTTTAGATGAAGATGAACTCTGATTCTGCTGGGGTTTTTTTTCTCCCCCCAAAAAGGTAAATACCCACATTACAAAAACATAGATGTAATTGTTTGTTTGTGGATGGTATTTTTTTCCCAAATCAAAATTTGACTTATGGTAAACATTTTGTTTCGTATGTTCAATAAGGGTTAAGATGAAGCAGTTATACCCTAAAGCCAATCTGAAATAAGTAATATGGGGTTCTTTATGGTTCTTCTAGACAGTGCTGAAATGTAACTTGGTATTTTTAAAAAATCAGTTACAATAAAAAGAGAAGAGAGAATATTGGACATAATTTTCAAAACTGAGTCATCTTTTCTTTCCCTTCTGTTCTCCAGAGAATGGAGCATTCTTCAGATGATTCTACCTGAATCCTCTTTTGAAGGAATTATTTCAAATCTATGGCCTATGACTGTATCTATCCAACTGTCCTTATCTACTTTGGAAGATGTCCAGGGAAAATATATTGCCCTGAATCTCACAGACCAAGTGAGGCAAAGCTGCTACACTGCTCCATGTCCCAGGCCCAACCAGCAGTAACACTGAAAAAGTATTTCCAGCAGGCACACAAGAATACATGCGTAGACCACATGTATGAATACATACAGGACTATAGTTAACTTTATGGATTGGACATGCTCCTAACTAGAAAGACACATGTCCCTCCTTGGCCCCAGGCTGCATCACATACCTGCCAGCTGGTCCATTTTATTTCCAGCTACAGCTTCCACTTGCTGCAGTTCCTGGCAACACGGGCTTGTGGGGCTCTGACACTGGTCCCATTCCCATGACTGGCAATTGATCTCACTCCATTTTCAGCTGGCATGTAGGCCAATCAACCTGTGTTCCCAGTTTCAGCCCTTCTGTTGTTCCACTTGCTGGTGCTGTGGACACACAGGTGCCTATGCCCTGGGAATCTCCAGTTTTTGGTGTTAGAAA
>LTAT01000004.1:39184229-39215006 GCA_003286495.1 Chlorodrepanis virens
TAGTGTGTTGTATTGCACTAAATAGTTTATTTAGTTGTTTGCACTGGGTAGTGGGAATTCTTTACTGTGTAGGTTAGGTCACAAGAATGGTTTTTCCCCTCACACACTCTACTGTTATACACACCTGGTCTGTCCCATAGGTACCTTGCCCCACCCCAATGGCATCCCACTGGCCCAGGTCCTCTCTCCCCCACCCCCATCCCCTAGGGTATAAAACCTCCTGTGTGAGAGTCTGATGGCCTCTTTTCTACCTGGGTGACCCCATCACCTGTGTCTTGCCACCAAGCCAATAAACAAGATACTTGCACCCACGTGGAGAAGAGTGCCTCTCGTCTTTTACTTTCGTCTATGCGGGTCCGTGTGGGCTAGTGTCTGAGCTAGCCGGATTTGGACTCATAGAAGGCCCAGGAAAAACCACGGAATACCGCACTAGTCATTCCAGATAATATACGGAAACTACTAAGATGTGCCCTCCAGCTGTAAATATTAAGGCTAAAAGAGAGACGGAATTTGTTAATATAATTTTTAAACCCATAAATTGTAATGTATTTTCTTCATTAATTCATATTCTCCTCCAAACAATTACCCCTAATTTGGGGATGCAAATAAATACGGTAGAGGAAAAAAGATGTTAACATCAACCCGTAATGTAACTTCATGTGTCAAGTTACACTTAGATCAGGAATCTTTTGGTAAGTCGTGTCTGAAAATATCTTTTCCAGAACTTAACATTGCTCAGAAGTAATAATATCAATTAAAAAGATAAAAAGAAAGAATAGAATTAATTTTTTAATTCATAATAATCACTGTAGTCAGCAGGAAAAAAAATTGGTTACCTATTTTGGTGAATAGCTATTTCGTTAAAAACTAGTATGAACTCACAATTAATATTATTCAAACTAAAGATTCAACCAGGTAAAATTTGGTTTGTATTAATAACTAATTTTGCAATATTTGCTATTTCATGTAGTTCATTCACCTTAATGATCATTACTTTTAATGCTAATGAAATTTGTTAAGTTAAAGAAAAAAGGGTATTGTTGATATATCTCAGAGCATATTTTAGCTGTGAGCACATAAAAATAGAGAATGGATTTTTAGAGTATTTTCCTTTCCTCCTTTTTTATACTTCATTCTTCTAGATGCAAGTACCTTCAGTTGCAGATTTCTTCTAATTGCCTAAATGTATTTTGCAAATCACTCTCAATGAAAGCACATTTTTCATTGGTTCTCTTGCCAACTAAAATACCAATAGTCACTGAACTATTGATCAATAGTATTATTTTCTCCTGCCACGCCAGTTCTGCTCACCAGGGCCTCTGCTCCAGAAAACTTATGTGTTATGCTAATGTCCTAGTCCGAGATCTATACTGGCTAGGGTAGAATAAATGGGCAATCACTTGTGTTATGGAGAAACAGATTTCTCATTCATTTTTAAGCACTTGAACACTGGCCTAACTATAGTGTTTTATTATGGCTTCTGGATTTAGGAAGACCAATTTCTGTTAACTTGACTTCACACCCACAAAATTTTCAGGACTTGGTCTGAACTGGTTAGACTAAACATCCACAGCTCTAAATTTTATAATACTTTGTGATGTGTGAATATGTGTTACTATCCCTGTGTCTGCTACCATAAAGTCACTTAAATATATTGTTAATTTAAAAAAAATAAAAGGGAAAAAAAAAAGAGCTTACAATAAAATTAAGTTCAGCATAAAGTTTTATTCTGGAATAAGATACTGTTGTTTAACAATGATATTCAATTCAGGTTTTGCCTTACTGAAATTTAGTCATATGGCCACTTGTGCTGTTTTTCTTCTGCATGGAGATGAATGAGAGCCACAAAACGCTTGTAGGGAGTTTATTCAACCTTCCTTAAGATGAGTGTCTCTTTTTTTCCATTAAGGATGCAAGAAATAGTATCTCTTGTGTTTCCAGCTGTGTTATAATATAAAACACATTTCAAAGAATTCTCTGGCCATGTTGCCACTTTTGACCTCTCCTGCTCTAGGATGAGGGGCTGTACAAGCAGGAATATAGGTTTACTTTCTCTAAACCATTTCTTTTTCATTACATGTATCGGTCTCTTTTTTTCCCTGTATCTCTTCCCCCATTTTCATCTGCCCAACACAACTCTAAGATCGATTGAATTCATGACATGCACTTTGATACAACCATGAAAGTATTGTATTTCTGTCTTGTACCTCTACTTGTACTATATCTGAGTACAAACCTGGAAACCTGGAAAATAAGCAGTCTGGATTAACCATCTGGGACATAGAAAGTGTAAAGCTAGTAAGTACAGGCACAATTTGAGCAGACTGTATTTTGCTCTCTAAGAGAGGTTATGAAGACATTTCCCATAGGAAGCTATGTGGGAAAGATGCAGTGTATCATTCTGTTTCTTCATGGAATGGTTAATTACTGTCACTTCTATATGAGACAAGAGACAACCTATTTTCTTCACATTTACACAGTCCTTTAGCTCCAAAGTAGAAGTTAATGCACTCTAGCCAACATCCTGTAATTCCTAATTGTCTTTTCAAGACACACCTGTGTATTTTTCATTTGCTTTTCATAATATGAAGACCAGTTCAACTGATGTCAAAAACCTTTTATAAGGCTCCAGGAGGTATCACATCTCTATCATGTATTATGTATCACTTTTTGTATTAAAACTTAATACAGTGTATATTTGAAAAATGTACATGATTGCTCATATATATCCTTTTTATTAAGTGTGTTAATAAAGTGTGTTAGTAAGTGTTTTACATATAAGATACTGTAATATCTTAATGAACCTTTTTTATAGATACTTACATAGAAAGAGTAGCAAGTATTTCCTTGTTTTATAGGTCCTCCTGTCCCTCTTTTACTTTGCAACTGGATGAATGAGAAGAATTCCTATTATATTAATTCAGATTTTGTGCATCAGTTATCTGATGCATCAGCTACTCTGAAGCAGAGAATCCAAGTATCCCAGACTGCTTCCTGCTGTCTAGCACCCCAGGCTCTACAGGACCATTTATGATTATATTTTCCACATAAGTTTTGTCTTAATGTTTAAAAGATGTGTTTAATAAACATATAATAAAATTTAAAACTGATATTATCTCTATTTGATGCAATGCTGGTTTTGTCTATGTAGGTATATTTGCTCTGGATATAAATGTTTCTGTTAATTTTGCTCTTCTTCGAATTTTTTTAGTGATTTTTCCACTTCTACAGGTTGAATATCAACATCTACCACCCAATAAATGTAGCATCAGTATTTGACTAAACAACACTAGAAATACTCTCTATGTGAAGGTGTTTTACTTTAGACTGAATTAGGAATGGATAATATATTCTGATGGTAAACTTATTTTCTATTCTAACTAATGCATATCCAGAAGGATATGATTATTCCTCCTCCAGTGTACCATAATAGAAGAGCCCTTTGCATGTTTAGTAGTGATAGACTAAAGTGCATATGGTTCTTACTTCCAGGCTGTTTAGGTGAGGGGAAAAGTATCCTTAACACTAAAATAATCTGTGTTTTCTTTTCATTGGCTATTAACTAGTGGGTTTTTTCCCTAGCATTTCTGTAGGCATAGTCACCATACTCAGTACAATATCCATGTGAAGATTTTGGAAGGTGTGTCATAATTCCCTGATTTTCAAGTTACATTTTGGGAAGCATATTTTTAAGGAGGTTGAACTTTGATTTCCCTAAAGTCATGCATAAAGCAGAGTCTAAAATTAGTGTGATCTTACCCAGAAATGCACTTTAATAAAGAGCGTTACTGGAATTTTAATTTGTTTGAGATTTAATCAAATAATACTCATTATATAGTTATTCATTATGTTGAAGCCACAATCCTGTCATTATCTTTGTTTTCTTCAGACTTTAAAAATTGTTTTAAAAATAATTCCCAAACTGTAAGTGTTGGGATGTTTATTTCTAAATTATCCCTTTTCTTAAATAGCTACCTTAGTGGAATTTTTTGTTTGTTTGTTTTTTGGTTTTGTTTTGTTTTTTTTTTTCTGAATGTGAAAGTTGCTTATTAAGTACTAGTTAAGAAATCATAGATGTTGAAAACTTGTTACACAACAGTCAGTCCATCCTTAAAAATGTAGCAGTGCCTCAAGATATTTGACTTTGACTTATGTTCCCAGTTCAAGAGATATATATATATATATATATATATACTGAAGGTTGCCTTTCTAACCACTGAATTATTCTGTAACCATAGAAACAGCTGAACTGACCGCTAACTGGGATATTCATCCTGATAAAGATCTCACCAATTCTGCAGAGGCCTGAGTGTTTCAGCATTTCAAGCCCACGGAAAATGCACCTGGCACTCAATATTATTAAGTATTAAGGGAAAGAAAATGTATGTATCACCACACATTCTCACGAAATACACTCCTCCCATCACTGAGTTAAATACGATTTCTGCCTTTTCACATTCCTCAAATGTTCTTAAAGTATAACAATGCAAGTTTTGATTATGGGAATTGTAACATGGGTTATATTCAAGAGTACTTAAGTTTGTGCTTGAAACTGAAAATGAGTACTTAATTAATGAATTTCTATCAAGACAGACATGTTTCCATTTATTTTTTTAGATCTTTTGCTGTTACCTAAGTCTCCTGGATACAATGTATGAATATATACCCATCTATATCTTCAAAACAAGTCACTTCTATATGTTCCACCACTTAGTGAGAGTTAAACATCTAGATTTCTCCCCAGGTTTATAAAATTAAATTTGAACTTCTATTCAACTCAAAAACTCAGAGTGCAAAACTCTAAGGGGGAAAAAAAAACCCAAGCCAAACAATTTAAATTGCTGATATGTTTTCAGCTTCATACTGGGTTATCAAAAAAGGACTAAATCTTGTCATATGGTTTTATCCAGTGTCTTTTATTTTTACTGCAAGGTAAAAGCCATGAACCTGATTAGAAATAAAAAGATGAAGAATTCATTTGAGAGTGAAGAAAAAAAACCATAGGAAAAAACCTTAGGAAAAAAAAACCTTAGGAAAAAAACATTAAGCTGTAAATCAGACTTAAGTTCATAAGGAACTGGTCTTCTGAATTCCAGATTTCTGTATAGGTATATATGTGTGTCTATGCCAGCAGAGCTGTACAAAATATTAACTTCCAAAAGTAAGAATTTTTCCAAAATTATTTTGTTAAACAGGAAGGATCAATAGGGTTGAAGTATCCTAACCTATCTGTGGTTTTCAGGAAACTAACCAATAGTTCTTCCTTGGGTGTGTGTTTTTGAATATGGTTAAGGGCACTTCTACAAATTCAGTGCTACTGAAAAAAAAGAAGTCTCCATAAATAATTGAAAAAAAAAATACCAATGATATTTTACAATAAACTCAGTTTTGTCCTGAGCCCTTAAGATCCCAAGAGTTATCTTGGGATAACTCCCAACACAGATGTTGTGGGAAACTTCACTTTTGACTTGAAGCTTTAGAAAAAGAATTACTAGGAGGTATTTGTTTTATCCATATGAGAGACATAAACCATCACTGAATGATGGACCTTAATTTGAATTTGCCAATAGCAAAGAATAGTCTCTAATACCAGAATGCATTCTGGAAATTTCTCACTCCCTTGAGTTCGTTTCAAGGGGGTTTAATGAGATACAGAGCATGAGACTGGTTCTCTAAATCTGATCTTTAATTCAATGCTTCCACTTTTTCTTATTCTCATGATTTGTGATGCAAAATGAAACTCCACACAGGTTCTTTTCATATGTGTCACACCCTAATTGTCAGCCATAAGATGCTGGAGTTTGAGATTACCTTTCTTTGGGTTTTGGTTTGTTCAATTTTGTTTGATTGTTTTGTTTCTATGTTTCTTTGCTTTGGTTTGTTTATTTCTTCAGTAGAATCAAGTGAAAATTTTCCCTATAAAAGAATGGCTTAGAAAATATTTACTTATTGGTTTTATAACTGAAGTTATTAACCAAAGAAACAAACAGGAATTTTTGGTTTTCACGAAGTTAACAGATCTAAAAGATACAGAAACATAGAGCATAGGGTCAAAGACTAAATTAAGTTCACCAGTTTTATACTGTATGACATCAGGTCATAAAATCAATCAGAAGACTGCCAAGGCTAAAGAGAGAAAAAAAATGAGAGCAATGAAATTCATACAAGTGGAGTTGTTGTATAGCTGCCTAACAACCACTGTACTGAAGATAAATATTGTTGACTTATTGTGGTTTTATGAACTTTCAAAATGCAGAGTGAGCAAAGAGCTCATTCTGGTGAAGGACTGGAAATCCCACACAAATAATGAGCAGCACAGCAGCCTACTGCTGATTAACCCTGATTATCCTGAGGACTTTGTTAACAATGTGAAAAAAACTTTAAATTATAATTCTTATGGGATATATATCAAACGGAAAGACTAACTTTTCAGAGTGAAGAGAGAGGGTTTGTTCCAGGATTACTTCAAATAGGAAGTTTGCAGGAGCAAAGAGTAATCACGAAAAGAAAGAACAACTCCCTGTTAAATGTCATACACAAGGTGAAATTCTTCAAGCTTCACAAAATCAGGCATGATCAAAACTTAGACATAAGCATCTCATTTTGTCTAAAAAAAATAATTTCCAAGGGGAAACCTATAAATTCAGAGTTAAAACCTCACTGAACCAAGAATTATAACCTTTTATCTGACCATGCTTTTAATTTCACCAATATTTCTCAGCAGGTCTGAAATATTCCATAGTTCACGGATTTGGCAGCATTTCAGACCTGTATAAACGTCTGAAGGTCTCTACTACTATATCTTCAGAGATGTAATATGAATTATCTGCACTTTGCACCTTTTGTTTTGCTAGTGCTCATGAGTATTTCAAAGTAGATAGTCTGGAATTCAAATAATTTTTTTTAAAACAAGATATAAAAGTGTTCTTGTATAGCCTCTGATTGTAGTGACGTAATTTGTTGCCAAGCTCTTCTTCATTTGATACATCAGGTAACAGGCAACATGCTCACACAATCACAGAATATTCATGACCATGCAACTCTCTCCTTGCTCAAGAGGTAGTCCTGGTCTTTACTTTCACAGAACTGTTTTTTTTTAGTTTTGTTCGGTTTGGTTTGTTTTTATTATACAATATTGTTACCATACTCCTGACTCATACTTACTAACTTCCATTCAGAGTATTATTTCTCCCTTTTCACAAATATGAAATTCCAGGAATAGAGAGCCACAGGATAGCAGTCTTCATTTTTCAATAGATTTGCTATCAGGAAATAAGGAATATAGATTCTCGTCTTGTATCTACTACATCACTCAAATAATAAAATTGTCATTAAAAATCTACAGCATCATCCACAAAATTTGAAATTGATATAGAGGCAGTTTATCAGAACATAATTCTGTGGCTTTAGCTATGAAAATTCCTCATCTATTCTTAGGTGCAGATCTTCCAGTCTGGGCAAATAATTAACTGGAAATTCTACAGGGAGCAATAGCCCTTGCTATACAATAATCCTTCTGCTTTGCGCACTTAATGAGACTTGGTTCCTCCTGCAAAAAATAGCATTGCTGAACTTGCTTAAATTCACTAGAACTTCTCTCTACTTCTCTAGATACCATCTTTGAGACTGTTACATACTGTGCAGCTCTTTCATCCTCTTTTGCCTATTACTATGTGGTTAAAGGCTGGGCAGGTTGTGAAGCTTTTTTCTCACTCAAGCTTTTGACTTTGCAGTATGAATACAGAATTTTGTCATAAATCCTTCTTTCTCTTGCACATATTGATAAAAACAAAACCAGAAACAAGCATCATGTGATTTTTCAGTAGCGTCATCACAATTAAAGCTGCAGCTACTTGATATGGGGGTACAAACAGTTGCCTTTTCACGAGTAAACTGTCACAACTGAAGAAGCTACTGTCCCCACAGGTTAGATCCTTCTATCTGCATTCATGTGCCTGTGTATGAGTTGTATGTATCAGCTGTATGACACAGCTTGAATTCATATCAATGTCAAATCAGTCACTGTACTTTTATCTGTTTTAATTGTAGTTTCAGCTACTTGTGCAGAGAAGCAGAAATTTAAAGGCTTCACTCATGGGACAGCAACAAATGACCACGGGACAGTAATAGTTTCTGGAGACATTTTAAAATTATCCCAAATATGTGTCCTAATTTTGTGAATGAGAGATGAAAGGCAAGGTATCTTTCAGAAGGAGTTTTTTGGACTGTGCTTATAAAGTTTTTTGCAGTAAGTCTAATTCATTCTTCCTGTACTCCAAGACAATGATCCGCCACACAGAGCAAGAAGTGCAAAAGGGTACACAGACAAACCTTACTCTCTAGGTCTCTAGGTCCTGCTCATCAACACTGCTTCTAGGTCAGACACATTGCCACACAGCTAAATGGTTGCCAGGTGTTTGAAGGCATCAGCAGATCGATTTCAGATCTTCTTGGGGATGAGTGACTCCATTGCACCCACTGGAAAAAACAGGAGTCTATCCTTAGATACCACTGCTGTCCTCTCATGTCCAATTCCATGCTGCTGAGGCTTCCTGACACTGTTCTGGTATAACTTGCATTCTCCAGCTCTTTCTCTAGCCTCTGCATACTCTGGTCACTGTTCCAAATCCTAACTGCTATTGATTTGCCTTTTATTACCTCCATATTTCAATTGGTGCAGGACCAGTGCAGGCAAAGGGTTTTTCTGAATTACTTCTCCACTTCTGTGTTATTTTAGTATGACTTCAGGTCTCCATCTGTGTCTGATTTTTCCTCCTCCCCATTTAAGAAGTTAGGAGAGTGAAATATGCTCTTATTTCAGAGATACTTGAAAATACTGTTTTCAAAATCTAGTAGATCTCTTTGCACTTGTGGTAGCTGATATTATGATATGGTATTTAAATTCAAGTGTTTTGGCTTTTTAATCTAAAAAAGGGGTTTTCTTTTCATCCCTGTTTCATGGCATAAGTATGCTAAAACAATTTAAAACCCTCTATACCGATGCTTTAGATATATGGCAGACAACTGGGTTTATTCAGCCTTGTTTTTTTCTTAATATGCCTGAGTTATTAGTGTTTAAATGCACTGAATTTTTATGAAGAATAAATATTCCAAAATTTTAAATATGTTTAAAAAAGTTAAACTGTGGCAAAACAGAGCAGAGATTTTTAATATAAAAATATGCAATAAAATGGGGAGGGAAATGTTGTTATCCTGGAGAATATCTCTGTAATTTTATTTGTTCAAATAATGTACTTTAAGCAAAAAACTACTAAAGTTATGGTAGAATGCAAAATTTACATTTGATGTATATTTTCACATATGCATATAACCATGCATATACAAAGTTATCAACGTTCATAGAGAAAAAAAATACATTCCAACTTTTCATATAGAACTGTGGAACAGGTAATGAGCTCACATATTTTTAAGAATTTATGACTTTTCTAAGACATATTGGCCTAACTTTGAACTGTAATCAGAATTAATGCTAAAAGTTCATTTGTCAAGTAAATGAGGAAAGTACGTGTTAGATGTATTAGTTTTAACCCTCCTCTCTCCTCAGAATGTGAGCGATCTCATTTGCAAAATTTAATCATTTTTGTTCATATCTAACAAGATTCCCAAAGTATCCTTGGATAAAAGCAGCAGAGTGATAAAACAGGGGTTATTTTAACACAACCTCTGTTGAATTTGAAATACTTTTTATGTAGAAATTGCTTTACTTCTCCTATTTGCATCATTATGAATATATTTTCCTCATGTTTCTGTTGTAATTTTCAGAGAGGTCAATGGCAGAAATATGCAAATTCCAGAAAACTGTGTTATTACCTCATCAAGAGTGAAATCCTGAACTTTATTTCAGTAACTTTCATATGCAATTAAAGCTCAACTTTCCCAACAGGGTTATAGTATGTTTAATTAAAAATGAAGTTCATAATAGTCTAATGCAACACACTAAATCAAATGAAAACATCCCTACCCTGGAACCAGGCCTTCTAAAATTACTGATAAAGCAGGGAAAGGAATTTTGACTTCTCACTTTTTGTTCTTCCAACCAAGCAATTTGTTCACTTCAGGAAGATTGGTTTCAGACTTAAAAAGCAAATATCTGTATTATGCAAATAATACTTTAAGAGTTTTGATGTTATTCTGTTTTTTCCACCAAGTGATCAAAGAAAACTAAAAAGGTGATCAATGGTTTATCATCAAAGCAATTAGTATTAAACTAATCAATATTTTTCACGTTAAGACTACACTGATATTCACAGGTGCTATGGGTTAATCACAGAAGGCAGGTAAGCATCACCCAGTCACTCACTCCCCAGCAGAATGGGGAGGAGAAGCAGAAAATCAAAAGCTAGAAATTAGCACATGGACTGATATCAAGACAGTTTAAGAAAGGAAGAAAATCTGCACATACACGCGCAGCAAGAAAGGAATTCATTCGCAGTTCCCTTTGTCAGGAAGATGTCCAGCCATTTCCAGAGAACCAGAGTTTCATATGTTAACAGCTACTTGGGCAGAGAGAAGCCATAGCCACAAACAATTCCTGCTTCCTACTGCCCCACATTTTTCTGCTGCCATAAATCCTCTGAGCCAAAGTAATGCTTATGTGTCTATGATATACAGAAGCAGGTCACAGCTGCCTTCACTGTTCCACCAGGATGAGGGGTACTTTGATTTTGCTTTGCTCTAACTCACTGTGAGAGAAGCTGAATGACCCAAGAGGCAAATGGTAAATCGTGCTGCTCACCTGGCACAGAGTGACTTGTGGAACTGTGGGAGATGCACTGCACATCTTAGCTCTAAGGTCCCAGACCCTCCAAAAAAAAGCCCAAAGACAATATCAGGGGGCAATTTAGGAAATATGAAACTAGAGTAAATATGCATTGTACCAACCCCTAAATCAATCTGCTACATTTGAGATTGGCTTACATTGCCATTTAAAAAATTCTTTTCATAGCTTTATTTAACATGTTCTAACATGAATGTATTCTTTGAATGTTTTATGATATTATCTGCTTACATGGTCTTTCTGGTAGTGTACTTGGTGTCAACTACAGTTTTAAATCCAAAGAATAATGATAAATATTTCACATTTCTGGTCTGCAAAACAATAAATGTCAGCTGCACTCAGACTGTAACTCAAGACAATTAACTGGAAGACAAAAAATTGCTTTTTCTTTCCCCTGCTGCCAGAGCTGTAAACTCTTTGCCAAATTGCCTTTATAAGAATTTAACTTCCCTACTGATTAGTTTGACTCACATTAATTTAAAAAATACCTCAACTGCAGCTTACTAGGCTATAAAACTGTCACTTTTCCTAGCATGAAGGAAGACATCCTGGTTGTTATTTTATTTTAGTTCAAATCTTTTAAAAATAAGTAAATGGATTAATTAATAATTCTGAAATCCCAATAGAAAGATTATTTCTGTTTTACTATCTTTTCATTAAAATATATCTGTGGTATCTTAAGGTAGTTTTCAAGAGCAAGATGTTTTTTCACTCCCCAAAACCTGTTTTAGCTACAAAACTTATGCTTACAAAGGAAGAAAGTGTTCAACTTTAAATTCAAATTTTAAGTGACATTTTCTGTTTCATTTTAAGACTAAATTAGTCCCTTCTAACTATATGTATGTTTCCTGCCTCATCTTTTCTTGTTTCCTTTTTTTTTTCTATTTTTTTAAATTAGTCATTGACAAATTCAAACAGGCAATGAAAAAATTTTCTATGTGCACCTTTGATTTATACTAATTATCAGTACTTTGGAATAACCAGAGGAAGAACAGTGGAGAAAATTTCAACCATAGCTCCTGATAAAGGAGTACAGGACAGATTTAAATGATTTGATGATTTAGAAATGATTTAGCTTTGTCATTCAAAAGAGGCACAGATGTATGGAAATTTCAATTTTAGACTGGCATGCTAAAATCTTTGGAAATTGATGAGCTAGGTCAGCTGGGCTCATTAGTTTGGCCTGTAGGCTCAAAGCTAAACTGGTGGCCAGGGCTGAAGCTACACTTCCAAGAAGAACTACATTGCTAAGCAGAAGGCAGAGGAGGGAAAAGGGTATGAATGTGTTGGGGGACCACTGGAGGGCTGATAAGGCCAGTGGTTAGTTCAGGAGTTCACCACGTAATATCTTTTTGTAGTGATGTGTTAAACAGGGCAATCTCTTCATGCTGAAGATGATGTAGCATTAGCATAGATGTTATTACTTTTTTTAGGACTATTTTTTTTTTCTTGTAGAAATGATACATTAATAGATCAGAGAGCTTCTCTTTTTTCTTAAGAGAAATGCAGTTGTTTTGTAATGTCAAGCTAAGGGGTTTCTATGAGTAAAGCACAACACATTTTGTTGTCCTTTAAACATATTTTGACTGGTTTCATTATCCTGCATTTACGACTTATCCAACCTGACTTGCAAGAAGCAGCGTACTTCATCACCAGCAAAGCTTGCATAAATAAAAAAGCTATGAGTCTAAAATGATAATTACCACAATATAATGAATCACATAAATCATTTATAATGAAGGGAAATAAACAATGACTCAGAAATGAACACATTAATAACTTGGGGTGTGTTTTTTTTCCAAAAGCAATGAGTAGTTTAATTTATATAGTGTGTCCATAGACAGTACAACTGGAATCCTATCATTGAAATAATTAGTAGTTAATCTAAGGGGATAAACATATCTAGAAGAGTCCAAATTGAAAAATGGCTATTAAAATTATCATTAAACTAGGAACATTGCTATAAAATTATAGTAAATGGCCAACATGATTATAAAGAATATGCAAAATCTTCAAGAGATCATTTACCAAACGAACATCTCTCAGTGCCTCATCAAGAACACTCCCCACAACAATTATCTTTTAAAAGTTCCTAAACAGAAAATAGGACTTATTTAAATAAAAATTTACATGTTTACAAGAGATAAATAGTAATAAAAAAATAAGCCCTAGGATTCTCTTTGCCTAAATTTTTTAATTTAGGTATGTTGGATGAGTATGACCTGGGTATGACTACAGATGCTGGAGATTTTGGCTCAAGACCATTATCATGGTGCTTCAGAGCAGCACCTATCTTCCTCAGTGAGATAAAGAGATGAAAACCAAATACCTACAACTATAGCAGTGATATGGGGAAGTTGGTGAATTGCATTTGAAATATTTTTTAATGTATGTAGAGAAACTAATTTCAGTGTATATGAAATGGTGACTGGATTTCCACAGACATTTGTGAATATTCACAATGCAAAAATAAAGTAGCAGAAAATTTTAAGTATATCAAAAGATTCTAGCACACTATACTATAATCTCTAAACCAAGAATACTATAAGATTGCTACATTAGTTGCAATAATTTAGCATATTATTTTAATTTATACTAACTTATAAAACTATTGTATATTTAGAACACTGAAAGCATCTATCTTCTGATTCATTTGCTTTTTTAATATTTATGAATATTTATTATTATATTTATTGTCTTCTATTTTAGTTTTAAACATTATTAACTTTCTATATATTCTGCACATTACCATTTACTTGAAATCATAAGTGGATTACTGGTTTTCTAGTTTAAAATAGACAGATGATCATAATATGTAATTAAATTGATCTGTTAGGAAAAAAGCCACTCAGATATTTTACATATATATATTTATATGTTCCTGGTGATTGGTGAAATGTCACAGGAGCTGATTTTAGTGAGAGAAGTCACAGTTAGACAGGTTAAGAAATTTCAAGGGTCCTGGAGAGCATGAGCAAGTGCATCAGTGCAACTCTGACCTTTCTGTCACTTCAGTCAAGACTGCAGGGGCTAAGTAAGAAAATGTAGGCAACACTCAAAAGCCTATAAATTGTGGAGATCTGGAGTAACTAAGAAAATCCCAGAGAAATGCATTATTACACTGTAAGTAGTCCAATTTAGACAAGGTTGATTTTGAGTTTACACTGCAGTAATGAGCACCTCCCTGTCTCTGCTTTCCAGTTTCCAACACCCAGCCACCACCTGGCAGCCTTCTGACTTGCTCAGGGCAAAGTACATCAAGTTTTTTCACTGCGTATAGAGTGTTCTTGGCACCTAATTTTGCTGTTTCTACACAAAAGAGTTCGGCTCTTTTCTCAGAAAAAAACACCAAAAAAAACCAAATAATATTCTTAGTTACTTAAAGTTAAGTGATTGGGTTATTTAAAGATAAAGCATACAAAATATTGAATCATTTTTCTTTCTACCTTTTTCTTTGAACCTATTTAAATACTGGGTCCACAGTGTTAATATAAAAACATAATGTATTTATATCATGTCCATTATGTATATAATGTTTATTGTGTTAACATAAAAATATAATACAGGATATGCTTTTCTTTTTCTTTCCAGCACTGGAGGAATCTTTTTTTGCAATAAAGAGGAGATCAGAAATCTAGAATAAAGGCCACAGCTTACAGGGTAACTGAGCACCTGTGTTTCAGCACCCAGTAAATGTTAACTGATTAAAACTGGCAGAGAAGAATGATTGACAACATGTTCAAACAATTCCTGAAACACTACAAGGCATGTCATTGTTGGTGAAATTTTTGTGACTGCCAGATACCTTTCCGTTTTGCACTTGATAACTCATGGAAACCATTATTTTTTTCTGTTCAGTAAGAAAATATAAAATTGTCTCTACACTCACAACTGCCAGCATTAAAAGCAGTAGGGATCTTTGAATTCTATCTGAATGATTTTTGATTTCAAGTAGCCTAATGAAAGCTGATTGTCTAATCAGCTTATGCACAACATTTCTGATAATAAATGCAACCATGCTGGTGAAAATTTAATTAAGATAAATACCCATCATGTATTCAGGTATATCAGTATAAAAATTTTCAAAATAAAATGAACATCTATTAAACACACCTCAAAATGGCTTAATTACAAGATAGTCTTTCTGTGAAACTTCCAAGGACACAGTTTATTTTCATGCTGATGAATAAGTAATATATTATATTATAGAAGTCATTTACATATACATTTTCATATATATATATATGAATATTATATCTATATATGAATAAGTAATATATTATATTACTATTACCATCTATATATTATAGTTCTATTAGCATCTGTCAACAGCTTACTTTAAAGATCTGTCCTTATTCCTACTTTTTGGATAAATTAATATTGTATCTTAATAATGAGACTTGATCAAAAAAGAGACCAATGATTCAGTCATACTTTTTCTTTTGAAGTTCTGTTACACCATCACCATCCCATAAATGAAATATTCTAAAAATAAGTTCTTTCTTTGCCTGGTGACATGCCATTAAAAAACTAAATAAATTGTATGGTACCAAAAAGCTTGGTGTCTGATGTAGCCATGTAGCTGTCATGTTACTATAAATATGTCTTCATTATCTTAATAATATCTTTTAAAGATTTATGTGCTTTAAAGAACACACACAGTAGTTCTGTACTGTATACTGTGGGGAGAGACAATGTCTCAAAACAAGCTGTTCATAGGAATAAGAGGTATGATAGAAGCTTATTTTTGAACTTTGGATCTCTTTAGAAATTAGAGACATCTCAGAGTTGCTTTCTGTTACGTGACGGCCAGATGGCTCTGCTTTGGGATAGCAAGAAACACAATCCCCAGGCAGCATTCAGCAGATGTCTAGGCAGCAGCTCCAGCTGACCAGACAAGTTTGCTCTTCCTTCACACAGACAAAGCCAGGAATGATACAAGACAAGGAAATAAGCCACAAACACTATGGTTACTGAGTATAGAGAAAATAATGTTAAAACTTACAGCAAACAAATAAAAACATAAAATTCAAACCTCAAATCCATCATACTTGTGATTTTTTTGGGATGGGGAGAAATGGAAAGGGTAGGAAGGTGGCATAGGGAAAGAAGCAACTGGATTTTTTGCTTCATAAGAGAGAAAAAATCTTTAGTTCTGATGAAGGTGCTTATTTCCTTATCAACTACAATAACTGAATTTGATAATGACAACTATTGCTTTAACTGGAAGTATATTGCTTCGTTCCACAGAGTGTTCTGACTAGATCTCCAGAATCAACACACGTCTACTGAACCAAATAGCTCGTGTGGGTTTTAAACTATTTGGGGATCACAAGAAACCACTTATAATTTTTTTTCTTTAATATAAGCAATGGAAAAAAAGACTACACTTTTATTTCTGTGGCTGAAATTCCGATAGAAATTAGAACCTAAATAACACAGCACCTGGAGTACTGAACAGGTATTAAAGAAAAAAATAAACCCAAACAACTAAAAGGAGGGGTTTGCAGTAAAACAAAACTAAAACAGAAGGGATTTGGTTTTACTCACAATCTTCTTACTTTTTTTCCTTCATCTCTAAGTGAGGTGTTTCCTTCCTCACCATTTTAGATTACTGCTGGAAATTTATGACATAGAATGAGAGCAAAATTAACTTCAGTTGGATCTACATCTGCTTCCCCCTTTCCAAATCCAGATATTTCTAACTAAAGCCTTGGATACTCACCAAGCTGCTGTTGCTCTGCTTTCTTTAATGATTTGTGTGGAAAGACAACAGAAGAGCATTTTCCAAAGGAAAGGCACAAAATACTAGTCTAAATAAGCAAGGGAACTGTGGCTTTGAGATTGCCTATATAAAGGTGAAAATACTTTGAGAATGTTGATTGGAAATATGGGAGGGAGAATATTTCAAGTATGCTTTGTATATTCAAAATGCAAGTTGTTTTTTTCTGACATAGAGTGAAATATTGCTTTTTCCTTTTCTCCTTGGGGAAATAACATCACAAAGTATCTCTGGGGCAGACCTTCTTTGTTGGCAATCCTACTGAAAAGCCCAGTGGTGAAAGAATAAGGGGGTGAAAAAACATTTTCTTATTCATATTGGTGCTCCTTCCAAAATATTTTTTTTTGCAATACCTTTACAAAATTATGCAATTTCTCTTGTTGTCTTTGAACTTCAGTTTTCTTTGTAAAAGTTTGATGTAATTTGTTAATAACTCTTATTTTCATTGTTTTTATTTTTAGGAAAATTAAATCACTGGAGTTCTAGATTGCATTGCCAAATTTCCTTATGGGGAGGTATCATTGCACTCAGACTAGTTTCAGACTTCTAAGCCATCTGCTGTTTGTGGCATTACATACACAGAATTTGATCTTCATGTCTCATGGGTAGACAAGTATTATATCAGCATGGAAAGTTCCTAAATTTGAAGCTAGCAACCCAGGGTTACAGTTTACATCAGTAGATCAGGAAGCTTTTAGATACTGTAACTGGAATGATAGAACCATGTGTGAATCAATCCAGAGAAAAAGTGAGTTTTTGAATTGATGGCACTCTTACCAAATGCATTTATAAATAATGTCTTACACAGAATTGATTGCTATCCATATTCAGAGAGCATTTGATATGTGATAGTGGCAAGCTCCTGTAATCTATGTATGTGCATTCTGATGTAGTTATCATCTTCTGATTTCATCAGTTTAAAGACTCCCATGGACCTCAGGGAACCTTTGAGCCATATATAAACAATAAGGCCTGAGATTAAAAACTTGACAGGATTGTAATAAAAAGAATTATGTATACATGTAAAACATTGAACCAACAATCTTTATAAGATCAAATTGAGATTTGATCTCAATGCCTGTGAGATCAAATTTGCATGGAAATGTGTCAAGCATCATACATCTCTTACACTCACCATGTGCAGTTGGGCTTTTCACTTTTCTAGTAAATATATAATTTTATCTGTCACCTGTCTTTTTGCTTGTCATAACTCCTTCTGTCCTCAGGTGGCTTTATGATGGTTTTTCCCCCAGTCATCTGTTCTGTTTATGCTGGATATTAAGTTTTGCACCTCTAAGATTGGTTCCAATAGTAAAGGGGGAGAGAAGAGGCGCAGAATTCGTTATCAGAAACTGCACTTGCTGCCCTGCATCTTCTTCTGGACTGTGTTGTCTACAGACAGACAGCATGAGAGACCTCTCCTTTGCTTTTTAGTTAGGTTTTTTTTAGCTAGCTGAGGCAGAGAAGCTTCCCGGAGTGTGGCTTTTCTTTTTATTGGAACTGTTCAAACCTCCTCTGGACTGAAAACCCAGAAAAACACCATGAGCTCATGCCCGTGGCCCACCAGGGCCTGGGATATAGCATTTCCAGCACAGGAGGGACTGATAAGAGACAGACAGCCGAGCCACAACCCACGATGAGGATGTTATGGACTTGTTCTGTTAGTTTTGGGAAAAGAGGGTGTTTTTTGTGGATGGGTTTGATGTGGATGGTCCAGGATTTGGTGGGGGCAAATGGGCAAACCAGGGCGAAGGGTGATTCGCCTGGAGGAGGTGGACACCAACCAACATTCGACGCCCTGAGGAAACAATTGGCCCAGAATGAGCCCCGTTAAGGGCCAATCGGGGCCCCAAAATTCCACCAATTGGGGCAAGGATCCAAATCCCACCAATCCTGGGCCAAGGTGTGTTATAAAGGGAGGGGTTTTCAGTTGGGCGGGGTTCTTTTCTGTTCCGCGAGTAGAGAGAGCTGCTCGTGAGGGAGAGAACCCAGCACGTTCTGTACACATTGTCATTTGAGCTGTTGTGAGGGGGTCCAAGCCTATCTTGGACCCTCCGTTCTTTCTGGTTATTTTTTTTTAATAAACAAGAGCCTTTTTCATCCCTTTTTGAAATCTGGCCTCGTTTGTTCATAACACTCCTTAGGATGCTTTCTCAAAGCTTTATATTCTTCTAATATAGTAGTGCCCAAAAATGCACAAAGCACAGAGCAGAGCAGGACAATCCCCTCCCTTGCCTGGCTGGCCATGCTGTACCTGATGCCCCCCAGGACAAGGTTGGCACTCCTGGCTGCCAGGGCACTGCTGGCTCAGATTCAACTTGCCATTCAGCAGAACTCCCACATCCCTTTCTGCGGGGCTGCTCTCCAGCCTCTCTGTCTGTACAGACACCTGGGTTTCTCCTGCCCCAAGATCAGAATCCATCGTTTTCCCTTGTTAAACTTCATATGGTGACTGCCCATCTCTATTTTGTCAAGGTCTCTGTGCAGTGCCGCTCTGCCTTTGAGGGAGTCAGCAGCTCCCCCCAGTTTAGTATCATTGGCATATTTAGGACAACTTCTAATCCTTCTAATCCTTCATCCAAGTAACTTAGGAAAACGTTAAAGTGAACTGGTCATAAAATTTAGCCCTGCAGAACCCCATCAGTGACTGGTCACCAGCCATATTTATCCAGCTGTCTGCTGGACATTTTATCTAGAAGACCATGGTGAGACACAGTATCAAAGGCTTTACTGAAATTTGAAAGGATACATCAATTAGCTTCCCCTGATCAACTAGGTGGGTAGCTGTCATAAAATGAAATTAGGTTTATTGATCAGGACTTTCCCCTCATGAACCTATGCTAGATGTGACCAATGACTGTATTGTCTTTATTTAGGTGTTTTTCAATAACTCACTGCATAATCTTACCTATAATTTAACAAGACACTGAAGTGACACTGACAGGTCTATAGTTTCCAGGGTCATCTCTCTCACCCTTCTTGAAAATCAGGACCATGTTAGTCGGCTGGAACCTCTCCAGATTCCCAAGACTGTTCAAAAATTATTGAGAGAGGTCTTGGGATGAGATAGCATCTATTTGAGTATTCTTGGATGAATCCCACAAGCCTTCATAGGCTCATAGGGATCCAGCTAGATCAGGAAATCCTGCCCAAGTTCAGAGTTGGCTCTTTGGATAGGAGTTAGCATTCTTGGAGTTACAGCTCAGAGTTCTGTTACAGCTCAGAGTTCTGAGGAAGCCCTGCAGGCAAAGAAAGCATTAGATATCTCTGCCTTGTCTAGGTTCTTGTTTGTGAGGCAACATGGACTTTTCAGTATGTTAGACTGTTTTCAGTGTTTAGCTGTTTAGATACCATCACCATTGTACAGAGTTTGCCATTTAAGCCTCCGATTTAATTTTATAAGAAATGTAATAATTTTGTAAGAATGTGATATTCTGTTAGCATTGATTTGTCATCCATTCACATTCTTTCCTTCTATTACTTTGTGTAAACTCTGCAACAGACAAAATCATTGTTTTGCATTTGTTTCTGTAATAGCACAGGACAAAGCATTAGCTGTTTCAATAGAGTGCTTGACAGGTTTTAATACACCCAGTAATTTTGTCCAAGTGGAATATTAATTGCTGAATGCATGTAAGGTGTTAACTCAGAGAAAACCGCTCAGAAGTTATACTATACTATATTATAATGTAAAATAAATATAATATAATTAAAAATGCTTGAAAAGGGAGAAACGTGTGAGTTCAAAACAGGGAAATATAACGAAAAAAATGCTGCCCTTACTGTTATGAGAAATGAAAGTACAAAAAAATATTAAAAAGGAAAAAGGAATTTTATTATTTTTGGTTTAATGCAGGCTTAAGTTAATCTATTTGGATGTAAGTTTTATGTGAGAGTTTGTGTGTTCATTTGGGGTTAGGCTTCTCCATCATTTATTCATAGCATTTATTCAGGTCAAATACCAGTTGTAGCTGTCTTGTACCTCTGAACCTGCTGAGGCCCAGATGTAGGGCACAGTGTGTAATAAAGGCTTTAGATTAGAAACACAAGTAAAAGCATTCATGGAAGGAGCAAGTTGCTGTGCAGTTCATTCCTCTGAATGAATGATGGTGAGTTTATCCCTGGTTTGATGATCACTCCCTTGAAATACAGATGATTTTCTAAAGTAGGAAGTTTGAAAGCATCACATCCTGTACAGAGCAAGAGTTTGAGTCTGAAATCCTGGCTGCATAGGAAGTGCAAGCATTGTGGAATAAATCCTATTCAAGTTGCATTACTTAATTTTTCAAAGCAAAGTCCTTCAGTTCTTAAGTGATCCTAACATGGTTTATTAATAACTCAGGCTAGCTATTTTTTCTGGGAAACAGATGTTATAAAGTTCTTACTAGAGCCGACACTGTTTGCTTTACAGAGGAAACTTGCTCCAAATGAAGCATTCTTTAATGTGTTCAATACTGTTATGATTATTATTTCTAATTTTTATTCTTAAAACAGTTTCCTTGTCCCTTAAACTCCTTTCCCAACTATCAGCAAAGCTTCCTTTTTTTTGTCCTTTGTTGATCCATGGAAGCTTATTCATTATTCGTTCTTCTTCTACTTGCTTTGTTTTCTCTGACACTTGTGCTGACACAATTTGCTCATGTCCCTGATTTCTTTTTTAGCATCTAGTAAGTGTTTGTAGCATTTCCCATGATATCCCTGCAAATACTGATGAATAAGGATTTTATGATTTACAACCAGCCAGAAAGGAAGTGTATACATGTATGCATTTGACTAACACAGTAGCCTGTGTGATATCACTTGTAATCTATAGAAGAGTAGGAGCACAATTCATGATTCATCATTTTTCTGTAGTGTGAGGATCAGATTCTGCTAGTGAGGGTGACACCTTCACTCCTATCATCTCTGTCATCTCTCGTCCAGAATGGTGTTTCAGCTGGTGCCAGTCCTCCAGCACGTCAGTTCCAATAAGTCACGTGCTTAAGATCAGAACACAAAGTACATTGGATGCAAAATGGATATGGAAATAGATCCTTTTACTGAAGTTCCCGTTTATTTAAATGAAAGCTTGATGTGAGGGATTATGCTCACAAAGAAATGAGTTGTGTAAGGGGAATTGAGGATATAGCTCTAGTACATTCAACATATATCATTAAGATATACTTTTGCTGAAATTTAAGAGTCTAAAATATCAGTTGGCAGAGGAACACTCTGTAAAGTCGTTTGCCCTTTTGTAGAAATAAAAATGGCTTAAATATATTTCTGGTCTTAAGTTACAGCCTTTCCAGAATTCACATTGTAGAACATATAAATTTATATCCTTTCAGAAGTTTAAAAGCACCAGTTGATATGAACTTTATATGTCAAGAATATTCAGTATGAGCAGACTACTCAGTTTTCATGTAAAATTTTGCAACAGGACTTGGCTTCTCAAATGAGGTTTCTTGTGTTCACTTTGTGAGGCAACTCTTGTCTTTGATGAGTATAATAGCTGTAAGTTTTCCTCTTGAACTAAGTTATTTTTAATGCAGGGACTACATCAAATGCAACTCCTTCAGTTTCACTATTCCATTGGAAAACAGAATAAAGATTTGCATTCTTACAAATTGTAATTTGTTCATTAGGTGTTTATTTAGTTGTCTGCTTTTCTAAGTGAATCTTCAGTATTCCCCAACCAGATTTTAAATTTACGAAATCTTTACTTCATACATTTTTTTAATCATTTCTGTATCACACAACTGACACATAACATTATGCAATACATTATAATAATTAACTTTAAAAGGACTCATCATAATATGGATAGTTTATTATCTGTATCTGAAATTTGGGGAAAAAAACAAACCCTCAACTGGTTATCTTTAAAAACAACCAATAATCCCATGTAATGAAAGCAGTCTAACAGTGTCAGACGGTTGCTTATTTCAAGCCAGAGACAGCAACTTGGCTTTGTTCTCCTCAGGTTTTTTCCCTCAAACATGAGAAAAATGTTTATATAGTGCAGTTCCTCATCATTTGTGATGCTTTGGCTTACATTGTATAGAGCTATTATTTTATTCTTTTTTTTTTCAAAAGCAATTTTCATGCCCAAGTATGAGTGGCTTCTAAACACAGAGTAAAGACTTCGGCATATTCTCCAGTGAAGCGGCAAGCTGAGAATGAATTTGTGGTGAAGGCTTATCCTTCCCTGTCGTCCGGCGAGCGTGCAGCACCGCTTGCAGTGGGGGCACTATCCTGGGTCGCGTTACCCAGGACAGCGCCTGAGGAGACTGCTCCACGCTATGGCAGAGACAGCTCCCTGTGGCGGACGAGGCTTGCGGCAACAACGAACAGAAATAAGAGAGTGGACTCAGCCCAGGGTGCAGTCAGATTTAATGAATCCTGAGGAATCCAACAGCTGAAGACAAAATTACAGAGATGCACCGGCTTATAAGGAGCAAGGGAAACAGGGGAGGAGTCAACCTTTGGGCGAATGGGAAACCAAAGGGGAGTGGAATACAGAGGATTAAAATTAAGAGCAAACAATGGGGATACATTGAGGGAGGGGCCCTGGCCCCTGAGCCAATCACTCGATGCTCCAGCTAGAAGTTTCTAGAGGGAAGGGAGGGAGCGCCGAGTGACGGACAGGGCACCAAGGAGGGATCAAAGGAAGGATACATGGGGTTGGGGAGGAGCAGGGATGACGGGCAGTGTGACGGAGGGTGGAGTGAACCAAGCCTGAATCTGAAACTGAGGGGGAAACAGAACAGTCCAACACAACACAACACTCCAGCACCAAATTGTTCATTTTAGTTAAATGTGCACTTAGGGCAAGAACAGACAGAATACTAAAAATATATTTGGACTTAGACATTTCTTTTATGTTTTTCAGTTGTATTCTTAGGTCAGCCAAAGTTCCAGAATTTTCTTGACTCTTGCCTGTGAAATCAAGTTACTGTGTAATCTAATGTAGCTTGAATGTAAAAAATGAGAGAATGAGAAACACTGAAAATTGCATTCTTCAAAAGGTTTTGGTGATATTTTGATGGGGTTGGTTGGTTGGTTGGTTGGTTGGTTGTGGAAGGAGAAAAAAAGGCTTTGGAAACATTTTGAAAAGGCCTTTTGGCTAACATCTAGAGGGCTGTCAGGAGATGTCAGAAAAATTTTCATCCGTGGTCTTGGACTAGAATTAATTTCACTTAGCCTGAAGCACTAAACTGAGCTGGAAAGATTCCCTGAGAATATTCTACAGCAGATTCATAGAGCTGCATGCCTTCGCAAACTGATTTACCTTACTGGCACTCCAACTCACCAGGAGAGAAATACTTCTTTTTCCTCAGATTATATGAGGTGATCAGGATGACACACTGATTAACTTGGTTGTTTCCATTCCAAGCTATGATTTATGAAGGCCTTCATCATGTGACCCCCTTCTGGCTGCAATGAGGGTTAGGCTTTTTTGTGAATCTCAGCCACTTCCACCCATAATGAATGACGGAAACAGAAGAGAGAAACTTGTTATATTTTTTTACATTTGGGGAGGTCAGGGCACAATGGATGAAATTCAGGTAGTAACAGAGGTTTCTGACTGCTTTTTGTAAAGTTGGTTTGTTATTTTAAGACGTAACAGCTGCTTGCTTTCCCTGGTCCTATGATTTTCATTATGTTATATCATAATGATTTCAGTGGCTTCAATCTGCTCCTTAGTCAAAAACATTAAAAAGATTTAAAGATATGAAGGTTTTTTTTCAGAAGTAACACACAAACTACACTGGTATTGTTGGCATCAAAGTCATTGTGGTACAGATCCAGAAAAAACAGAAGTAAATCTGTGCAATCACCAGTGCTAATATTCTTGTCTCATGTAAACAGTAAGGCGCGTGTATAGCAAAATGTCTTTTGAAGTCTAAAGAAATCTCATGTGAAGGCATCTGCTTTCAAATAGATTTTCTTACTCATGGTTTTTGTAGGTTTATTTTGATCAGTCACTCACTTCATCATTCTGAAATATATTTTTAGAGTTGTGATTTTTTAATTAAAAATTAAGTTTATTTTCAAGATAATTTTAGCTTTTATGTAATTTAGGCCTAGGTTTTTACTTTGGTGTGGAAAATTCCTAATTCTATTAAGTTGCTCTTGCTTAAATGCGTACCTAAATGATTATGTCACTTTGGAAAGTTCTGTCTATAAAGACAGTAAAACTCCAAATGTTGTATTACTCCATTACAAATCTGCAACAGATGCAATGTTTTTCCCACAAGTATTTTCTTTTTCTTTTAGTCCTTTTGCCAGCTAACAAAATAACCAAATAATAAGTCTTAGGAGACATAATTCCAAAGTTTAAATATTTTGTCGTGCCTCTAGTTGAAATACAATTGATGGTTCATCCCACTACCCTGAGACATTAGCTAATTCATCATGACTAATGTGTGTATAGCAGCACTGACTTTATTCCCTTGGTGTGATTAGCTCAGTTGATATTAATAACCTTCACAAATACACCAAAATATATTTATTTTCTGTAAAATAATGATGGAAGACAGTAAATTTACCTGTAGAAAGGTAAACTTTTGTCTTCCTATGATTTTGACTATTCTAGGTTTTGGTTCAAACACTAATTTATAGATGTTCCTTTATCTGACTTTGGGAGCTGTGTTAGTGCCGGACACCCTTTTTTTACCAAGATCATTTAATCTCTCATGGCAGAGATGTATCTGAAGCCTCCAGATGCAGGAGCAGGGAGTTCATCTTTCTCCTGTACTCAGCACTGCTGAGGCCACACCTTGAATGCTGTGTCCAGTTTTGGGCCCTCAGTTTAAGAAGGATGTTGAGAGGTTTGAACGTGTCCAGAGGAGGGCAACGAGTCTGGTGAGGGGCTTGGAACACAAACCCTGTGAGGAACAGCTGAGGCAGCTGGTGGTGTTTAGCCTGGAGAAAAGGAGACTCAGAGGTGACCTTATCACTCTCTACAAATTCCTGAAAGGTGGTTGTAGTCAGGTGGGAGTCAGTCTCGGTCTCTTTCACCGGGCAGCAACTGGACAGAATGAGAGGGCAAAGTCTTAAGCTGCATCAAGGGAAATATAGTTTGGATATAGGAAGAAGTTTTTTACGGAAAGGATGATAAAGTTCTGGAATGGTCTGCCTGGGAAGGTGGTGGAGTCACCATCCCTGGATGTGTTTAAGAAAAGACTGAATGTGGCACTCAGTGCCATGGTTTAGTTTAAGTGTTAGGCCTGGGTTGGACTTGATGATCTTTCAGTCTCTTCCAACCTCGCCATTCTGTGAATTCTGTGAATTCTTTGATGGCCTCCATTGGGAGCTCCTCCATGGTGTAACAGGCTGTGGAAGCTTTGATTTGATTCCTTTCAATTATTTCTTATTGTTTCTCCCTTATCAGAACTTTTCCAATTTAGCAACCACTCAAGAATAATTGATTTCCTCATCTGTTTTGAAGCACCACATTCATATAGGTCTTCAACTTAGTTGCTGCTTTGTTGCACTTCTGTTATGTGAATGGCCCACATTTAAAGACTATTAAAAGCAGATAATTTTTCCAAGGATTTTCAGTTCTAAAATGTGTGTGTTCCTGGGAAACTAAGGCAGATGAAGAGCAAGAATTAGGTACTGACAAAGAGATGAAACGGTAGACATCGAGGATGTTCCTGTCACAAACAAAAAGACTTTTCAGATCTCAATGAGAGATCTAGATGACAAGAAAAACACTTCATAGCTTTTGATCTCCTACTATTACAGAATCAGTGCACTGTGAACTTATGAATAGGCTAGAAAAATTAGTAGGAGACTGAGAGATATGTCTCTTTTATTACGAAAAGTCAGTTTCCAATGCCTGAAAACTTAGAAGCAGATTGAAAAATATTTAAGTGATTGCCTGCGCAATGCTGTTGATATCTTGAATTTTCAGTTTCCATAATTTTTTTAAAATCTTATCCGTAGCTGTTCCATTTTTTGCATTTTCAGGCGTGGCATGGTACCCACCTGAGTAGTGCTAAGAAGTAAGAACTTACAATAAAAATGCCATATATCATAAAGGTCTCTGTGTTACCATGAAGGGAGTCTGTCAAATTAAATATATATATATATATATATATATAAGTATGTATATATATTTATATTTAATTATGTGCCTCAACGTGACTGAATTCAGTCATACCTAATTCAGTCAGTCAGAAAGAAACTTCACTCTATACACATTGTAACTGTTAGTGTAGCTCTGGCCTGGACTTTTGCATCTCTCTGGTGGACTCATTAGTCTGGGCTTAAGGCAGAGTTCATGTGTTTACTCAGCTTTTGAGCCAACAGTGGAGCTCTTCCAGATGTTGATGGACTGGAGAGGTTAATTGTCTCTTGGACTGGCGTCTGGCCTCGAGCTGCTTAGTGGTTCAGTTTGGCAAACTGTTGCTAGGGGTGAACCTACATTAGTGATTCAGCTTTGCCAGGGAATGTCCTGCTGAATGTCTTCACTTACTGGGCCTTAGCTTTCATCACATAATCATTTGTGAGTGCTTGAACTGTGCTTGTTCGGTGATTTTTTTGGGTTTTATTCTTTTTTCAGTTTTTTTTCTGGTGTTTGGTTTGTTTTTTTGGGTTTTTTTTTGTGAATCTAAAGCAAAAGAGACATTATTGGACAAAACTGGTGAATTTCAACTGTCACAGAGTCCTTTTATTGCATTCTGGAGCTAGTCTAAAGTAGCATTCCTGTTCTTCTTTATCCTCCACCCCCATATCTGTGCAGTACAGGTTTTAAATCCTCAGAAACAATTGCTTCTCTGCCACCTATGGCTCTGTTGCACTACACTACTTTGTAATGTAGACACAGTCAAAAAAAGTGATCTTCTGAGATTTTTGTGGCTTAGTTGCCAAACATTGTGGAGGTATTGACAAGGCTTGCTTAACACGGGAAAGAAGAGACCTTGGGGGAAAGCATTGTCAATTATTTAGTGGCAGGTTCCAATTTTGCACCTAGACTTCTTGGCAAGATCTGCACTTCTGTGATAGGGACCCAGAAGAACACTGGAACCAGTACCCTAGTTTTAGGATGGAAATTGTAAAGTCTGTCTTTTTGTTATCAGTGGTTCAACCATTACTTTTACTTGGGTTTCTATAATTCATGAAATACAGAGGATACCTGACAGCATTGCTGATGTAAATTTCCAAGATTAATTCGGTCCTAGATGTTTTCTGGGGGGAAAATATCAATGTGTGAGTGAGCTTCTTCTTTCTCACAATGCAAAGACAATTACAATTCCAAAGACAGTGTAATTTTTAGTTTTTATTGTCTAGCAAGTGTGAAACTGTGAGGAGAGTAATGATAGACTTTCTGGCTGAAGACAATACCTAACAGAAACATACTTGCTGAACAGAAACACAGCATTTTACTGGATACTGAGACTGCTGAAGGAGATGATTGCTTACCTATGGGCTCTGTTTCAGAGCCAGAACCTTTGGGTAAAACAAGTGAGCCACAGAATTTTTCTTGTTCTCATTTTTTTTTAACTGTGAGTCCATCAAGCAAGGCACTAGGTAAGCTTTTTAATTGTGCTGAATACTGCCACTTTTTAAAGTTCTGGTTTCAATATAGAAAAATTGGATTAAGCCTCAGTGTAGTGCATTGTTTATTCCTTAATGTATTTTTAGTACTATATTATTCAGAAGTTTGTCAGTCCCATAATCTGACAAATGTCTTGAATGTTTATGAAATGTACCAAAGTGAATGTTTAAAATACATAATTGAAATTAAAACTCAGCTTTGATCTATTTATTATTTCCATATTGACTTCCTGATCTCTTTTTTTTTATAACAGTAATGTAAAGTTAAGATTAAGATTTATTTTAAAAAACATCCTACACTCTTCATCACAGGATGTGTTGATGTACATAAATAGATGTAAACCAAAGTGTAAATTGACCACAATGTTATGTATCACATCTTCAGCAAAAAAAACATCCTCATGCCCAGAAGACTGAGATGGAAAACAGTTTTGTGAGGTTTTTTTAAAATAAATTTTGACTAAATTTGAATAAAATTTTGAATTAAATGTACCTGGGTAAACACCAGCACCATTGCAGTGTTCTAAACTCAGTTGATTTCTTTCACTAAGGAAAAAAAATCAACAAAATAAGAACTCCTCCACCTTCTGTCTTTATTTTTCCATTCATTCAGAAACTGTCAAAATAGCATATTTTCAGCAGCAAGAAATAAAACAAGATTTCTAATATTCCTGATGGTTTCTCATCCTACTTTTCATCCTTTTTTTTCCCAACAAAATTAGGATCAGTGTAGTGCACAATTTATTTCCATACCTAATTTCAAAGGGCTATATAGCCATCCATTTTGCCCCCAAGATCCTGGTAACATTACTTGAAATGTAACATATCTGTGGTGCCAATTACATTTGGGTTTGCTTTATAAAACAGAAATAAGGAGCAACAATCTACAATTTGTTTTTGTTTGATTGAACAAAGTTTTCAATCCTCGAAGAGGAAATGTGGAAGTTGATAGTACCAATGGGGGAATACCTTTAAATTGAAAGAGCATAGGCTTAGATTAGATATCAGGAAGAAAGTTTTCACTGTGAGGATGATGAGTCGCTGGAACGAGTTGCCTGGAGAAGCTGTAGATGATCCATCCCTGGAAGTTTTCAAGGCCAGGTGGGATGGGGTTTTAAGCAACTGGATCCAGATTTCCTTTGCAATGGCAGAGGTTTTGGAACCTGATCTTCGAGGCCCCTTCCACCCTAAACTGTTGTATGATTTTGTGCTGTCATTCTGTAAACTTACGTTAAAACAAAAATTACTGTAAGTACATATTGTAGTAATACAGTCTTGAAAACTCAGAATTCAGGCAGGGAGGCTGTTAGAGTGGAGTGTGATCTCCATAGATCAAAGGCAAGACAGCTTTGCACAACATGTTTGAGTACTTTGAAAGTGTGGGGCATTATCTCTGTTGGCATGAACTGGCATGGCTCGGCTTGCATATCAGCAAGGAACAGGATCATCGGTGCATTTCTGTCACTAAATGTGAATGATTTATTTAAATGCATGGAGTCACAAGAAAATTATAGGAAGCAAGCACCACATAGTTAAATCTGAGGTCCTTCACATTAGATTAGCCTTATATAGGAGCTCTGGCAATGCAACCAAGCCATCCTGACTCAGACACTCGCAGAGGAGTCACAAAGTCATAATGACTAGAGCTCTTCTACTGGCAGAGATGATGAACCGCTTGTTATCAGCTCTAAGACTGCAAAGCAGAAGTCAGGAGCAATGAACAGGAGGTATCGAAGCACCAGAGTAATTTGTTTAAGTGAAACAAATAAGGGCACAATCCAACAATTTAAAAAGCCTGTGAAGAGATTGTACACAGACCAAGGTGCATTTTTTAAAGGAACACATTAATGATCAAGATGTGAACCAGCTACTGATGTGTTATCAGTAAAAGCAACTATGAGGTATTGTGGGAAAGGATTTCAGCAGCTTTGTCTCTTGGTAAATTATTTTCCTTTTCTTCTATAATAAACATTTATTTCCCAAGTAGGCTTTCTACACTTCAGTCATACATCTCTGTGCCTTAACAGAAGACTGTCCTGCCCACTGGAGTATTATCTTTCAGAAGGACGTCGTTAGCTGAGACTCCTCATTCCTTTAGAGGAGGGGTATAGGGATAGTGACAAAGGTTATCACAGGTAAACACTGACAAACACAGGCTTTCAGTTGCCCTGGGATTTTTCATAACAACCACAAGAGTCTTTTTCACACTCAGATAAATAATGAAGTGCTTTAAATAATGTGTCGTAAGAGAGGAAAATTTGGTCTTTGTGTATTGCTGCGTGCTCTCTGGCTTTCTGTAGTAGCCAAAGAACTGCAATGAGGTAACTGCTGGTTGTATACTTCCTTCATGACAGGAAGATAATCTGTCATTCCTTCTGGCTTGATCTGGTAATTATTCCCTCTTAGTACCATAGATAAAAAAACAGATGAATTCTCAAGACAGCTTGATTCCCTCGTGTTGAAATGAATGGGACCATTTCTACTGACATCTTCCATAGGCTTTGGGTCATGTAGGTGTTCTCTTGCCTTTTGTCATGTAGGTGTTCTCTTGCCTAAACATTATCTTAGTCTTGCTCTTTTCAGTTTTGATCACTGGTTCCTGCTTTCTTTTTAATGCAAAAGTACACCAAACAGCTCAGAAACACTAAAA
>LTAT01000004.1:39231935-39254337 GCA_003286495.1 Chlorodrepanis virens
CAGTTTGTTCTTGAGGCTTCTCAGCTTCTCAAGAGGGAAAAATCCTAAGGAAAGGATTTTTCATAAAACATCGGTAACAGGAGAGCACTCCTTGTGATGCCTTAAGTTTTAGCTTTCATATTTTCCAGATTCTGTACTGTGTTGTATATCACTCTTAACTTCATATAAAGTGTTAGCAAGTTCTCCTCACAGTTTAGTTAGACAAAACAATCCTTTTCCAGCCTGAGAACCAAGGACACCTTTGAAGCTTCAGGCCCAAAAAGTATAATCAACAGTGAATTGAGGAGAGCAATCTGGGAGGATGGGACTTCATAACCTGAAGCTGTAACTGGACAATTAACCCCAGTATGTAAAGGACCAAAACTTAGAAAAGTGTGACAACTCATTAGCCAGTGTCCATCTTGGGTGTAGCCCTGGCCAGGCTCTTGCACTGCCCAAGGTGTATCCCTTGAAGGCCTTTTTAATAAACACCTACTTTATTCCTTTAACACTGCCTAGCCTCCGCTCTAGGACGCCTCTCAAGGCATCACTCGAGCTGTTGAAACATCAATATGGAAAACACAATGGACACTGTAGGAGTGTATGTTCTGAAAATATCTGTGACCTTTAACATTTTCAGATCTTATAAGTTTGCTGGGTAATTACATTCTGTTACCCTCTTGTGGTGCTAAACCCCTTGATTTAAGTTTGAAGCCGTTCGACTATGGAGGAAACCAACCTTAAAGGTAAAAGTGGCCTGAGGGAAATTACTTCCTATTCCAGCAACAAACCATAAGCACATATTCCATGGGCAACATATGCTGGCATTCACCATAATATGGGAGGAAAAAAAACCCCATGAAAGGTGGCAAGAAATGGAGATACAGATATTGTAACAATAGTGACCCAAACACATGAAAAATTGCAGTTTTATCAAAGAATAGCTCATGTTATATAGGGTGAAGATACCTTTCTTTCTTGCTTGACTTTTAGAAACATCAATGTGTCACAACTGATATGGAGAGGCTGGAATAGCTAATATCTAATATTTTAATTAGAGATCTCCAGCTTTTTAGAAACACTTGGAAAACAGTAAAGGGGACCTACACATTACAGGATTAGTCTTGACAGATCCCCATACTTAGCAGGCCTGCTTTGCTACAAATGCAAATAGCTAATACAAAGCATCTAGGGCTTAGTGATCTAGCAATATAACAGTGATTTGGCTTTGGGAAAAATCAATTCTATCAGCTGAAAGGGAACAGAAATTAGCAGTCTTGAACAAATAGTCATTCCTGTAGCAATGTTTATCACTTTCTGCATGACCAGAATAGAAGAACTCCTTTTGCTCTGTCTCCTCTTGGTTAAAGGCAGATGCAGCCTTCCTTTCCTCTTGCATCTTCCCAGTTCTCTGCTTTTCCACTGAATGATGAAAATTGCAAATCAAGAAAGAAAAACAACAGCAGGAAAAGTGTGACTAGGAAACGTATAGTTCTCCAAATGTTCCTCATTTTTCTTTTCAGTCCTTGGGTTAACGTTATCCTCTGAATAGAATGAAAAATTTCCAAAACATACTCCCACTATTTGGCTTTATTTTTTCTTTTTTTCTTCTCATCTGGCAGGGGACACAAAAAGACTAGGAGAGAAAAGAGGTGAGACCCACCCTCTACCTTCTCAAAAGGGAGGAGAAACCAGCAGTGGGACTAGTTCTCCGACAGGAAAGAGGGCTGCTTCTCCTCCTTTTCCTAACCAAGAGGCAAAGGACATCTTGTTACAGGTTTCCACAGGTTTTCCAGAGCAGAGTAGATAAAATGAGCTTAACAATATTTTCTCCTATCCAAATGCTCAGGGATTTCAGATGTGGTAAGTCAGGTAGTGCAGTCCAGAAATTCAAGGCATGTCTTGCTGTGTGATTTTGAATGCAACTCTTGCCTAAAAACATTGTATTTTGGAAAGGACACATCATTCCTTTTTCTTCTCCAGGAGCAATCATGTCACATCTTCATAATTTGATATTGTAATGACAGCTGGTTTGTTCTCCATTACTCTTTTATCTTTACTGACATGGTAGAGTAGTTAATATATCACCTGACCAAAACCTTGATGTAAGAGAATAAGGTACTGCATGAAACACTTTTCATATGATTGATGCTATGCTAGGTATTAGTAAAATATGGAGAAATCAAACTAAAGGAAATTTAAATCAGTAAAGAGAGAAAGAGAAATAAAAGGGATATTAACATTTTTGCCAAGGAAAAGAAAAATGAGGTTTGGAATTAATGTAGCATTCACAAAGCCAACTTTTCTTTCACTAAAATTAAAACCAGTCAAATGCTAAGAATTTTCTCTGAAAAGAAATTATAATTCTCATGGCTTGAGATCTTTCAAATAAGTTTTGTTTTTCATTTTATCCTTAAACTTTATCTTTAAAATTACTGGTTTATCAATACAGATCACATAATTTATAGTAATCTGTTCTAGAAAGATCTGTGAAGCACATGAAAAAGTCTTCAAAAAATCCAGCACCAAGTGCTTTTGCCTTCTGTTGCCAGTTCACCATTCTTGCTTACAGAACCCACTCAAACTTCAATTCATTGGACATCTTTCACATTCTCCACTTCTGCTAAAGCAAAAGAAGAGTGGAAATAGAGGACAACATTTTGAGATTTACTGTGTTTGCACAAAGCATTTTTCCCAATTGATTTGGAGTGACTGATACAACTGTGAGTGTAATTCCATTCCCAGTATTTATGTGGTTGGCATTGAAGTTCCTCTGTCAAATGTACTTTGCCAGAGTGACTAGGAAGATTGGAAGAGACAATAAATTGTCTTGATCACTTTGGCTTTTGAGTTTTTTTCAAAGCTAAAGCAGTTGTTACCTTTCAACAAAAACTGCTACTATAGGAACTAGGAAATCTAGTATTTCTCATCTTGCCTATTTGTAGGAAAACTTGGCATGTGTTCTTTTTCTGATTCCTAATATAATTGAGCATTTCTTAAAGCTAAAAGGGTCATACACATGTACGTAACTGCGTGTAATACACGCAGACATAAATAAATCTCCCACCATAATGAAAAAGTAGCATTAACTGTTCTCACTTATGTTGCCCTTTTCATCTTTAAGGCTTGCCAAATATAAGAATTTATGGTTCATCATGAGGCCAGCACAGGAAATGGGATTTTTACCTGTATGAATGGTTTCATTGAAGATTATGGGATTACCCACAGTAGTAAGCAATGGCCTACCTTGTCTTTCTGTGGTATATTTCAGTCAAGTTTATGGGAAGTTTTAAACGTGGGATGTGAATTACTAAGCCAAGTACTGAGCTGTGCTGCACAGAATTGAGATACTGCATCCTCCATATGCTAGAATAGAAAGAAGCCTAAAGCTAAACATGTAAATATTTCAGAATTAAATCCTAAATAAACATGCCAAATACAAGGAATTTCAAGCACAGTATTTTTTTTCTGTAAATGAAGAGCACTGCAGAATATACAATAAACCCTAAATTAATTGTGGCTGTGCCCTCTGATGTGCTTCCTCTTATACACTTAATGTTAGTATATTATCAGTTAGTACATATCATCAGCAGGTCTCCAGTACATATACAGAGATTTTTTGATCTTCGCTGTGCCTAAACTAAGCCAGGAATGGGCTCATGTCTGTGAGTGTTTTTAGGAAAACTTCCCAGTCTGATCATCTAGGAGCCAATCTGGCAGTCACACCTTCACCCCTTGGCTGGGGCTGCAGCCTTTTCTCTTTGGGTGGCTTCAGAGAGCTGAGAGGTGCCCTGCTAGGCTCTCTACACACCCCACACTCAGAGGCAGACCAGGTTTCCATCAGCCTTAGATTTCCCATAACAGAGTCTCAGACATCTTGATCCTTAAAAAGATTTAATCTTGGTGCAATAACTAAAAAAGAAAATATCAGCTCAAGCTGGTGCCTCTGAGGAGGACCCCAGACAAAGGAAACCCTAGGTTTTTATATTTTCCCAGTCTAAGCACAGGAAGGTGTGATGTCCTCGGCTGTTTCAATGTCTCTGAGAGCCCAATCCCCTGGCTGGGCCACAGGTCCCAGGACCTTTGTTCTGCACAGGGTCAGCATTTCATGGCCCCTTGCCTGGGGCTCCCACCTGAGCTCAACCTGCAGCTGCACCTCGAGCTACCTGCACTGAATGCATTCCTCAACAACAGTGAATTTCTTTGTATTTCATTTCAAAGTAGAAGTCTACAGAGTCATTTGTAAAAAAAAAAAAAATTCTTCAGGACATGGTGATAGACAGCACAGTAGAAGTGGCAAAGGTATGAGATAGTTTCTGTTATAAATATGATAAGTCTACGAGTGCTTCTTTTAGCTCTGTGATTTTACATGTATCTGAAATTTTAGTGATGTAAATTCTCCACAAAGAGGAACTGTATCTTAGAAGAATTGCTTCTCCAAGGGTTTTCCTCTGGTTTACAATCAAGTAGAGGTATGAGCTATTAACAGGAAAAAAACTCACAAATCATGTCTTTTTATTTGTTTTGCAAAGTGTAGGATTTATTCTACATACCTACTCTTGCTATTCTTCAAATGACTAAGAAGCCCTGCTGTCAGAAAGACACTCACCTGGATGCTGCAAATATATCAGGACACAGTTTACTGGTCTTTTGGATACTTAATTACTAGAATTGTGTTTAGGTGGTAGATATGTAGTCTGAATGTTTTACTGGTCTCTGTGATTTCCTCTCCAAATGCAACAGGCAATTGGTTAAATTTGTCATTTTAATTCTGTGCAGTATGAGTGCCTATCTTGGCTGTTCATATGAGGCCAGATAGACTATAATTATTTTAAGACTTGACTGGAAAATTCTGTGCTTTCAAAATTGTTGCAAATCAACCCTATTTTTATTTGGAATATTATAATAATAATAAAAAATCCCAGTTTATTTTACCCTTCTTTTGGATAGAGTATTTTTGTAACATATTTATCTGATATGGCCTTCCTCAAATTCTTTGAAAATGGGAAAATCACAACAATAACAATGCATTTAAAGGAATGTTGAAGTATAAAGGTGGTCTATATAATTATTTTCTACATCCTTTTGGAATCGCAGTCAAGTTCTTGAACTTAAAAACATCAGTAATGCCATAATGGAGAACTTAAATTCAAGCTGTTTTTTTTTGTGGGCTGCAATTTGAGGATAATGATTGGTGGCATGATGCTTATCTGGTGTTATTAACATGTAACAAAAAGGACTTTAACTTTTTTCAGATGTGTCCTGATGAAGCAAAAGGGAATCTCTGAAAATGTGATGCTGCTGTGATACTGCTGTCTGCCCACAAATCTTGCTGAGAAAAAAATTTACTTCTGGTGTCTGCATCATGATGAAGACATACTCACCACATAATGACTCAACACGGCCTTCTGTCTCTTGCGTGTGATAAGTGGGTAGGCTGCAGGAATAAAGTTTAACACTCAAAAGATAAGAAAATTGCAGCTTTGGATAAAAATTCAAGCTTTGGTAGACTCAAAGAGCTATGCCATCTTAAAACTCACTTGCGGCCACTCCTCTAGCCAAACTCATTTGGACAAAAACTTCAAGAACAGGGAGATTTCAAATCCAAGCATGTTTACAGAACAGTGTCATACTTACATTAGGCTTTTCAGCATAGTATTGGCCCTAACCACAGCAGCAATGTGCTTCCACACCCACTGTGGGAGTCCAGAGAAGACAAGAGTGTGCAGTGCCTGGCCTCAAGCACCACAAAATAATGGGGTAACAATTGTTTTCCAACAACAGAAGCAGGCCACACAAGCTGTCATCTTCTAGCAGCCCTAACATTTCCATAATTATTGTTACTTCCAAGTCAAATAATTTATACAGGGTTGTTCAGCTTTAAAAAAAAAAAAACCAAACCACATAACATTTTGAAGTTGAGGCGTACATTTATGATCAAATTAAATTCTATATTGAAAATTAATATTAAAGGAAGCAAAAAACCCCACAAAAATCCACTTGCAATATTCTAGATAGCATATGCAATTCTACCTTTACCTTGCACACACTTCCAAACAGTGGCATTTGTTTGTACTCCTAACAATATATGAATGAAATTCTAAATGATGTATTTTCTTGAAATCAGCAGTTCTACTAACACATCAGCCATGGTAATGTATATGAGGATGAGTGCCCATGTTTTACCCTTTATGAATCTTTGTGGATTCCTGTGTTCATCTTTACAACAAGATAAACAAGCTTGCTGGTAGATACCATAAGCTTGCTGGTACATATCATAAAATCCCACCTATACATTTGTATAGGTGGAATTGATGTCTCAAACTTGAGCCAAAAGATGTGCATGCTGTTATAATACAGCACTGCATTGTAAATTACAAATATTAGTGAAGAAATAATGTCGAATTTTGGCAGGACTTCCCTTTAAAGAAAACCTTGCAGAACACTACAATTTCTTCATATGAAGGACTTCTACTTCTTACTGGTCAGAGTATGAGATATTTTGTGATTATTTCATATATATCCCAGATTCGGTTTTACTTTGTTAGTCTTAGTTATAATCCATCTGGGGCCAATTTAAATAAACTCACCTCTTCTGTGATAATAATTTTAATATTCAAATACAGGCAGAAAAAAAATTGTGCTAAAAAGAATTGTGCACAGTTGTATATCTGTAATGAGAAAACCTACACACCTTGAGAGTTCTTAGAAAATTTATACTTCCAGAAAAATAGTACAAATGTCAACAGGATAAAGAAATCAGTGATAGAGAGCTTTTGGATGTAGAACAATTGGACTAAAAAGGATTTATACCTTGTAACTACTGGGGACAAAGGAGTACTGAAATGAAATTTTAAAAAAATGTATAGCTTCCAAAGCTTCTGAAATTCAAAAGGGTTGTTCAATTTTTGAAACAGTCAGCTTTAGGACTCACAGGTGAAAAATTTTGTTGCCCTGTATTTTGGGCAAAGAATGAAAAAAAAAAAACCAAACCAACCAAACATTTTTGGGACAGTTTTGACTATTTTGTTCTGCTTTATAATGCTTCTTAAATAGGATGTTATTTCAATCTCCATCCCTTCTATTTTGTCTGCAGATTAAAAAAAAATATTCTGGAATAATTTGATAATATTATTAAATTGATAAAATGGTAAAATCATAAAAGGAGCATCAGTGCCACTAATTAAAGTTTGCAATTCCATATCTAGTGTTAGGAAAATCTCCTTAAACAAAGAAATCTGGTTTGTATTTTTACAGGCAGCCATTCTGGAGGATTCCCTTTCTCTTTTCTTTCTTTCTTGATTTTTTTTTAAAATTTTTTTTAGCTGGAGAAATCTCACTACTTGACATTATTTTCTGTACACCCTCAAAATTTGCAGACAAAATTTCCTCTAGCTGGCAGTATGTATCCCTCAAACTGACAACTCAGAGACACCAAAATTATTCTATTAAATTATTAAGAATCCTGATATTTATCTCCTCTAAATGTCACTGTGTGTCAAATAGAGCAGAAAAATTACATCCAATGATAAGAGTCTCAGTCAAGTCGAAAGATTCATATTTTAAAAGAAATGCCAGACAACGTTTAGAAATAATTCAAGAAATAAAATAACTCTTTTCAATTTATAAGGTATATAAATGGGATATGATGTCAATTTATAAAGTTCAGTCTGTAGTCAGAACTCCATTTCATTATCTGGTTTTGAAATAAATCACTTAAAAATAGCCCCAACATTTAAAGTTTCATCAGACCTTTACTGAAAGATCAGCCCAACTAAACAACCAATATTTGCTATTGTTATCGAATCCCTGTAAGTGAGCAACATTTAGCAAGTTTGCATAATCAATACCTCTCCTCTGAGCAGAGAGAGCTATAAAAGCTTTGCCCTGTATAAAAAGGTCTGAAACAGTATGAGAAATCCCTGTGAGGGCAAACGCACAAGTGAAAATATTTACCAGTCAATAAAATGGATCCTATTGCCTTCTGTTGACAAAGCAGGTTACACACCACATGTAGCCCAAGTTAAACTGTTCTCAAGTTTAGAATGTTTTTCACTAAAGTCAAATGAAAAATCTATTCTGCACCTCTCACAATAATAACAATATAGCAAATTTTATGCTAAGTAATAACTTTTCAATTTTTCTTTCTCATCATCTATTCCTAAGTACTATTCCAAAGGCATTAATTCACAGTTCTATAAAACAAAATGTTGCATAGTTTTTGAAGATCTAGCTATCTTGGTTCATATTGAGAGCCTTTTAAATATTTAATTAGTATCACTTTATGAGGTGAGGGTTTCTTTTCAGCTTTCACAATATTGAAATGATCTCCTTCTACCTGATGTGATTAGCATGAAACAGACAGTATGATTCAGAGATTTAATAAGTAGATTTAAGTTTTTCAAACTTTTATGAAACAGTTGCAGGGGTTTAATTTACTTACACTGGCAGAAGTATAAGTAATATTCTCTTTAATGCAGAATGGGGCAGAGGCCTGATAATCTGTTTTAGGGTTGCAGGCATGTCCAAGGGGAACTCTCACATCCCTGGAAACTATGGAGCTTCTTCTGTCATGTAAGAATGCCTGTTATTGTTAAAGATGCATGAAGACTGTCTGACCAGGATAAGGAAGATAATGTTTTAAAAAATGTACTGCTTCCAGAACCTGTTTGTTTGTCAACATTTCCAGGTGTATTCACTAATTTTGAGCAAAGGTTTTATTTCATAGAATCATAGAATGGTTTGGGTTTGAAGGGACCTTAAGTATTAGCTAATTCCAACCCCTTGCTGTGGACAGGGACACCTTCTTCTAGACAAAGTTGCTCAAGCCTCCATCCAACCTGGAATAAATTTGTCATATTGTTTTTTTTTCATGATATGTTTTTTTAATACCTGAAAAATTAGCTACTTTGCAAGTACTTATTTTTCCTTGCATTAAATTCTCATTCTGAAAGGTTTCTCAAAGCCAAGATAAAATTTCAGGAGGAAAGCACAGAACAAATTCCTATATAAACCAATAGCATAGCAGCTATCTGCAGTATGAGTGATACAGATTGAAATTCATTGAAAGGTACAGCGCTGACAGTTATCCACAACCATGACTAACTATAATATATGTAGCCCTTTAGAAGTCTTATTCTAAAATATAGCATCCTTCAAAATGTTTTGATACAGACTCCTTGCTATTAGAGAGTTAACAGTTTGAATAAATCAATAACAAATCTTTTTCTAAGAGGCTGTTTTCTCCAGGGTTTTATTGCAATTCTTTCATATTGAAGACATTATGGCTATAAGCTCTGCTTCCTTGTTAAAAATGGAACCATTATATCAATCTTTAGCTAATAAAGTCTGTTTATTTATATGTTTTAATTACAAAAATGCTTTCTTCAGTGAGACAAAGGAATTTTTTATGTTCTGCGAGTTGTGCTGCATACACAGTTCTTTCTTTTTAAAGAACTAGCCAGTGCTGTTTAATGCACAGTTCTCTGAGGAAGAGAGGTAAGGGGGAAAAAAAGTATAAGAGAGGAGAATAGAGAACTTCTTATGAAATTTTACTTCACAGTGGAAGAGTTCATGAAATTCATATTTAATCTTTCCTAGACAAGAACTCAAGAAATGCATAAGGCAACTGTCTTTTCTGGGCAGTGGCACATTGGTCCTGCTACCCCTCTCTTATCCTCCATCATATCCTGTTTTTTACAGATGAAGAAGAAAGGTACCAGCCAAAGTAAGATTCACATGAAGAAAGGACAAATTAGCCTCACAAGACAGGCTTGTAGCTCCTACAACTTTATACACTGTCCTGCCATATGCATGATCCATAAACCTAAATTTTTGTTTCATTCTCAATGTGTAATGACCACTCGAGATTACAGTTCACAGGGACAGTATTAGTCAGTAAAGTCCTATGTAAACTACACAATAGTAAAATTAGGGCACAAGGCTATTGCTTCACCTACTACAGCTCTGCTGTATAAATACTTTACTCTTTGAAACCACAGAAGATTTTGTGCTATAAACTTTTCTGTAAGGGATTCATCTTACTGTGTTCTAAAGAAAATGGTAGGAGGGCATGCTTTCATCTCAAGATCTGAATAGAGTAGAGTAGAGTAGAGTAGAGTAGAATAGAATAGAATAGAATAGAATAGAATAGAATAGAATAGAATAGAATAGAATAGCATAGAATACTCTCAGTTGGAAGAACTGACAATGATCGAAGTGCCTGACCACTTCAGGCCTTGTTGTTAGGGTATTGTCCGAATGCATTTTAAACACTGGCAGGCTTGGGGAATTGACCATTTGCTAGGAAGCCTGTCCCAGTGTTTGACCATCGACTTCATAAAAAATGCTTCCTGATGTCCAGAATAAGCCTTCTCTTGACATTAATAATGATTTGACCCATTCCCATAGGCCCTACCTCTGGATACCATGGAGAATGGTTCAGCACCTTCCTCTCCTTTTCACCTCCTCAGGAAGCTGCAGAGAGTAATGGGATCACCTAACCCTAACCCTAAGCCAACAGACTTGTGAACTTTCAGCTGATACTGCTGAAACTGATCCATTATGATTTCAGTGTCCAGAAATGGAGAATCCCTGTTCCCACAGTCCTGGTCCTGTGACTCTGGGGCCCAGGAAGCCCAAGGTCTACATGAGTCGAGGGAGGTAAAAAAAATGCATTGAATGCCTCTGCTTTTTATTCATCCATATTAGTCAGATGATTATCTTCAATCCAATGGTTTTTAGACCTCTTCTTGCTCTTAACATAATTTAAAAGGTTCTTCTCGTTACATGATACGACATCCAGTTTCAACCAATTTTTAAAGTGGTCTCTCTGCATATACAAACCATAGTTACAAAGACCTCTGTCTGCATAACCAATTGATGAATAAAAGATCCCTGAGCACAAATAAAGGAAAATTGGGACAGACATGAAGATTCCTGGAAGAGGATTTAGACCTATGTCACTCCTCTCAGGGAAGTGATACTAGCCATAGCTGTTCTTATCTGGGAGAACTAAGGTTTTGTCCTTTTTAGGTGATATTGTTTGCTCAATTTGTTAGTTCTAAAGAACAAGCCTCTCAAGTGACATGAGGAAGCCATGAATTTCTTTCCAACATATTCCAATAACTGTCCCAGTGTTCTCATTGCCATGGTACATCTTAGAGTGCTTTCTATAGTTTATAGGTAAACAGTTTTTCAGTATCTTTCCCCCCAAAAGGCTACTACCTGCTTGTTCAATCTTTTATATCTAACATTTTATTTGCATTGCAACAAACAATACAATTTTTTAAAAATAAAATTAATTAACTAAATGCATTTATGTGTTTTGATTTTCATCAACCCCTCAAATAGACTAGCATTTTGTGTCCATACTGTAGTATCAGTGTTATGAGAAATTTATACTTTGAACGATTTGGAGAACAGGAAAATGCAAGATATAGGAAAAAATCTAATACTGAAAATTACTTACTACTAGACTGAACACTTTTAGGATCAAATAGATTCCATTTAATGCATTCTAAAAAGATTTAGTTTGTCTACAGCTGTTTTTTTTGCTTTAATTTCTTACAAAAAGGAAGTACATCATGCCAATTACAGGCTCCTTCTTCAATTTCCAAAGGAAAAAAGAATACAAATAGGTTCTATTTATTCCTGAATACATATGAAGCAGTGCAGAAAGAAAAGGCAAGTGAGTTAGCTGAGGAAAAAAGATTAGTCAGAGCTTGTTTTTTTTCCTCAAATCAATACGTTATAATTTCTTCATTAGCACACAGAGCTATGATCCCTTTCCCATGACATAAAAGATGCACAAACAGATTTTTTTTACGCGATATAATGAATCCCTTGTTGATTTAAAATGATCAAAGGGCTAAGATGAAAGCTTTAAACTCTATGATAAAACATTGATAATTGTGCTGTAATATTCAATATTGTGACCCAAATAAAGTGGTTTTCAAACCTCAAAGCTTTTAAAAAGCCATATATAATATTTTTTAAGTCTTATTGTATCAACAGTTCTATAAATATCAATTATCTATATAAGATTTTGTATTATAACTGCCAATAAAACCTGCAATTCGGGCTGCAATGAAGTATTCCATTTAGATTAAGTAGCAGATATAATCAGGTAAATCAATAAGAACTATTTTAAGCTGTTCATAAATGCTTAAGAAGATTGAATTAGTGTTGTCCAGGGCTTTTTCCATATGTTCAGTTTGATTCTAATTTATGTAATATGTCAGTACATTTAGGAAATTCACATTAAAATGCCTATAATGTAAACTTATGGATAAATTTTAAAAATGCATATTAAACAATTACTTGCTAACATAGCAAGCTTTTAATTGTTTGCTTAATTAGGTGATTTAATTAATGTAAATACCACATTGCTTAAACACTTAAGATTCATTTCTATGGCTTCATGCCATTCAACAGTATATGTGAGATCAGTTCAATCAGAGAAACATGATACTACAAGAGCAGTGACCATTTTTTGATATTTCAGTTTTTTCTACAGCACTGAAATTTATTTTATGTTAAACAGAGCTAATCAATCATTTTAATTAACAACTAGAGGTAGGCTAGGTCTCCCACTGAACTGAAGAGTGATTGCTAAGGTTTGTGGCATGTACTTCAGGGCAGATTTAGCTTATTGAGTTTGTCTGGTCGTTGAGAAAGAGTCTCAGATATGAAAGTAGCCCCCCTTCTTTCTACATCTAAAGCTGGTCTTTATGAAATGTGGCATTTTGTTTTGTGAACAGATATAAAACTGTTTAATGTTTGTTTTTAAACTCTGCTTTTGTCACTGTGGGTACCTTTTTGTTTAGACTTCAGGGTATTTTCAAAGCTGTGTGTAGGAGTTGAGAAATTATACATCTGAATCCCATTATTTTCTAACAGGATTTGAATGCATATATTTGCCCTAAGATTTAATTATAAGTCTTTGCAAACCTAGATCAATTAGGCAACTTAAAAACCTGCTCTTTGGGGAGATAACTGTCAGTGTCTCTTTTTCTTTGAGTGTCATAATTATACCAGAAATTTGCTCTAACGCTTTTTTCTTTATGGTAATAAAATATATAAAAATATTATAAACTCTCAGTATTTAAATCAGTCAGTACAGAATTACAGAACTGAGCTGGAAGGGCTCTCAGAAGTCCTTGGTCCACCTCTTTACTTCAACATGTAGTTATGTGCAAGATTATTTTCCAGTTTGGAAAGATTTCCTGAAGTGGAGACCTCACAGACTCTGAAACTGGCCTGTTTTAATATATCTTTATATTTATTATTTCAATGTACAAATTAAAATTATATTTAAACAGATTAATTATGTATTGTCCTATTATCTCTATCACAGAGAACTGGCAACTACTTTTCACTTTCAATCAGTATTTTTCATATTTAATTATACTTAAATCTTTGCTATTCTTTCAGACAACCAATCCCAAATTGCTGAATTTCCCTTCTCTATAAAAACTATCCACATCTCTGATTATGTTCATTTTTCTCCTCTGAACTACTTGAATTGGAGTATAGCTTTCTTGGTGGTTCAAATGGCTCCTCAGAAGAGATTACTACATTCCATCTAAGGTTTCATGTATGAGGAACAAAGCAGAAGAATTAGCTAGCATCTTGTGTGATCTGTACTTCATTTACATATCCCAGCATGATGTGCAATGCTCTCCTTAACAGCAGCGTGATACCACTGATTGATGTGTGGCTTATGATCTGCTGAGGATTATCCTCAGACCCTTTGATATTGAGTTGCTATTTAATCAACTCATGTAGAACTTCTGTCTCTGCATTCATGTACCTGAAATTACAATCCAAAAGCAGAAGACTGTAATTGCCTTTATTGTATTGAATCATTAATTTAAAAATAATTTTCCGCCCATTTTAAAAATTATTTTGAATTGTAATACGGACTCCCAGTATTCTTGCAGTTTATACCAGGACAAGGCAATAAACATACTTTCTATTCCATCACCCAGGATATGAATGAAGAATAAACTAGAATCCAAGTAGGATCCACTGAGAAGCTTTAAGTAAATCTCCAACCATTGACAGTTTCTCTAACAATGCCATCTGGTGGCCAGTTTCACTGTGACGCTGGTAGTCTCATCTATACCACACCTGTGTAGCTTAATTACAAAATTATGTGAAACTGTGTCAGCCATCTTACTAAGGCCACAATACAGCATATTTTGATTCTCTACTACACATCAAACATTAAATCCAAATTAGCTGCTACATTTTATCTTTTAAAAACTTACAAATAATTTGATCGTCAGTCAGTGAGTGGTGAGCAAATAAATTGTGCATCACGTATTTTGTCTATTCTAATTGCTGTTATTATTATTATCCTCTTTTTGTCCTATTAAACTATCTTTTTCTCAACACACAAGTTTACTACTTTTACTCTTCCAATTCCCTCCCCCATCCTGCTGTGAAGGTGGGGAGCGAGCAAACAGCTCTGTGGTGCTTAGTTGTCAGCTGGAGTTAAACCATGATAATCGTTTTTGTTGCCCAGTGTGGGGTGATATGGGTTGAGATGCTAACAAATCTGACTAGAACACATAATAATAATTTTTATAGACACTTATTTCATTAAAAAATTGCTGGTCCCAATTGATTTATTTGCTGTCAAATTTGGTGAGCTTGTACTTTCACTTGCCTCGTGTAATATCTTCCTTGTAGTACATGTTGCCCATCATGCTGTTTGTCATCCATGAGAGCTGGGCTAAGGTTATCATGTTGTTCTACTTTGTAGCACTTTCTAAGGATACTATAGAATTGCTGGACGTGAAACTAATCTGATAGTTGTACTCATCATAGTCATCATCTCCATACTTTGGGAGCCATCTATTGGAAAATATGAATAATTATATCTTTTAGCTTTTCCTTTTCTCTTTGGAGATGCAATCCATGCAGGAGACATTTCCATCTTCCCCTCCTTCTCCTCCGGCTAATTATGATAGCTCTTGAGAATTTTGATTCTCCTTGGGATGTTCAAACTAGCATGTTCCTATTGCTTCTGAATGTGTTCCAGGTCTTGTTTAAGGTTAAACAATTAATTAATAATACATTCAGAGATCTGCCTTGAAGCTGGATGAGCGGCAGGGTGCATGGGTTACTCTAGGAAAGTACCTAGAAGAGTGGGTACATCCAGGGTTTTGGAACTCCACCCCTGAAGCAGTGCAGATTCTGGAAAAAATCAGTAAAATATTTGGGAAAAAATATGCAATGACCCTGGAAATTCCAGAGAAACACCAATCACTGTAAGATGCTGGGGACTGGCCCAGGTCCAAGCCCTGTTCAACACTTCTCAGCACCCTCAAGGGGAAGAGATGGTCTCTGGATGTGACAGCAAAATGACAGATGCTGCAGATATTTCAACTGAGATGACAGATACTGCAGCTCATTTAGTGAGGGATAAAGAAGCAGGGCCATCATGAGAAGAGCAGCAGAAACAGGCATAACCCAATAATGAGACAAAACCACATAATTTTTATTTTTGAATGATCTGCATTAAGAAAGATGCTGTAACTCACTCAGACAAGTGGACTACCATGGAGAGATAAACTATCAAACTAATACAATGAATACTTGTAACAAGTTTCTTGTGTTTCAGCTTTAATAGAAGAATAGTGCTGGTAACACAGTGATTTTTTTTATTATTGCTAAGTAGTGTTTGTACTGAGTTAAAGAATTTTCAGCTTCTCATAGCCTGCAAGCTAGAAGGTGAGATAGGCATAAGAATTCGGGAGAGAATACAGCCAGGACAGCTGACCCAAACTGGCAAATGGATATTCCATTCTGTATGGTGTCATACTCAGCATATAAAGGCAGGGCAAAGCTGACTGGAGGCTACTGCTCGGGAGCAGGCTGGCATGTCCTGGAGAGTGGTGTGCAATTGAATTGTGCATCACTTTTTTTGTATATTCTAATTATTTTATCATCATTATAATCATTATATTCCTTATTTTCTGTCCTATTAAGCTGCCTTTAACTGAACCTACAAGTTTTCTCACTTTTGCTCTTCTGATTGTCTGCTCCATCCCACTGTAGGGAAGGAGATGGGAGTGAGCGAGCAGCTGTGTGGTGCTTATTTGCCATTGGGGGTTAAACCACAGCACTCTTTAAAACATTGTTATATTTTTCAGTTTCCAGTCTTCCGAATCTTCTTTAATTTTTCATGCAATCTCAGAACTAAGGAAAAAAAAATCTGACATTACTTTTACTGGTTTTTAAAGCCATTTAAAGTACATAACATCAGGGCCAAAAGATTTTAGCAGTTTCATATTTTTCAAGTATGCTCCAGCATATTTCTCTGTTTGGCAGTAAGACCTTGTCAGTGACATCAGCTATGCCTTTGGTTGAATATTTCAGGGAATTCTGATGGAAAGACAAGGTAATTTTCCCCTGTTGATAGACCATTTCCACCCCTGGCTTTCTTTTTCCTTAAATATACTTGCAGAATTATTTCTCAACACTCTTGCACGTTACTTCCTGATTGTATTTTAAGTTATATATGTTGTGGTGTTGTTCATATCTATGTGAGCTACTTGTCCTAGCTTTCCAAGTTTCTATCTGACCTAGTTTTCATAGTCTGCATGATCTCTTTCATGGTTTAAGTCATTTGATCTCTCGATACACTTCCTGTTCTTCCTCTGTAATTGGATAGTCTGCACTTCTGCCCTTAGTATTTTCTCTTTAGGATTCAGCTGTCTCTTCTTAACCAATATTTAACTAAATTTCTTTCTAAGTGTTCTGAGTTTATTAAAGTCCACCTTTTTGAAGTTTATTATTTTTATTGTTCATTTTTCTTTCTAAGGATTGTGAACTCTATCACTTCCTAGTAATTAACATCAAATCCAAGAGAGCTTCACGTTTCATTCTTTTATTTTTCCTTTTTTTTTCTGTATATAACAGTTGCCATTCAAGCATTCCAGGAACTAATGACTGGACAAATTGATTATTCAGACACAAACACAGGTTGTGTTAAAAAAATTATAGGCTAAGCACAGTAATGACTCTGGCTGTTACATATTTTCATATCAGTGATTCAAAAAACTACAGCTTGAGAAAGAATTCCTACTTCACAACTTTTCTATAAATATGTCCACTTTGTTATGATTTCAAATTATCCACGGCAATTGAATATGAAATTTCTAAGTCCTAAGTAACTCAGAATTCTTGAGGAAATATCAACCACTTCTTAGTCTGTTTGTGGCCTGCAAGAAACCCTTTGCAAATACTATGTAAGCCCACAACCCTGTATGCCTGAAAATATAAAAATAAGCAAAGCCTTTTTTCGTCATTGCTGTTATGGACATTGTGCCTGCAATGCTTTACACACATATAAGGTAAGCATGTAATGCTCTCAGATCAGAGTGGTCACCAATTATTGATATAATAGTGTATAGCACTGCATATTTCGAAGAACAGTGGTGATTTAAGGCTCGAGTTCCAATACTATGGGAATCTCCTGAAATAACTAAGCCATAAGCATACTGCCTCTATCCTATCAAATGGCAAATTTCATGAACTGGCTACACAAACATTCCTGAGATATTATTATATGTCATTGATATCCAAGGATGTCTAGCCATGATGTCAGTGGTGTGTTCCATAATAGGATTTCTAAATATAAACAAAAGGTTCCTGACTCCACTCCTCTGAAATCTTGAAAGGTTATGGTTATGATCTCATTCCATTTAATGACCTTACACTAAGTCAAGCAGTAAAGAGCGGGACACTTGTAAAAATTCATCCAGCTGAAAATGAAAAAGAAAAACAACCAGAAAAAAACCTCACAATAAGTGCATTGTCTGTAATCAAATCAAATCCAAGTTTGATTTCACTAGTGAGCACATAAAAAATAATAATAATACATTTGAAAAATTTTCTTTTGGAGAGGGCTGACAGTTTAATGACTTTGAGATGCCTCCATCAACCTGCATTTTATTGTCATTGCTCTTGAAAAATAGATTATGTGAAAGTAAAATTTGTTACATCCTCTGCGTAAACCAATCAACTACATAAAACTTTAACTGAAATTATGCAGGTTTATGAACTACAAATAAAATACTTTATTTCTTATCAAGATTCCTCCCAAGTATCCTAAAATGGATCAGTTCCTTTTTATCGCTGCTATTTGCTGTGTTTGCCGAGAATGTGGGGTAATGGTTTCCATCTGAGGATGTTTGAACACATACATCACATATAGGGTAGCTTCTCAACCACCAGACCATGTTGCACTCTAGTATATGTGCTGGTGAAGATGGGGAAAACATTCTTTGGGTTTGCTTCAGTTTTCTTAATCTTCCACTAAATCCAGGCATTCCCACTTTATGTGAATGCCACAGACATCATCCTGGAGAGCTTTTAAATATTTCATGCAAAAAATATTTCTGTCCCTCAGGGAAGGTCTAGAAGGACTCAATGACTTCTTCACATGTCAGTCTCGTGGCTCAATAGGAATGTATGATGCTGTTATTCAGATACCTCTGAAAGAATGAAACAGGATCTAACAACTCTAAGTTGTAGACGTTGAGCACCCAGAGCTTTGAACAAATTCTCAAATCCTGCTATTAAATTTTGTCTGATTACATAAAGCACTCCTACTCAGTTTGTCATCTCTGAATTCCGTACCAAGATGGTGCCTGGATCTGTGCCAATACTGGTATACTGATTCAATTAGGTACACCCATTTGAATAAATGTCCTAGACAGGCTTAGCATGTTCCATTTGGAATTAAGGCATAGTTAATCTGTTAATTGATATTAATAATTGAAACAGACTTGATGTTTAAAATTGCAGTCAGATTTATTTTAAATACTCCTTGGCTTTTAGCTGGAATGTGTTTCAGGTTTGTGTTGTATTTATTGTCTGACAGTTTGAGGTCAATAAATTCGATTGCATGCAGCTTGAACCATATTGTGAGCTTGAAAATGTGTCCTGTTCCTGGTGCTGCCATGGACTTTATATATGGCTTCTGACAATTCACTGAGCATCCACTTCTCTCTGAGCAAAATGGAAGTTGAACTGAAACCAGTAATTAAGAGTTGTTGTATGTCAGGTATCAGAGTGAAAAAATGTAAGTGAATTATTATTATTTTATTTTCAGGATCGAAGTATTGAATTATTCAGAGATGCTTTTGCCGGTTAATGTACCACATTATGATAAAGCAAAGACACTTTTTGATTCCTTTGATTTTGTGGAATTCTAGTGCTTCATGTACAGCAGTCTTGCTTAGTGACATGTTGATACTGATTCACCCTTATACATATTGTGATTAATTACTTCCTTTCAGCTTTTTTTTTTTTTTTCTTTTGTGAAATGCATGTAAAAAAACAAAAAATACAGCCACCATATTTTCTCATATTCTGCTGCATTTATTAAAAGTTTCTAAATTGTGTCCTCAGGTGAAATACTGACAATGTTTTATCAGTGATTCCTCCTATTTTGTCAGTTATTACAGAATCATAATTTTTAAAAGAAAATATCTACTCCTTTTAGCTATTGAGCAGAATATGACAAAATGCTCTACCACTCCATGCATTTTGAAAAGTGGAATAAAAGTAGATATATTAATTATATAAGCTCCTGACCACCAGTATGATAACTTTGGGCAAATGCTGTCAGCAATATCTATGCTGTGAGTTAGCTGCAAAGAGGGCACAGGATATAATTTTCTATCATTTCACAGGGGACTCCATCATCTTCAAATCAGGCTTAAAGGCAGATTATTATTTCTATGGGTCTCTAAACTCTACATTAAACTCTGTTCTAAATAATGAATGAAAAATTCAAGAGATGAAAACACCATCTTTAGAATATACTAGCAAAGTGCAAACATCAAGAAAAGTGCATCAAGAAAAGTGCTAGCAACTAAAATTATTAGGGAAGGTATTTTTAAACTTGGTAAATAAGATTGTCTTGTATGTGTCAGTTTTAGCTAAGTATTTAAATTGTTTAGATTATTTAAAACTCCTCTACTAGGAAAAGAAAATTTTCAAAGGCAAACTTAGGTGGAATTTCATGGACTCATAGAGTGATTTGTGTTGAAAGAGAACTTAAAGATTATATAGTTCAACCTTCCTCCCATCCCTGCCCCTTCCACTGAGCCCAGGCTCCTCAAAACCTTGAACACCTCCAGGCATGGGGCATTCACACTAATCAGGGCATCCTGTCACAGAGCCTCACCACCCTCACAGTAGAGAATTTCTCCCAAATAGCCAATCTAAACCTACCTTCTCTTAATTTAAAGTCATTAAAGTTTCAGTTAACCCCCCAGGACGGGTTGGATGGGGATCACTGCAGGAGATGATAAAAGTGATCACTGAGTCACTTTAGTAGTTTGCCAGCAGCCCTGGCTAACTGGAGGGGTTCAAGACATCTGCAGGTTAGCAAATGTGATACCCACCTATAGGAAGAGTCAGAAGGAGGATCCAGGGAACTACAGGCTTGTCAGCCTGACCTTGGTGCTGGGGAAGGTCATGAGTCTGATCATTTTGAGCACCATTACATGAAATGTACAAGACACTAGGGGATCAGGTCCAGCCAGCACAGCTTTTTGAAGAGCAGATCCTGCTTGACTAAACTGTTCCCCTTTTATGACAGGATGGCCCAATTAGAGGAGGAAGGAAAGGCTGAGATGTTTTCTGTCTAGGATTTAATAAAGCCTTTAACACAATTTCCCATAGTCTTCTGCCAGAGAAGCTGGCTCAAATACTGTGTCCAGTTTTGGGGCCCTCACTACAAGACATGACCCTCTGGATCATGTCCAGAGAAGAGCAAAAAAACTTGGTAAAGGGTCTGTAGCACAAGTCTGATGGGGAGTGGCTGAGGAAACTGGAAGTATTTAACCTGATGGAAATGATGCTGTGAGAACTTATCACGCTATCTGAAAGGAGGTTGTAGGAAGGTGGAAGTCTGTCTCTTTTCCCAAGGAACAGGTAATAGGACAAGAGGAAATGACTTAGAGTTGTATCAAAAGGAGATTTAGATTAGCTGTTACAGCTAAATTCTGCACTGGAAAGAAGTGCCAAGCATTGGAAGAAGTTATTCAGCGAAGTGTTTGAGTCATCATCTCTGGGAGAATTTTAAAAGAATGTAGGTGTGATACTTAGGGACATAGTTTAGTGATGGACATGACTGTGTTAGATTAATGGTTACACTCAGTAATTCTAATGGCCTTTTTCAACCTAAGTTATTGTACAATGCTAAGACTCTGCAAATATGATTCCATGATTACTTTATATTGAAAATTGTCTTAAATAATTAGTATCAAAGACAAGCTTTGTAAGAATTATCAGTTTCTCGCAAACCAGTTATACTCAGTTTTTTAAGAAAGGAAAGATCAATATTTTCTTGTTAGACCAAGCTTTAATGAGCATCAGTTCATAAAACATATATCAAGAACGTCAGGGATCTCTTATCCATTTATCACACACGCTCTGTGAGTATCTAAACTGCATTTTCCTTTTTGCATGGCACCTCTGTGCTCTGTCTAGCTGCATGAAAGTAAAATCACATTCACCTGCATTTTGGAGGAGTTGAAAGTGTTCAACAAAAGCAAACAAGATAAGAATATGGCAAGATGAGCACTGAGTGGACAAGCTGTATGTGTTATGATAAAGGTGAATTCTGTAGGCTCATCACTGTCAAAACATATTTCCTGTATCTTGTCTCCAGAGTAATATACGTGATTGGTGAAAAAATACAGCTTTCTATCTTCTGATTAATGTAATGCCATTCAGTAACTGCAGATACCACATCCATCTTCAAACAGAAGCATGGTTTATAATATTTAATCAGAGGAGCCATGAACAGGCTACACTTATACAAGGGTGGACAACAAAAATCTCGCTTTTCAGGTTTTTTATTTGTTTTCTTCAAGATAATGGAAAGCTGTAGATGTATGTAAAGATACAAATTTAATTATTTTTAAGCTCTTCAAACTTATTCAAAATGCTTCAATCACTTCATGAAGCTTGAAATCTCTTAAAACAGCACCAAATAGCAGCCTGTAAAACATTTTAATGTGTATGCTTGTGGGGTTTTTTTCAACTTGAAATTTATCAAAATAAATTTTGATACAAATATTTTTCAGCATCCAGCTGAACATGAACCAGGATGTGTCCAGGTGGCCAAGAAAGCCAAAGACATCCTGGTTTGAACCAGAAATAGTTTTGCCCCCAGGACCAAGACATTGATTGTCCCCCTGTACTCAGCACTCCGAATCCTGTGTTGAGCTCTGGGCCACTCACCACAAGAAGGGCACTGGAATTCTGGAGGCAGTCCAGAGAAGAGCAACAGAGCTGGTGAAGGGCCTGGAGCACAAGTCAGATAAGAAGCAGATGAAGGAGCTGGGGGTGTTTAGCCTGGAGAAAAGGAGGCTCAAGGGAGACCTTATCA
>LTAT01000004.1:39257153-39320144 GCA_003286495.1 Chlorodrepanis virens
AACCGGTAGGACAAGAGGAAATGGCCTCATGTTTTCCAGGGAGGGTATAGTTTGGATATTAGGAAAAATTTCTTCACCAAAAAGATTGCCAAGCACTGGAACAAATTGCCCAGGAAAACACTGGAGTCACCATCCCTGGAGACATTTAACATATGTGTAGATGTGGCACTTGGAGACATGGTTTAGTGGCAGACATGGCAGTGTTAGGTTAATGGTTGAATCTGATGATCTGAATGGTCTTTTCCAACTTAAATGATTCTATGATTAATTTATTTATATCTTTTATCCACTGAGGAAAATTCAACACAGATGAAACTTAATGTTGCCCTTTGTCAGTGAATATCTTGTCAGAAAATTAAGATGGATCTACTTAACTTCACCGATCTTAAAATACACACTTTATCAATCTTAAAAAGAAAATCCCTTTCACTTCCCACTGAAAGTGATTTGACTGAATATTCTTTTAATGGGTAAGTATAGTTTTCTGAGTTTGTGTTTTTACATGGATAGCTATTTCTCCATTTTAAGAGGACAATGACAAATTTGCATATCTGCAGAGAACTGAAAGCTGGTGCCTGTAGCTAAAAAAAATAGGAGTTTACAACACTACCTACTTTACACCAAATTGGAATAGCAGGAATTCTGAAGAGCAAACAGAAGCATGATGGAGATGGCAATATCCTAACCTTTCTTTAAGTAGTTATTCATGAAAGGCACTTCACTGTCAAGTTTATAATTCTGTGTTGATACTACTTTTGGAATTTGCATTAAATGACATTTTGATTATAGTATTCAAATGCCTGTGCCCTTAAAACTTTGCCATTTATTTTGTATTCAGAAATCTTCCAGCTAAATGTCCCCATTTCCATTTTGCTCTGGATTCCACTGAGACTATATAGGAAAGAATTACTAAAGTTCTCCTTCCCAAAAGAGTCTTGTCAGGGAAAAGAAATTCAAATTATAGCATATTATTCACCAGCTCTTTGATTCTTAGCTCTAGATTATCGTTTTGAGCAAATAAAATGGTGTTTTGTTAAAAGCAGACACCTTTTATTTTTGTTTTAAATCTATCTTTAATAACAATCCAGGACATACTTAGACAAAGCAAGTGTGTGTAGTTATTATGTAAATTCTCTGACCATGCCTTTGAGTCATAACCTTTTGAAACCATTGGGAGTTTCAACCCAAACAATTAGATACATTCAGTGAGGGAAGAAAATTGCTAATGACATTAAAAAAGCAACAGAGATATGACCTCAGGAAGTTCTTAAGTCAGAAAGTGCTTGCATCTGCACAACTGGCACCTGGGAGACTATTACTGTGCAGTTGCCCTGTCTCCTCTTTTCTTAGCCAGCTACCACTGACCAGTGTCAGTGATAAAAATGGTAGAATGATCACCTGAGTGAGCAGAATTAAGCATGTTACATTAAGCCTTGCTATCTACTCTATTTTTTCTTTGAGCCAGATGGAACACATTTTGCTTCCACTAAAATTTCTCCTTTACAAAACAGGATCAGATCAAAATATCTGATATTTTGTAAAATGTTTTGTACCTGCCATGATTTGTCATCTATCAGATTGCATTCTTCAGTCAGCCAGATATTTTCCTAAAAGTTTACTGTATCAAACAAAAGCAAAATGCAAACCAGAATATTTTCCAGAATCACAGGGAGCCCATGAGGCACAGATGATAAAAATTAAGATTTAAAAGCACACCCAAGATGCCCATTAACTTTTAAAGAATATCTTTTTCCTCACTTGAATCTAAAAGCAGTGTTTCAAAAGTACATGGTTAATATTGTATTTAAAAATGAAATCAATATTCTTGGCAACAAAATGTTTCCTTAAGGAGAGAGTATTTAAATAGTTTGCTACTCTTCAGTTTTGAGACTTTTCCAGTTCCTGGAACTCAAAGCAGCACAGAATGTAAGTATATGCTTCAAAAATGAGCAAATCTAAGGTCTTAATATCTGCCTAAACACTTGATAAGACCCAGGTTAGACTGTCCACTATCATTCAAGCTACGGTTTAGCACAGGGTTAGACCATGATTTCTTTGATGAATTGTGCTAAGGCACACACCTCTGTGCCTTCTCATAGATCAGAAAAGGAGAAATGAATTTACCCTACGTGTACCACACAAGGTTAGTTGTACAAAATAGTGAAAAAATCCTGAAAGAAATACTACTATAGCATAGCAATGCAGTTTTATGCATTTTATCAAACTGTCTGATAAAATCAGCAATACTGCTTTGCACTTACTTTGACAGGACAGAATAGAAACCCAACACAATTGGGCATTAGTGTTGACTCCAATGGAAATGATGTAAAAAAACCCCCAGTGTATTGTTATGTCTTTTAATTTAACAGAAAATAAATAGTTCAACACTGTGTTCCATACAATCTCAGAAGTGCTCAGATGAAGTAGGGTTTTATTTCTGAGTAATAATTTTAGAAAATTTTAAGAGAAACCTTTTAGTACTAACTGCACTTGTTCAAGTTTTTAACACACCTTTTATTGCCAATATTTCAAGTAGAACTAATTTGGAGTGTTTTCTTTGCTTAAAAGAAAAGAAAACATGAAAGTTCTGATTGACATGATAATAAGTTTGCTATTAAAATGTTCACTGAAAATCAACTGAATAACTTCAGAGCTGAACATTTCTGCAGAAAGATGAAAGCTAAGCATATTTCACTTAAAGCTGTAATTTTTCAAAGCTCTAATTAAGGCTTAAAATATTTTTTTCAATAATTCTACATTAATATTGCTAAAGAACTTCCTGTTATAAATTTTTTATGCTAGAAAGAAGCTGTAGAATTCAAAATCAAATTATTATACAATTTTTGTATAACCCTAAATATCTTTATCAACATTGACCTCTAGGAACATTAACTGAATTGTGTGTGTTTACACTGTCACAACCATCAAGATCACTGAAAAAAACCCAAGGTAGCTAAGCCATGAACTGCTGGGGAGAAAGAGAATGTTGTGTGTGGTAAGGGATGTAGCACAGTACATTTGATTTTTCCTCCAGTAGTGTAAGGTTATGGGGCATTCTATTGACCTGACAGCTTAAGGTCTCAGGATTTGTCAAGACTCTGTCTTTCCACATCACCCCCTTCCAACAGGGGAAACAAGTACAGGTGTTTTCTTGAAACACATTTGGCCTTCTGATATATTTTTCACTATTCCCTCACACATCTTTCTCATCCTTCGCATTTGCACATACAACCTTTCTAGAAAAATGCTATACCACAAAATGATACAGCACCTCCTCATTCATGGTAACTGCCAGTCAGGGATAAACCTCAAATTACCTCCCACCCTAGGACTAGAGAAAGGAGTAACTTTCTCTAGAAGTTACAGGATGGACTGTAACTTCTCAAACCCTTAAAAATATCATACCACCACAAGGTTGTCAACACTGACTAAAATTAACACGCGTAAAAAAGCAGTGGCACAAGAAATACCTGGACATCCTAACATGGCAACAGTAGTTTGACCAGTGGTCACAAAAGCAGATCAATAGTTTGCTACTGCATCATATCCCACTTCACCACCAGCACCCCTGTGAGTAAGGTTGCACAGTAAAGCACTGGCAGCAGAATAAGCAGGTTCTCACAGCTCTGATTTAGGCAGTGCAGTCAAAATTCTGCATTGGAGAAAATGTTTAAGGACCCCAGCTCTGAACATGGTTTAGTTTGTGTGATCAGAGAGTTAATCAGGATGGAAAAGTTCATCAAGAATCAAGATAAACAGAGAGATATCAGTTATCTGTTACAGTCTTGAGCCAAATCGGCTGGGGAAATGTTAATTTATTGGCAATTGAATTAGAGATGGATATTGTGAAAAAACGAACCAACTAAAGCATTCTTTTCCCCCTGCTTTTCTTCCTGGGCTTCATCCCTAACTTCTCTAACCTCCTCTGCCCCAACTATGCAGGGGAATGGGAAATTAGGACTGCTAGTCCATAGAAGCTTTTTCTCTGTCTCTCTCCTCCCCAGATTTCTCCCTGCTCCAGCTTGGGACCTTCGCACAGATTGCAGTCATTTAAGGTAAACCTGCGCCTGCATGGCCTTTTCAGTGGCCATAGTTCCTTCAAGGCACGTCCACCGGCCCCACCAGGATCGTTCCCAGGGTGGCAGGAGCCTTTCTGCCGGCTCTCTCCCTCCCCCGTCCCTGCTCCCGCTGTCCCCTCGGGGCTCGCAGCGCTGTTTCTCGCTCGCTTCCCCTGGCTCAGCCCTGCCTGCCGGGCAGCGCTTTGCCCTCCCTTGCCCAGGCTTTCCCCGGGGCTCAGGGGCTCAGCCCTGCCCTGCGCTGGGGCTGAAACTGGAACTGGCCATGTCTAGCATAGGTCGCTGGTTAATTTAGGCTAATTGTTGCTGAATCCTCTGACTTTGTCTCAGGAACTTCAGCATACCCAGTGTGTAGGACCACAACATTTGTGAGATGTAAGGTAATTAATATTGCACCTAGAGTAAAAGTAATGTCTGGTAACTGCCAGTAATAATGTAAGTGATTGAAAATTAAAAGATTTAATTTAATCTTCTTATAGAATCCTGACTTAACAAGTCTAATTCATCACGTATTATGAGAGAATACACCAATTAATAATAATTAAACTATGTAATGCGCTTCAGGCAGTATTTTAAACATGAGCATTCATACTTAAAGCCCTCATATAGGAGCATTGTGCAGAGGACTCCTATATATAAAAATGTTGTAAGGAGAGCTGTTACTGAAAGATTTTTTATTTTTGCTTTTGATTTAAGAGCAAAAATAGAAAACCAGCTTTCCTGTTATGTAGATATATAATTAGGATCCTCATTATAGGCATATTGGAATTTATTCTGGTGACTGACAACCATGAAATTCTAAGTGACACTCTGAGAACTCTGTCATTTATTTTCCTGCTGTCCAGCTGCATTTAAAGAACTGTCCTTCAATGTCTCGATATGAATACATTTAGACATTAGCTAATGTATCATTCTTGACATCTATTCACCTTCAACAGTGTGTTAAAAAAGACAATAAATACAAAGCAAAGTCAAGGGGCGGTCTTATCTGATGCTCAATATAATACTCTCTCTAAATCCAGCCACATAAAGTTATACAGTGCTTCCAAATATTTACACCTTTTGAGGCTGTAATGTTAAATTCCACCAAGGTTTATTCTTATAATTAAGGAAAGTTGCTGCGGTACGTTACAAGTCCATGCATCATTACGTACCCCAAAGCTTCTGTACACATATCCAGCATTCCTTTGGAGCAGACTCTACTCACAGTTCAGCCAGAAAAACTGTTTTAAACATTATTAGCTTCACAGTCTGGAACTAAGTGCTTAAACTTCCTCCATTTTGTAAGTTTTTCTGCTTATCCTACTTTAAACTGCCAAGCTCATGACACAATCTCAGTAGCTGAGGTGAGAATATCTGTTGCAAATAAAAAGCATGCTTGTAGAAGATTGATAAGTCATAGAAATAAAATCATTGTATGGAAATGTTTCCTTTATGCAAATATCACAATTTATCAGATATGTGCCATAAAGTATCACTCCAAAAACTAAACATAAATTGCACATAAAATGTAGATAAATTTAAGAGAGACATCTGTAAAAAAGCTGGTATTATTTTTAAGCAATATACAAAAATTAAACTTGAGCTTCTGCTGTGGCCTAGTCATACCAGCCTAATCCCTGTCTTCTGATTCTAGTCTTCTGATCCCAGTTGTTGTGCTCTTCTTTGTTATTGGCAAATCTTCCCTTCCTTCCTAAGTAGAAAGTGACAGTACACCTTCCGGCATACTGGGAATGCCCAAGCACTTCCCCTGGGAGGGGGCAGTTTTACACTGTCTTTTGCAACCCCGTGGGTCCCGTGCAGCCCTCTGGGGGAAGGGGCTCAGGAATGGGCTGTGGGCTGTGACCTGCCCCTGCTGGACCTGGCCAGAGATGATTTTCAGCACAGCTGCAGAATTGGCTTTCCAGGTGGGCACATTCTTCTCCCCCAGCCTTGTTAACCTCTCCTTAGACCTGAGAAAACTGGACAAAAGCATCAGCTTTTTCTTGTCTCAAATTCCTGTCAGGTGCCTTAACTCACAGTCCAAATCTCCAGGTACTTGCAGAGGCAGATTCAGGGAAGGGGAGGTGTAGCAGACAAGCAGTTGCTTCTTTGCACAGTTTGCTACAGAGGGCAATATCCTTCAGTGATCTTAACAGTGTTTGAGGCAGTCATGATTTTTAAGTCTCTTACAGCACACACACACACACATACACACGGAGAGAAAAAAAAGGTCAGTTTACTTAAAAAGCTATAGACCACTTAAAGATGCCAGTTTATAGAGATGTGAAACAAATCTAAATAGGAATGATTTCCTCAGAAACATGTGAGTATCTGTTAAGCCTTAACACTGACAAAAGAGAAAACAAACTTAAAGGGAGTATAAAAGCCATTCTGAGATTACAATGGATTATCTTAATGTTACTTTATCCTTATTCTCATTAAAAAGAATTTTTTTCCAGGACCTTTAAAATCAGTATTTCTTTTTAATATTTATGCTGAATGTATTTTAAAAGAATTCCTTAGGGAAGAGGAATTTCTTATTTCTAATGTATCACTAATAGCTGAGGCTGTGTGGAAAGACGGCCAAGTCATAATCAAAGCACAGTTAAGGAAACAGTGCAGAGCAGGAAAGGTAGTAGTGGTTTTAAGATTTCCTTGTTTGTAGAGGTTTTTACACATGCTGTTTTGACTTTTCACCTGACCTGAGTTTTGTGCAAAGGGAGACATGCATTCCCCATTGTCTTTATACTTACAACTGGTATCTGGCACAAGCTTTAAAAACTTTACATGGCAAAGAGTGCAGCACCAAATGTGCAACAGTTAGCACGTGCAAAGAGGAAAGAGCTAGAGTATTCATGGTACACAAATTATCAGAAGAATGTGTTTGGGAGCAATTATGTTGTATACTGAAGCCAATTTCCTAAGTTTACACCTTCCAGGCTGACTAAGCTCTCAGTACAGGTGACTCACAGACTTAAGGATTTGACTGAAAACTTCTCAAAAAAAGAAACATTCCTCACACTGAGGATAGACCAAGTGCATGCCATGGTTTTGTTTTCTATTACAAAACAAAACCAAAAACCAGTCCTAGACATGGAGATTAAAAAAAGAGTACCTCTAAGATTCTTTCTCGATCTTAATGTTAGAGGTGAGGCTAATCAAAACTTCACAAGGGGTTGTGCTATGCCAAAACAGACAAGCCATTAAGTGTATTGTCTTAGGAGGCAGTAGGAATTTCATCTGGTGCTAGTTCAGTTGAAGCATTTAGTGTAACTGGTGGTATGTGGCACATTAATCAAATGAGAAGCGTTTAGATGTTCTTTGCTTTGTAAATTATAATAAATAAATGGCATTCCTACTTGTTATTTATCTACCTTCAAACTTTAATGAATATTTCTAGTGCTAATTGCTGATTTGCTATATTTAGAGGGAACAGGAACATATGGAGATAATAGCACAATGTGATATTTATGAGGTGCCAGTTCCCTTATAAATATAGAAATTGAGTAATTAGCGTTAGAAATATTCATTGGAATTTCAATGCACACTTTGGGATTTGAGATTAAATTGTGCTAAAGTTGGTGATCCTTGTCATAAATTAATATTTGGGGATTTGAAATTTAATTCACTAGCAGTATGCTTTCAACTACTGAATAATTTAGATAAAAGTAGCACTGGACATAGCAAGCACATGTAATGAAAGGGGAGGCATCAAAGGTCAATTACAGCTCTTTGACAGTGTAGAATTGTTGTTATCACAGATTTTAACACATTTGTTATTTCCCACTATGTCAATCTATTTCACTCCTTCACCATCTCTAGTAGAAGACAGGTGATTTAAAGTGGGACTTTCATGTTTTCCAGGTCAAGCCAGTGCCTACAAAGATATGATTTGATTACAACAGTTTTAAATTACACCATATAAACTAAATGCTTCACTGATAAAGATTGATTTTGGGCTGTTCTTTCAAACCACTAATAATATTTTAAACAGTAATAATGCCAAAATATAGTTGCTCATAAAGACTTAAAATTAGTTTTGTTAACTTGTGCCTTCTGAAAGCATCACATACAACAAAACCTATACTGTGAATAATTCAATAATAATAATAAGCCACTTCAGACTTAAATGATTGAAAATTTAGAAGAAACATAAAATGCCTGTACAATATTGATTGATTTTAGCAGAAGGCATAGAAAAGCCTTCCAGATGCAACTTTTGTGTGTTAACATACCAAAGCAGATGCAGTGAAGAACCATGAAGATGTTAAAAAGATCTGAACATCTGATATAAAAAGAAATGCTAAAGAGAGCTTGTTTAATGTCAAGATGAAACCTTTTGAAGGCATCTTACCAATATATTTATATCAGCTGGGGAGTGGAAGAAAACAAAAAAGAGACAGAGTGATATCTAGTGAGAGACCAAGGGACAATGGGCACATACTGAAATACAGAAAACTCTCTAAATACAAGTAATTGTTCTTACCACTAAAGGGTCAAAAGTGGTGGACCAGAGAGGTTTGGAGATTATATCAGGGAGATATTAGAAACATGGCAGAGCACAGTCCTGAGCAATCTGCTCCCTAGTTGACCCTACTTTGAATAGGAAGGTTGGACTGGTTTTTCTCCAAGGGTGTCTTCCCAACTTAGTAATCATTCTGTGAAGTCTCTAAGAAAGAATTTGTAGTAAGCTTTATTCTTTACATGAAATGCCTCTGAATTCTGACATTGATGTGGGTAAGAGGATGAAATCAAGTAATACCTTCAGCTACCACAAGCATAGTTTTCTATAGGACATGGGTTTATTCGAGATATTTTAAGTTCACTATTAAAGTAGAGGCTTTTTGCCTTTTTTCTTTAATGTTAAAATATTTACTTTTCAAAGAAATTTAAGGACATAAATTATTCACCTATTGAATTTCTTCCTTAACTGTGCAAAAGTGTAGTAAATTATAATGTGATTATTGTGCTAAGTAGCTTGGGTTTTACAAGAAGCTGACTCCTTATCCAAGTTAAATGTTTAGGAACTTTACTTTCATTAAATTTTATCTATATTCATATCAGCAAATTCATACATAAATTCCTATTAATCAGTTTAAAATAGATTTTAATGAAAACACTTTACAATCTGAATGAGCAAAGGCTTTTAATATATACAACTGATTTTTAACTGATTAGTATTACTGTTCCTTAGTGATAACGGATTTATAAGCTTTAAATCTAAATGCATCTGACTAGTGAATAAGTAAAACCAAATGAGTGGAAGCTTTGAAGGCTTCTTGTCATTAAAAATGGACATGAACATTAAGGTGATTTTCTAATTAAAGTTAAATTAACAGCATGTAATTCAAACATGATACTTCAGAATCTAAGCTGTGGGTTTATGTGATTCTGTAAGAGAATCATATGCTTTTAATATAATTTGGAAAACTTCATTACAAGAAGGGCATGTTATACCTTAATTGCAGAGATTTCAACTGCAATTTAAAACAGCAGCACATGTTTTCAGAATGAAGATCTCAAAATCTGACACATTTATACACCTTTCATTTCATGGTTAGCTTCCATGTTTATAACCTTCCTATATTGATTATATGGTGAAAGTATTCAAAAGCAGAAATGAAGTCCAAGTTTTCAGTTAATTATTACTATCCCATTATGTGCTACTTCCAGATTTCACAGCTCTGTTCAAAGAGCTCATCTAGATGTAGTTCAAAGTGATCACAAAACTACATCACACCACTTGAAACTGCACTGAAATCCCTCAATATAATTAGAAGAATTCACCTCATTCCATGACCACTTCTGCTGTAGTATGCTTTTAAACAGATAAATAGCTCCCACAGATTCTGGCTAGACTTCTAAAGGAGTAGAAAATTATTTTCTATTTCTCCCATGTTTTTAGAAGACAATGAAATTTAAAAAACCCACAAAAAGCCCATGGAAATCTTGTGCAAAATAGACACATTTATAGAAGGTCATTTTCTAAACAATGGAAAAGGTAGCAAGAGCCAGAACAAGACTGTCACTGTTAATCCTTTAATTCATCGTCTTTGTGTGTATAGAATAGAGAATCCCAAATCAGCTTCTGAATTTAATCTGAGTGTTTCTTACCCTCTGTAAAGCAAAACCAAATAAATCCACCCAAACCTCATGATAGTCAACTGTTGAATGCATCACAGAACTGCATGAGGAAATTAATACTTCTTTACTGAAGCTGAGTCAGAACAATGTGTATTAATGTGGGAATAAAACCTGAACAAGAAAAAAACAAGATATATCTATATGTGCTGTTTATCCTGCAGCCAGTCAGGAAAAACAGAAACTCTTAATTTAACATGTGTTCTTCACATGCAGATTTTATTAAGATTATTAATTTTGAAAATTTACTTCTTAATTTTGAACCTTTTCGGCATTTTTAATAAGAAATTTATTTTTAAAGTTCTTGGCATGAATGTTTCTGAGAAATTTTTCCAGTTATACTGACTCTCAGGAAGAACTGATCATCATGAAGCTAGAAAATTTTTGATACTCAGAATTTAATCTTCTGTGCAAACAGGGTAGGTGATAATAAGGAAAGAGTCTCAGAGTTTAACAGAACTACACAGTACATGAAAACTGAGAACATTTTCTATTAACTATTAAACTATTTCTGGCACCAAGGAAATGCTGAGGCACTAGAGCAAGCACTTCTTTTGCCTTCATCAGGACCCCTGTGCTCCAGCCTGTCTTTCACTCCAGCTGTTACCTCTCATTTTGCATCTCATTTTTTCCCATTCCAGCATCTCATACCCATTACTATTCCACTCACTCTGTTCTATCAGCTCCTCCCAGGCTGTACTTACACAACCACAAGAAAGAGACGGAAGCCATGCAGCATCAAAAGCAGCAATCTTAACACCTCCTTCCTTTTCCCTGGCTCTCATTTCCACCCCTACTGTGTCTTGTGCTGGTTTAAAATGAAACATGGTTTTGGCAAGGTAATGGACTGAGAGCAGGAAGAGTGTTTGAAGACTAGCAGATAAGGATGGAAGTAGGGAGAATGATTCTTTAGGAACAGCAGCAATTTATTGCCCATTTTGAAATTACTTCCTGCCTTCACAGCATCCTAGTATGTCTCAGCACGGACCTCTGTGTCAGATTCATTTTCCTGAAATGTCTCACTTCCTGGCTTCAGAGTCTCTTGTGGTGCTTAAAGCGCCTCTCCTCTCTTGGCTCTAGTTATCCTGTTTCTTCTTCTCCTTACAGTGTTTTTTGAGATGGACACTGAGAGAAAAAAAAGCTGCCTGCAATACCTATAAACAACACCCAGTCTCCTTCACTTCTGTCATCTTCAGTCCAAGTTTCTGGCCAACATGCATTGAAACCTCAAAGCATTTAATTGTCAGCTTTAAATGCTTGTGTGAAGCAGGTTTTCATATGCTTATAAATTAAATAAATTTTATTGTGTTTTCATTTGAAAAAGAGAGAGAAAAGAAAAAAGTTAAAGTTGACACCAAGAAGAATACAATTTATGTCTTTGTTTCTGGATTTAAAAGTCTTGAAACTTAGGTATAAGATTAATTTCTGGGCAGAGCCTCTCCTACTCTTCAATTTTCTCTTTATAAGAAATCAAGTCACCATGGCAAGGTCTCCTTTTCCAAACAGCTTCATACCAAAAGTAAAATATGGCAAGAACACACAAGGAATGTAAGATTCACAGTGCTACTTTGAGTGACTGTAGACATAACTGGCAGCTATTATGTTGTTTTTTAAACACATATTTATATAATAAACACAGAACTGTGGAATTTAACACATTATGTCAACAAAATAATTGTTTTAGATAGAAGTGCCAATCTCAACGTCCCATATAGACCCAAATTGTGTAAAAAGACATAATCAGTGGTGTCCCTGTGAGTGTCCCTGTGAGTAGCGTAAGCCCTCACCATCTTTGCCCAGTCCCACAGGGCTCCTCCTACTCTGCCCATGGCCTAGGACCTCATTTCAGCCCTATGAGCCATCAGTGACTGCCTCAGTGATGCTACAGCAGGGCCCATCTCCAGCTTCCCACAGCCCTGCTCTGCCTGGCCATGAGTCCTGCCGAGCTGGACTCATCTATGAGCCAAAACCCTGGCCCGACCTCAAGCTATTTACATCTCCAGTGAGTTGTTGGACACCAGGGGTTGGGGCTGTTCCTGTCCCCTCGGCTGCCCTGCTCCTGGGGTCTGGCTGCAGGATTTGCCCTGACTCGTGAGATTAAAATCTTGGCACTCAGGGCCACAGGAAGACAGCAGTCCCTCTGCTGCCCTTGCAGGATTTTAGTGTATGGCCATATGAAAATTAAATCACCATCATTTACATTTTGCTGTTGTTTAAGAAAAAAATATCTTCATTACCAATTCTGGTGTGGCCACACCTGGAATTGCGTCTCCAGTATGAGAGACATGGATATACCAGAAAGAGTAAAGTGACAGGCCATGAAGATGATGAAGGTTCTCTCACCAATGAGAAAAGGCTGAGAGAGCTGGGACTGGTCAACCTGGAAAAGGGAAGGCTCACAAGGGATATCACCAACACGCAAAAATACCTGACAGAACGGTGCAAAGAGGACAGAGCCAGATTCTTCTCAGCTGTGACCAGGGACAGAACAGGACAATGGGTACAACCTGGAACAGAGGAGGTTCCACCTGAACATCAGAAAACAATTTTTTACTGAGAGCATAACTGAGTCCTGTTAGCGGCTGCCCAGAGAGTTTTCCCTTCCTGGAAGTATTGAAAAGTTATCTAGACAAGATCCTGGACTACCACCTTTAAGTGGTCCCTCAACCAAATGTATTCTGTGACACAAAGGAATTATGCTACAGAAACCAATCTTAGTGTATGGCTTATTTGGCCATATATCTCCCGGAAGAATGTATACTGGAGAAAGAAAGAAAAAAAATTAAAAAGGAACTTCCTCCATCTTCTCTATTGACAAGCAAGAGTTAAAGGTCCTTGTATTGACTGTTGGGACAATAGAAGAAGACTACATAGTCTTAGGTTTTATCTGGCAGACAGACAAGCAAACTTCCAGCATGTGCTATGAAAGGCCTTACCCACTTAAAAAAAAAAAAAACAATACAAAAACACACATAAAAAAAAAGTACAAAAAACCCCACCCTCCAAACAAACAACAAAACACCATCAAACAAAGAAACAATACCAAAAAATAGCACATCTGTCTCCCCAAAACCCCACTCAATATGATCCCAATCCATACATAGGCTGAGCCCACTGAGGAAGGCAGGAATTCTCTGTCATTGTGAACATCTCCAGTTCTTGTCAATACCAAAAGTTATGTCAACATCTAATTAAATTGCTGTCAGTATGTCTTTCCTCATGAACAGAGAAAATAATGAAAAAACTAATTAGGTCATGTTTCCTAGCTGTACAAGAGGAAAGCTGAGAAATTTAAATGCTGAAAGCTCTCTGGTAGGTATCATGAGCACTGCACTGCTCAGACATCCTTGATGGCCCAAAGCAGCTGGAGCTCAAGGGAATTGCTCTCCTGTTAATAATTGTCTCCACTCATCTGTTCTTGAAATAGAAGCTACTGAAAACCTAAACTATGCATCCAGTGGTCAAACTTAATTCAAGATCACAAAATCTATTCTTCTCAGCATAAAACACAAAGGCAGCAGTTACTGACACATTTTGCACAAGAAGGCAGCTTTATGCTTAACAAATTAAAAACATTTATAATATAAAAAATCTTAATGTAATTCCCAAATTCTTGTTTGAGCCATGAGAAAAAACATATCCATGCTATACACAAGACTGCTTTTAGCAGAAATTGATTCTCACCGAAAGGACTAAGGCTTGCTAAGAGCCTCCCAGAGGAATTCACATAACCTCAATCAAGACAAAATTAATGAAGAAGCAGACATCTCCTGGTATATTTTGGCATATTACCTCAACATGAATTGCTCTGTCTCAACATTTCCACTGAAATTAATTTAATTAACTCATCCATTAATAATGAATGATCTACAAGCCTGAAAATAACCATAGATAATTGCTTTGACTAGAATTTTACAGTAATCTGCCACAGAAATTGATATTTTCACTCCAGGGCAGCTTTATGACATTAAAACAATATTAGTTGGGGCATACGTAGTCTGCTGCATTTTATAAACATCTTAGGTATTCAAAAACAAAGTAGAAAAATATTTGTTGGCTCTTCCAAGCATGAAAATAGATGATACTATAATGTATCTATTGGGTCATAAAATTATAACTTTCAATTTACCTTGTCACAGGATGGGAGATTATGAAATTGTGCTAGATCTTCTGCAACTTCTCAGAAACTAAGAAGCTCTCATAATAACCAAATCAAAAACTCAAATCTCTTGCTTGACCTAAGCTTGATCTTAGTGACCCTGAAAGATTTTACTGGAAATAAAGATATTAAAGAGCATTTATAGATATGCTAATTTTAAAGAGCATATGTGAAAGGAAGGTTAACAATCAAATTCATGCCACTCTTGAACTGAAAACTATAATATTTATGGCTAATTTTTCGTAAGAGATATGTCAACAACCTCATTTGGTGTCAAAACAACAAACAACTTTAATAACACTTTAAACGTGAAAAGAAATATTTTAATTACTAATTTACTGCTAATTAATCTCTCTCTAAGTTTTGCATTACTGGTGTCAAGATAATTTACTCTTCACTGTTACACTCTAGTCTGAGTATTGCCAGGAATTCAGTCTGGAAAAGAAGGCTTCAAGGTGACGTAATTGTGGCTTTCCACCTGAAGGAACCCTGCAAGAACGATGGAGACAAGACTATTTACAAGAGCATGTAGTGACAGGACAAAGGGGAATGGTTTCAAACTGAAAAATAATAGGTTTAGATTACATATTTGGAAGAAATTCTTTACTGCCAGCGTGGTGAGGCACTGGAACAGGCTGCCCTCAGAAGCTGTGTATGCCCCATCCCTGGAAGTGTTCAAGGCCAGGTTGGAGGAAGTCTGGGCAACCTGGTCAAGTGGAAGTTGTCCCTGCACACAGCAGTGGGTTTTGGAACTAGGTAATCTTTAAGGTTCCTTCCAATCCAAACCATTCTACATTTCTAGGACTGATTTAATTTTAACTCTTACAGGAACTATCATGGAAGTTGACTAATTGAGGCTGTCTTTGCATCTGACTGCATTAATTGCGGGGACAGATTGTGATCAGCCTGTAACATGCTGGGAACTTCCTTTTGTCCTAAACTGTCCATTTTGAATTTCATGATGATATTATCATGACATGTAAAACATACAGATTTATGTTGCACACCTATTGTTGATAACCTCTTCTGCACTATTCACTGGGAAAATGCGAACTCTTCTATTGCTTCAGTAACTTTTCTTGACTAAATAACCTGTCACACAATTCCATGGATGTAGGGGGATACAGTATGGGTAAATGAAGGTGGTATAGAAGGTAATCTTATCCCCCAATGAGTTGCAGCTGGACCAATTACTAAAGATTAGAAGCAGGCCTGATCTTAACAGGCCAACTTATAGCCAATAAGAACAAGTGGTATAAAAGAGTGGATTGGTGGGATCTGGAGTCAGATGTCTGCTGCAAGGACCAGGAGCAGGCAGTGCCTAGAGGAGCTGCGTGTGAGAAACATCAAGGAGGTATGCAGCTCTGGCGATATGAAATCCTTGCACTATAATGATGTTAGAACTCGTGCTATCTAAGATAACACATGGATACTTGGACATTGCTGATACATTGCCATTAATAGTACATCAGGAGAACAAGGAATTTATCCAAATAAACCAAGTTCTCCAAAGAAATACTTTTAAAGGTATCTGAAAAAAAAAGATGATATAGTAAAACAAATGACCACCCAACAGAAATATAAAATAAAATGTGATGTTACAGATTTAACAGAAAGATAGATAGAATTCTTAATGACAAGTTCTGAAAAGCAAAAATTGATGATTTCTTTCTTAAGTCTTACCCAAGTTTTAGATCTTAACATGCACAACATTAAGGATATCATCACTCCTTTATGTCGAAGTTTTGAAGTGAATGTGAGAACATTGTTATTTACATTTTTGTTTCCAAGTTACTAAAATATAATTTTAATATTAAATGGAAAGTAGAATCATAGAATTGTTTAGGTTGGGAAAAACTTATAAGATCAGCTTGTCCAACTGCTAAAATTTTATATCTTTAACTTCTTGTATGTCTTTTGGTAGATTAGATCAAATTTTTAGTCTGATTTTATAACTAGGTGTTTTCTAAAATAGACTGATAATTTTTTTTTAATGTGACTAATCCAGGTATTTCAGTCAAAAGTATCTTCCTTTTACAGGTTCTTAGTTGCCTCTTTTTTCCATTCTTTATTGAATAACTTTTAAAGTGTAATTTCAAATTAAAGATTTCATTTATCATCTACAAAGTACAATCTATACTCCGACAATGCAGCCAAGACCAAGAAAGAGTCTACAAAAGTCTGCCAGCTGTTTAGATCTTTACCTGGGTTTTGGGGGTTTTTTGGGTATAAATCATCTTTTATTTCTATATTGTTGCAACATCTTGTGCAACAGAGTTTAGACATAAAAATACCGACCTCTTCACCACTGCTCATGCATGTTTTCTGTGAAGCATAAAGCTCGTTCAGCACTTTGTGTGTTAGTGTACTTTTTGAGAGAAGAAGAAAAGCACACACAAATACACCAACATGAACTCCTATCAAGCCCAGAACAGGTCTAACTGAAATAAATAGGCGAATAGAGATATCAGAAGGAATTACTACCATCACTGTTATGGTCCAAGTGTTTGTTAAATTCTTTTTGGTACACAATTTTTAAAAAAGCTAAAAACAAAGCCACAATGAATCTCAGATCATCTCCTTTTTATTCCCCTACTTGTTTTTTTCTTCTAAATTACAGCAAGGTAGTATTTTCACTAACTAAAAATATCTACCATTTTTACTTTCGTCCCCTCTCTCTCCCTTGATTTATTTTTTTCCATTCATGTCCGATATATGATTCTGTGGCAGCTCAGAGTGGCTTTCTCTTGATTTTAATAACGTCAGTTTGACCAAGGAAACAATATTTTAAGAACTTGAAAATCTTACTTATTATTTGCATTAAAAGCATCTTTCAAAAGGGAGTGGAAGGAGAATATGACTTGTTCATAATTCATAATGCTGTCAAGAAGTAGACGTATTAGTATCTTAAAATTTCATGATATTTTCAAAAGTACATTACAAAAATACTTTAAAAATCTGACTATATTGCATTTTACAAACTCAACTTCTATTTGGACTTAAGTAGTAATTAGCATTTTTACTAGCATTGAGAAACTGGATTTATATATCGGATAAAGTAATTTTCAAAGTTCAGCCAAAGTCAAAATTCTAATTTAAACTTTAAGAAAGTATTAAAGCTTTGCAAACCAGTGGAGCGGTATGCTAAAGCATCAGTCCGTTTACTAAATTAAACCAGTTACCCATTGCTTTGAAAAGATATAACATGAGCAGGTGCAGTTGCCCCAAGAGAGTATTTGTATACTAAAATGTCTAAACTTTTCCAGTTCTGAGTTTTTATTTCAATAGTAATCCAGGCAAGACAGCAGGTAGATCCTCTCAAAGAAAAAATACTAATTTTGCAAGTAACACTCCCCCTACATCTAGCCTCTGGATTTTTTTACCCATCATTTTTTGCTTTTTAAACTATTGTATAAATTTCTTTTTCCATCTTTTTAGGGGTGCACATATTGTTGCAATTCTTGGGGAGATTTCCTTACCTTATTTCAAAGACCCTTGCTGGTTCTATATTGGGAGAAAAGGGGTTTTTTTTTAAGATTCTGTAAGACAAATTTTGCTAGGAATTCAAATGCCTAAAACCACAAATAAATATCAGGTAGATTAAAAAAAAAAAAAACCTTCTATTTCCCATTTATTTTGGTAGAAATTAAGCAACAAAGTCATATTCATAGGATTTGATCCTATTATCAGAGGGCTGTAGCATCTCTCCTATGAAGACAGAGCTGGAGTTGTTCAGGCTGAAGAAGGTTCTGGGGAGCAGCCTTCCAGTGCCTGAAGAGGGCCTACAAGAGAGGGGGAGAGGGTCTTTTTACAAGCACATGTAGTGATAAGACAAGGGATAATAGCATTAAACCAAAAGAGGGCAGGTTTAGATTAGCTGTCAGGAAAAAAAAATAAATTTCTTTGGGGGCAGTGAGACACAGGAACAGGTTGCCCTGAAAAACTGTGGATGCCCCATCCCTGAAAATGTTCAAAGCCAGGCTTAAGAGGACTTTGAGCAACCTGATCTAGTGGAAAGTGTTCCTGTCCATGGCAGCAGGGTGAAACTAGTGGACTTTTAATGTTCTTTCCAACCCAAAGTACTCTGTGATTCTATGATTTCTCTCCAAGTCTGTCCATGATTCTAAAATCTCTGAAGGGAGCAGGATTCATCAGCATTTTTAAAGAAACTACAGACCTTAATGATTTGCAGAAGATCCTGATATCTTTCTCACCTCTCCGAGGTGGATTGACAGCAACTTGGATGAAGTTGAACATCTGCAGAGAAAACAGTGGCCTGACTCTTCACCCAGCAGCTGAGGAAAACTTAAGCTACACCTGCTGGCATTTGGTGAGCTAATTTTCTCTATTCACACATCCTAAACAACTAGCTTGCCTAACAGCATTTTGCTAGCAGAGAAAATAAGATAGACAACTAAGTTGAAAAATAATACTATCCAATTGCTAAAACTTAAAATAGACTTTAACAATTGCAGTTCTGGTTTTTTTGTACACAGAGTAATTTGTTAGCCAGACAGGTGCTTCACTTTAGCTACACCTCACTGAACAGGAATTTTTCATGTTCTTTAGCAGTAAGGCTAGGTCTCAAGCTGCTGCTCAGCCTGTGGTGCAAGCTGTGCCTGCTCCACTTCTGAGTTCTTTATCAGCCTGCTCTGCTCCACACCCAAACTGCAGCCTTACTCCTCACCAAGACTGGGTTACAGCTATCTGAACAAAGTGATATGAAGATAGTTAGAAAGCTGGAGGTGTAGCTTTGGCAACAGTACCAGCAAATTCCATTCTCTGCTTGAATGAACCCTGGTAATTTAAAGCTGATGCAATTTTCTATCCATTGGAGGATCTTCAACAGATTTCTCTCTGGTTTTGGCTGGGATAGAGTTAATTCTTTTTCCTAGTAGCTGGTACAGTGCTGTGTTTTGGATTCAGTATGAGAATAATCTTGATGACATACTGATGTTTTGACTGTGTGTAAGTAGTAAATAAAGGACCTTTCAGTTTCCCATGCTCTGCAGGGAGCAGGTACACAAAAAATACAGGTGCTCATCTGTGAAGGAGGTTTCACTGGAGTCACAGGAATCCCCACTTTGGGATTTGAGTTCCCAAAGACTCTGGGTTTCAGGACTTGTATCTCTCTCATCTATGAAATGTAGTGTAGCTATAGGTTTTAGAATTGTGAGAATTGTAAATTCCACCATAAAATAGGTAGAAACTAGGCAAGTTTCTGATAGAAATCCACAGTTCAGATATGGTAGATTCATCTCTGAGGTTTTTTTAAGTCTATGAAAACAGAAGACCACTCAGCAGCTTGGTAAGTTTGTGAAAAGTTATATACTGTGATCTCTTTCACTCTTAATATCTTTTTGTCATAGACTCAAACCTGTGTTGTTAAACTTGGGGCACTCACAAAATCACTTTTGGGTTTGGGAGGCACTACTGAAGATCAAATACTGAAGTTTGAGCTCCATTCTCAAAGTCAAGTCAGCTTTTCTCAGCTAGAAAAGGTTGTTTAGGACCATGTCCGGTCATGAACACCTCTGAGGATAGAAACTTCACAGCCTCTCTAGACATACTGAGATTTTTTTCAACACACCATTACTGGGGAAAAAAAAAAAAGTGTTTTTTTTTTTTTCCTGTTTAAGTGGAATTCCTTGTATTTAACTTTGTTTCCATTGATTCTTCTCCTATCACTGGGCACCACTGAGTAGAATCCTGCTTGTTTTACACATTGGTAACATACCTCTGCCCGAGACTTCTCCACATTGAACGGTCCCAGCTCTCTCAGCATTCCATCATGTGTCAAAGTTTCCAGACTCTTAATAATTTTCATAGTTCTTTGCTGAACTCTCTTGAAAAGTACATATCTGTCTTGCACATAAAAGTCCAGGCTTGGACTCAGGATTCCAGATATGTCTTACCAAGTTAAGCAGATAAGGAAGATAATGCACCTCCAGTGGCAGCAATGGTCTTTCTAACACAGCTGAGGTTGCTCTTGGCTTTCTTTGCTGAAACAGTTGACCTGGGGCCCCTTCTGGGGCCCCTTCAGTCTTATTATTTATTAGCCATTGATTACTTAGTCTTCACATGACACTGCACACTTTGCTTGACAGTTGAGGGGTGAGAGGGTGACTCACTAACTAGGTTTAGTTAGCCCTGTAATCCTCTCACTCCTTGACTGTTCCTTATTTAACATTCTTCTCACCAGTTTGGTCTGCCAGTTACCAGAAATGTTTCTTCCCCATCTAGAGAGGTGGACGCTGTCTTCTAGCAGCTCTTGATCCTCAAAGTGATTTCCACTGTAATAAAAAACAAACTTCTATTAATACTGCCTGTCTAAAGAGTTGCTGACCCTCAGCATCCACCATTTTCCCTCAAATCCTTCCTGATCATTGCCATGATCAAGAAAATATTCAAAATCAAGAAGGGCCACCATGCCCTTTACTCCTATCCCCAATGCTCTGTAGTCATGTTTGATGTATTCTAGGTCCATAGCAGTTTCATTGGTACTAACATGGAAGAGCAGCAAAGCATAGTACTCTAAGGGTCAGACAAGGCTTAGCAGTCATTCCACACCATCCCCAATTCCAGGCCCTGGGAAGCAGCAAGTCTCCCTAGACAAGCCAGTTATGTCAACAGAGCAGACCTCCACCCCCTGCAGCAGTTTCCCACTTGTGTCACTTGCCTTTCTCTTGCAGAGTCTGCTTTCAGCTTCAGCTCTATTACTTGGTGATGCATACAACATGTCTCCTACACAACACATCTCCTGCATACAAGAACACTCCTTCTGCCCCAGGCACTACTGCAGCCCTGGGCCTCCAGAGCTCATTCAGGAGTCCAGTCTGAGTCAAGGTCTCTGATATTACAAGGAAACTTGTTCTGCTTGGTGCTGGGGACTGTGCCATAGCATATCACCCCATTATGGAGCCCAGCAATGTTGATTCCAGTGGAGATCCTGACCTCTTCTGCACAGCCTTTTACACAAAATGCTGTACAGACTGTTGCATTGTGGCTGTACTCTGCTAGCTGAACTCCAGGTAATTTTAAATAAGATGCCTAAGTAAAATGTCTAGTTATTCCAGTTTACTTATGCAAGGCATTCCAGGAACACAGAAGTCTAACTGGCAATTCATCCAGTATAAACTTCTGGTGGTCTTTCTATTTCCAAACTGGAGGTAGTACCCTGAACTGTAGAAAAATTCTAGAGAAATTAGACAGCTGACTTCAGACTAACAGGTTACTAAAATAAACAACCACAAATCTTATGAGCCTTGGAAGCATTATTTTCATTCTTCAAAATGGAGTTCTGCTTCATCTTACAGATGTGACAGGATGTTGTATTAGCAGTGTTGACTCGTACATCTGCAATTGGAGCAATTGGAATTCTTTGCACACACCTCATATATTATGCCCATGAATAGCTGTATATAGCTATACTCCAGTGCACTCATTTCCCTGGGATAGCTAGAATACTTTATATAGAGAATTTACATCTATATATATTATAAATAAAAAAAAAATAAATCTACTTCCCTTATCTGATTTAAGCTTCTGTAAACTTCCATCAATTTTGTCTGTGATTTTGAATTAATCCCATAATTTTCTATTACTTTGAAATGTTAGGGCAGCTTCACAATTGATCACTGGGTGTTACTGTTTTCTGCAGCTTCCATTGTCTTTTTGTGAATTAAAAATCCAGCCTGACAGTTTTAAGTAATCTCTTTTAAACTCATTTGCACACTGATGATCTAGTATGAGCCACCACTGTTCAGAGCAGTGATAAATTGATTATTTGCAAACAGGAGGAAAAAAATTTTTTAAAAATGTACCTGTATTATATTTGTCCTTTTACGTAGAACAGATGATGTCAAGCATAAAAAATGCTAATATAAAACTAAAAGTGGTTTAATTCTAGAAATTCCAGAAGTGAACAAAGAAGTTACTAAGCAGTTTCACCTCAGAATGACTGAAGTACTTGTGAACTCCTCTCCACCACCACCAAACCCTCCAAAATCTATCAGTCTGAGGATGGTTTACTAAACAAGATTCATCTTCACTAAATTAATTTATTTTGATTTGGTTTAATGTGAACATGTTCCTTATTTCTATCTCTGTTTTCAGGTTCTGGTACTCATTGCCTTTGGCCACGTGGATTGTGGAAGGAAGTCCAGAAGCTAAAGCAAACTCAGATATAAACAGAACAACCTAAAGGTAGGGCAGAGAATGAATAAATTAGAAATAAATTTTGTCGTACATCTGCGATACAATTCTATTTATTTTAAGGAGTATTAGAATATTTCCCCCCACTGATGGGAAATGGAAGGAGATATCTTAATAGATAACCAAGCAGGATTATATTAAAAGTCAAGAAATGACATCATATAGCACTTTTTATGCTAATTACAAACCTTAATGCAATGTATTGATTTCAAGACTTAAGTGGTTATTTGCATTTTTAATTATTGTCCTTTGACATAAATCCAGGACATAACATGTTTCTGTAAAATTCAATAAAGATTCATAAACAAATTCTGCTATTATAACATTATTTCTCAAATTTTTTGGCATTTTTTGAGTATTCGTAGACTTAAAATTTGATTACTCAACTAGAGAGACTGAAATATTCAGTACAATGAAGCATGATCTTCTAAACTTGTACTAACTCAAACTATTATGTCCATTTTGCACAGTTGTGGAGCACAAACCTGTATCTTAATTCTGTATCCTGTCACCTAATATTTATCTCCTGGGATTATAATATCTTATAATTATAATTATATTTTCAGGATTATTCTAAGTGCAGTGAGCTCAAGAGTCACAGTAAAATCTGCATCAGATCTTTATTTTGTGTAGAAACAACAATCATGAGAGGAAAATAAATATTCTAAACAGTAATTGGAGTACTTCTTCAAAGTTTCAAGATTTATGGCAGTTCTGAATTTTCTGTCTTTAAGAATTTTTCAAGAACAGAAAAAAATAGTAAGATTTGAGAGACCACAGAATTGAGAGGCATCAAAGCAGAACTATAGTCCTTGAAGGCTGACCTCCAAACCAGGAGTATGTCTCCTTGAACCTGTAAATCATGCTTCACTGGTATCCTTACAAGTTAATACACTTCTTCAGATGAAGGATCACAGAAGCCTTGCAAGGTCTTCATATCCTGCTGCCATGGAAACCTTTTATATAGCCTTTCAACTGAGATATGAAGAGACTCAGCTGTTCCAGTGCTCTGGATTCCTCAGGCTTCTTTGCTGTCTTCTGGAAGTTCACAGTTCATATTTTCATGACATCCTACAGATCCCAAAAGGTCAATGAGATCCTTTTTTTGATGAATTGCATGTTGGAGAGTGAATCTTCATTTGAGTACTGTGTTAAAAATATCTTTTAATTGCTTTTTACTTTAAAGATGCAAATTTTTAAATCCAAAGCTCATTAAAAATCTTTGTTTATGGCATGAAAAGTCCGAGGGCATAAAACAGTTTTAAAATCATAAAGGATGTCAATAAAAGCCTGAAACAATGCTGTTGCCACCACTGGATATTTCATTCTTAAGCTTTTGAATTTAGGGTATTTTTAAATCTGAGATCCTTATGAATGAAAAAAACTTCACTTAAAAATCTCTCTTTCAAAATTACACAGAAAAATCCAAAATTTTAAGGCCTAAAGATTAGAAATATTTTCAAAAATCCATTAAGGTGTTTTTTTTAAATTTTGTTTGCAGATTTTGATATAAAAAAATTTAATTCTCAAATCTTTTAATACCACATGGTGGTTTCAGTTTAACTGGGCAGAAACACCAATTAAGTGTAGTTGTTTTGGTTCGCCAATCCGAATTTCCCGACTAACACACCAATTATTTTAGCGGGTTTAGCACTGGCCAAATGCCAGTGCACCCACTAGAATTATTTACTCATTTTATGCCGCAAGATCAGGATTAGGAGGAGAGCAAAGCAGGCTCAAAACTTTAAAGGGTATAAAGAAAAATTTATTAACAGGACTATAAGAAAAATAATAAGAAATCAGAATAAACCTCCAGAACATTTCTCCTTCCCTCAACTACTCATTCTCTTCTATCTGACAACATAGAGAAAAATTTTTCAGTCAGTTTACCACTTCTAAAATAATCTTTCTTCAGTTCACTTAGGGAGATGAGTCCTGCCATGCCATGGAGACTTTTCCACAAGAAACAGTACTGTCATGATTTTAATTTTCACAAATAGCAGCCACCCAGAAATCTGTGATCATGAAGTTCCTCCCAGGGTTTGGTAGCCTTCCAACTACCACCATGGGTCATCTCAGCTTATTGGGATGCAGTCTTAAGGAGGAGCTGTTCTAGTATAGAAACAAAAGGTTTTTTTATGTCTGGGGACAGAGGTTTTCTTCTTTTATCTCTGGTACAAGGTTTCTCATCTCTCTCTGTTCAAGCTTCTCATTAGATTACACCTACTTTAGCATCTGCTTGCTTCAACACTGGTGCCTCTGCTCACAGCTATGGCTAGAATGCTACATTTCCCCAATGCATCCTATGAGTTAACAGGGAAAAAAAAGGAGTTGGATGTATCAACAATATCTTCACCATAACCTTACGAGAGAATTGCAGCCCAAGACTGAGGCATCTCATTCTCTTCTCCTCCCATGTGGGATTTGACTCTGCTTTCACTCACCTCGGTGTCTGTATATTGTTTTCTTTACGTGTCTTCACCCTTTCCTTTTTCTCTCACTTGAGGGAGGATTGATGTCCGTAGGTTTCATCTGTGCAATGAAAGAGTCAATATTATTGCATTTGTGGGGTGCCCTTTGGCAGGAAGGAATGATGAATCTGACTCCATGTTAATAGAAGGTTAATTTATTATTTTATGATACTATAGTATATAAAATAATACTATACTAAAATTTACTAAAGAATACTGAAAGGATACTTACAGAAGGGTAAAAAAATAATAATGAAAATTTGTGACTCCTTCCAGAGTCCTGACAGCTTGACCTTGATTGGCCAATAAGTCAAAACAATTCACATGAAACCAATGAAACAATCACCTGTTGGTAAACAATCTCCAAACACATTCCAAAGGAGCGAAACACAGGAGAAGCAAATCAGATAATTATTGTTTTGCTTTTTCTCTGAGGCTTCCCAGATCCCCAGGAGCAAAATCCAGGGCAAAGAGATTTTTCCAGAAAATATGCCTGTGACATTAATATCTCGCTGGGGCCTGCAGACGGCCGTGTGATCGACGTTGGGCAGCGGCTGCTCTGGCTGCACAGCTGTTTTCTGGCCCCTGCCGCGGTCCATTCCAGCCGCGGGGCTGCTTTCTGCATGGGCCGGCAGAGCCGCCTCTGTTCCTAGTGGCAGGATTTCCCTCTGCGGTGCCAGCAGGATGGCACTGCAGCACAGCAGGGACTGGCACGGCCCCACCAAGCCTCCTGGGCTGGGCAGTGGAGCAGGGCCTGGCCTGGAAGCATAAGGGTTTTTCCTGGGGTTTGCTCATCTTTAAGAATGGTTTCGTGGAGGCGTGTTCAGTTATCTTAGGTGGTAAAACAGGGTCTCAATATTCAAACCTAGCCAGCTGATTGGTTCTGTTGTTGTTCTGTCTTCCAGAGGAAGCTGTCAGCAGTCCTCACAGAGAATCACTTCTGTAACTGATGGATTTTCTCTTTAACTAAAAACCAAGCTATGTTAAACCACAATATACCATCCATTCTTAAATCACAATATTGGAATATTTAACCCCAAATTAATAAAAGCTTCTATTATTTTTTTTTTAACTTGAAAAATACATTTTCATTTACTCTTCATATTGAACTTTCTTTATTTCACTTCTAAAGTTAAAAGTTATAACTGATTTATATTTGGTTGGTTTATTTTAAATATCTAAAAAGTGGATGCTGTGGGAGTATATGTTAATATACTGTGTAATAAGTAAACACTTTTTAAAACTAAACTGTTATCAATAACTACTAACTATTTAAAAATGAAAATGCAAAGACAGAACATTTGCCACAGACATCTCATTCAATGGCACTTGAATAAAGTTTGTCTTACTTTTTTTCTGATTTTAACTACAAATTGAAGATTTAAGCAACTCAAATATTTCTAGGATACTGCTTTTGCAGCACTGTCCCTGCAATCTTTATCTCCTGTCTCCACAGCACCCCACAGAACAGGATTGCTTGGATCTGAAGGATGTGGTATAAAAATCTTCTTTTCTCATGTCTTAAAAACAAACAAAAAAAGGAAACTTTTCTGTTACAGGGCTAGGAAAACAAAATAGGCCTTCTGAGGTTTATGAAGAACCAACAAGTAATACATCTGTAACTGTGATTCAGAACATGATCTGAGCCTTCCAGAAATGTAGCAACACCTTTGATGGTGCTATGACTAAGATCTGTGTAAGCAGCTATATACCTACATGGAAGCTTCTAGTAATAATAGCACAAAAGCAGACCAGACATTAGATAGATCTGATTTTTTAATCTATGATTTTCACCAAAAGTTAAACTTCTTGATACTGTCATGTGCTCTTGATACTGTCATGTGGAAATTATTTCCTATCAGACTTTCTGTGAAGACCAAAAATAGTGAAGCACCTGAAAGGGTAGAGATGGTCAGCCCTGAAGAAAAAACCTGGTCACTGGAGGACACACGAATGGCCATGAATCTAAGTTAGCTTCTTTAGGATGACCTCCTGGACTTAATCAAATGTCACTGCGCCAAAAATGTTTCTGAGTATTTCTGAGGTCACTGACACCAACTTATTTTTCTGAAAAAGTGCTGTGCAGCAAATTTCACACTGAGCTTTAAACCCTAGAGAAAAGTCAGGGTTTTAAAAAACAATATGAAGGGGTTATATTTATGTTCATTCCTCTGTCTGCAGCTGCACAGATTACAAAATACAGCAGACTTCAGTTAAAGGGGGAACAGGTTCCAGTCAGATATACCTAAGCAGTGTATCACAATCATATAGATATGACATTTTTACCATACTATCTTTTTATAGTACAAAATTTGATGCTTTTGTAACAAAAAGAAGACTAAGCTGTATTTCATAGGCAAGTGGCTTATTCAGTCCATCAGTTCTCTGGAAAAGTTCTCGCTTTTCAGTACAGTAGATAATTTAAATTCCTGACTCAAATACTAATGCAGTGAGGAGGAGCAGTACCTGGAGAGGATACATATTCTCCAAAGAAGCATTTAATAAATCCATTTAACTAAGATTACCAATGAAAAAAATGTCTTTCAAGCCAGTAAAATGTATCAAAACTATACTTTAATTAAAAAAATCAAAGTACTGGCACTGTCAGATTATGAAAGAAATTAGAAAATGTAAAAGATTTAGCCAAGCATCTTATATATCTGCTTTTAAAGAGGAAAAATGAAGCCAGTTAAAATTCATCTCTGCTACACAGAAACAAGTAATGTGAGTTCAAGAAAAAATTACCATGCATCAGGTTAAAGGAAAAAAAATTAGTCATAGTTGTCATCACGCTGACTGGCAGGGTTTCTGACTCAGTTGTTTGGCTGCCTCTATCATACTCCGTCAGTATTGTTGAGGTGTCACTGTAGAGATGGACAATACACCTTTTCTTCAAGCAGCAATAGCAATCTTCATTGTTCACAGCTCATATTTATAGAGTTTTCTAACAGCACCGTGTTTAATTTCAATTGGTTAGTAACTTGTTACTTGCATACATTCTTGCTAAAGATTGGCTAGCATCTGTTCCTTGCAGTTAAGTCCTTTTGCTTTTCAGCGCTTTCTTCCTTAAAGATGTTTACGTTCTTTTCTCACCCCTACAGGCTGATCAAGTCATGGTCAAAGTTAGTTGTGTCTATGAGGCCTTCAGGTCAGCTGTTAGCTGTCACACTGAGGGGTTCAGGGATTTTTTTATTTTTTTTTATTCTCTGCTTGATTATTTGAAGGCTGTTACCAAAGCTGGCACAAAAGTGGTCTTGTTCCCTCTTTAGACAATTATGACTCCACTGACTTCAGAGAAGATTGTTCCAAATTTACACCAAAGAGAGACAAAGAAAGAACAAACTAAAAAGAAATAGGCTTGATTGACTGCTGTGAAAATGATCCAACAATAAAGTCTGACATAGAAAAAAATTAATAAAGCTGAATGTCATGTCACTGGATCATCAGAAACATGCCACTGGTTTCACTGAGGCTTATTTGCTGGTACAGCACCAAATACAAGTCTGATGCAGTCATTAGTGAAAGAAAATCATTACTTATTGACATGCTAACTGCAAAAAGAGGTAGATTTCAAGATATGTATGTCCAAAGGAAAAGGCATGACATAGACCTATTTTTTTTTAATAAATCTGACAAAAACACTTTTTGTTAACACTGCAGTGGGAAGCAATATTTAAAGCAATGAGTCTAACATTCCTCAAGAGAATAATTTCCTTTAAAACACCTACGCATCTACGCTGCAGGAGTTTCCTCATCAGTGTCAAACTGAGAGTAGGTACAGTTGAAAGTGACAGATTTGTTTTTAAACACAGCTTTAACTTATTTGGCTAAATATTCCTCTCAGAACTGAACAGAACATTTATGTACTCTTTATGCCCAGGTTTTGAGATTACAATTTTTTCAAATAGCCAAATCATCACAAATTCTCTGAAAAATTAGGAGCATTGTAGAAGACAGAGATAAAAATGTAAAAAAAGAAAAACCAAAACAACCAAACCTGTCCACAGCTTAAAGTTATTTATAGTAGTACCTGTACTCTCTCCTCAACTTTCAAAACATTCTTGGTGGTGAGGTTACTCTAGAGTTTTGAATGACATGCATTTTCAGAATGTAATAGCATGTTTCCATTTACCAGGTTTGATTGCTTCCAATTTTAATGTAATGAGAATGCTAGATCTGCAGCTGCTGCACAGACTGTAATCTCACTGAAGACAAAAAGCATCTTGTGAAAGAAGCTGCTACTCTAAGAAAGGGTGATGAGTTACTTGGAGAGAGCAGGCAAATGAAGGTAAAGTGATAAAAAGGATCAACACAGACCCATGGTAAAGGAAAATATGGGGTAACTGTCCTGCTGTATGAAACAACTGTTGATCTGTGATCCGTGATCTGTTAGAGAAGGTCAGGTGGTTTAAGAAATGTTCATGAAGATGGAGGTCAGTTTGGAGAGTTTGGTGGTACCTCTGCAGTCCCAATTTTGCCTGTGGTTCTGTCAAAGGAGAAAGGACAGGTTTATCTCTGGGGTAGAAGACACTATTGGGACACAGGAGATTGATCTACAAAATCCAAGATGTTTAATCCATCTTCCTTCTTCAAAACACTTCTCAAGCAACCCAAGCAAATTCAACTGCCCATAGGCAACATTAGGATTGACAAGAACCCTATGACACAGGCCAGATTGTAGAAAATTACATGTCAAAAATGTGAGAGATACTCAAAAGTAGCCAAATATGGATATTCCTAAGGATGGTTATAGTTAAATGCAAACTATTGATTAAATGCCTGCTCCCAAATGTAATTTTTTTTTTTTTGCAAGGATTACTCACTAGGGATGCAACTACTATTATTTTTCAGACCACTTTTCTGACTGCTGGATATTTCCAAAAGCAAAGGTACTCAATAACTATATATATATATATGTGTGTGTGTATATATATATATATATATATATATACACATACATATACAATGGAAAATCAAAAGCTCCTACATAAAATGCTACATTGGAAAGATTTTTGTATGCAGTTTAAAAAACCCAAGGAGAGTATTTACCCAAGATCTCATCTCTTTCAAGGTTTTCTGCAGCACTAGAGAGCTGATTTTATTGCCTCCTCCAGTATGTGAATAGTCAGCTGAGATGACAGCTAAAGGGTAAGCAGTTTCAGTTGAAATCTTGTGGAATAAGAGGTGCCTTTTTTTTATTTCTGCTAATTGGAGCAACGTGTGCCTTATACAAGAAATTACAGCCTTCCATTAATATCTCATTTCATATCCTGACTTAAATCTTTTCAACTGTAACTTAAGGCTTTTGTACTTTCTATCTTGTATTTCTCAATTTAGGCCTCTTTTAGTGTATTTTCCTGCTGAATTTGGTAAGTGCATCATCTGGGGTTTGGTTTGTATGCAAAATTCAGTGTAGAAAATTTAATTTAATCTAACTGTCCCATTACGAATCAAGCCCCAAGCTCACCTTTAAAATAAAACCAAGCATTAGAAGGCAAACATTTTGGGTGTTAAAATCTCCTAATTTAGGAAAGTTCTGAATGCTTCAACTATACCCTGTTGATTAGTTGATAATAGTTTATATCCTACTGGTCTAAAAGTGTTTCAAAATTTAGGCCAGATTTGATGAATAGCTAAAAACAAAAATAAAAAAAAAAAAACAACCAGCCAACCAACCAAAAAACCAAAACAAAACCAAACAAACGAACAAAACAAACAACCAAAAAAAGAAAAAAAAAACATAAAAAAAACAACCAAAAATATCTGTTAATTTTGAGGAGCAAAAAAAAGCTAAATGCAACCTCACTCTTCAGGAATTGTCTTTTAGTAAAGCTAACTGGTGAAGCACAGGAATTAGAATCCTCTTCAGTCTTTCTAACTACTTGGCAATCTGCTGCAGCTGCAAAATTCCTGTGTTGCTGGTCTCGTTAGCCAATTATAAATGACAATATTTTGTGCCTTCTCTTTTTTTTCTTTGAATTCTCAGCTCAGCATTGTACAAAGTTGATTCAAAGTGCTGTATAATCCTGTTATAAATTCATTGCTTTTCATTTAAAGCCTTCAGTTTAATTCTTTCCTGGAAGGATCTATCAATTCATTCACTCTGAGTAGCCACACAAGGGCTTTATTTCTGGCTTTTTAATGTGCCAGTCACGGAGAGACATAATATCCAACTGCAGTATCTCAAGTGAGCTTCTACAGTACAAATGTTCACACAACTACAAGAGAAAAACTTCATTTCATCTGGTGAGGCTTTGGTTGACACTAAGATTAAAGGCTTAACAAAAGCAATGGTCTGCTCTGTTACCATTTGAGAGTTTCTTGCTTCACCGTGCTATGAAAGACAAATGAAGGACTGTCTGACTGTTAACTTTCCCTCGTCTCTAGAGGGAGTCATGTGATTAAAAGGAAGGAGAGATGAGGAGGTTTGGGATCAGTCATACAAAATATCCAAATCTGTAGCCATAGGAACCTCGTCTTTTGGCCACCAAAGCACCTACCATTCAGGTTGTGGCTTAAAATCATCTGTTTAATCTGAACGCGATAGAAAACAGACAAAATGCTAGGTAAATGTAGCAGTAAATGAGTGCATTTCAGTATGCTAGGAACTGTTCTCCTTTTTTTGTCAAAGTAAATTCATGCATCATAATTTATTTTATTTCTTGGTCTAGAATTTAGTACTGCTATACCTAATTTTATTTGTTTTCCACCTTTTGGGAGAGATTTCATTTTTATTTTTTTTACAATTGAATAACCCATTTCATATGGAAAATAAAATTCTTGTCAATTTTTTTCTTCCACTTTAGGGAAAAATAAAAAGCAATGTGTTTGTAAGCTGTTGATAAAGCTAAAAATATCACAGCCAAGTGCAATAATTTAAAGGATTGGAAACAATGCTTTTGGTAGAAGTTGAAAACAGCATCTCCATAGGAATAAAAAAATATTTCTCGTTTTCTATACCCATGATTATGATGGTTATTATTAAACTGCCACATCACATCAATGAGTAAACAAGCAGCTATGCCTAGATCATATTAACTATTGTGACATCTGTAAATAATGCAGTAATGACTCTCCTGCGGGCAATAGAACAGATAAGAAAATGATTGAAGCTCCATGGGCTTGCTACACATTTACAGGTGATTCTGCAACAAGCCAGACAATCTCTTAAGTAGGAAAAGCCTGTCTGCCTTAGAGGTAAGCAGATTCTAAAGAGCAAACTGAACAGCATGCTGTTGAGGAATATAACCTTTGATTTTAAACTTTTTTTTATAAAAATGCAAATTAATAATTAAAGTGATTCCTCAAATGTGCTCTGTAAAGGAAGAAAAACATCCATCTGAGTCTCTGCTTTGTTTTCAACATAGAGTTTTAGGGGTTTTTAACAGGGTGGGAAGTGGTTGCTTTGTTTAAGAGGTTGCATGCCTGAAGAAAATCAGGAATACCAAATGCAGTTTTCCTCCCCTTCATACACCAGTGGAAAAACTACAAAGATGTGACCCTATGCAATCAGTATTCATTCACGAGCCTTTCCAGTTCTGTGTCTTTCTGCCTGCTTGCTCAGCAAACACCATGCAAGGAGGAAATAACAGTATGTGCCCTATATTTAAATTACTAGGGGCGAAGATTTCTGAGAAAGCAATTAGAAGTCGTGTCCTGGAGAGCCCTGTGTAGATGGGAAGAACACAAATTTTTTATGCTTGCCAACCAGTACTGCAAAACATAAAAGGTCAATAATATTCAAGCCTCAGAGTCTTAATTAGCTAATTGCAGTTCCCACTTGCTTCAAGCAAAGATCCATAAAAAAGACAAAACACAAAATAAGAAATAAAATGATGTTATGAAGCAATGGAATTAATTTGTTTTTTGAGGAGCTTTTTTTAGTTATTTTGACTGTAGTTTTGATGTGTCTTGCAAATCTCTTTCTGATTTCAAAGGGATTTAAATAATGTAATGGAAATATTAAGAATTCAGTATCATTGCTTTTAAAGCTTTATATCAAGCAAACACCTGAACACATTATTTTTTTATTATAAAATATCAGGAAGAGATTTACTAAGCACTGTGGTTTGACATATGGTTTCTGTTGAAAGATATTAGTATGCCCTGCAGTTCATAGAGATATTTTGACTGAGAGAAAATGAGAACATTATGATTTTTCTCCATTCAATGTCAATATGTGGTGTTTAATGAAAAAGTGTATTTTTATTGAATTCTGATTCTTAAGATAATTTTTTTTAAGTTTAAGACTTTTAGACAATTCATGTTGAAGATTATAAAAAAGAATTATAAGTAACTACTCTTGAACAATGAAGAAACAGAAGTTGAAAGAACCAACAAAGAAATGCCTGCAAGGAACTGTTTTTTGGAAATACTGCAATTTCCACAGTAACAAAAATTTTGTGGAAGATAGTGATAAAAATATCTTTTTTTTTTTTTTAAGTAGCTAAATTTTTTTTGCTTACCTATGTTTATATTAAATAGAATAAAATAATTAACATGAAATATGCAATTATTAAATACTGACTTGATCTTTGAGCTACCTAGACATATTTTCTGCAATGGGGTACAAAAAGGCAACCTGAAGCATTTAAACTATCCTGAACTGGAATATCTTTGAATTCTAATACAAAAAAAATGTTTAGTACAAAACCTAAAAATACCATTTACAAGTGAAATTGGCACTTGGAAAAATGAGAATAGGAGTCTTATACTATTTAGCTTATCAGATAAAGCACAGCTGCATAAGGCTTAATGTATGTTTCTTTCCATACACACACATTTTGCAATAATTTCACAGAGTACTTGAGCTGGAGAAGCTATGTATGCTTGTCTTGGTTTGGAAAGACAGGTGCCTGCTAAAGGAGACAGGAGCCTCCCCTGAAATGGAGAATGCAAACCCTCCCCACCCCTCCGAATTGCTATGAATTTTAAATTAAGGGACTTTCAGGCAAAAAATATGAGAGCAGGAAATAACAGTTCTTTAATAGGGAAGGAAAAAAAATAAAAGGATAAAATAAAACAATGCAATACACTAGAACAACACTGACTGAGTCAGAACTCAACCTGAAACCCTGTTGGTCAGGGTGTTGGTAGCAGTCTAGCTGGAAAAGTGGCTGCAGTCCTCCTGAAGTGTCAGGTGTGGTTCCGTTGGAACAGGGGGTCCTGTAGAGAAAGGGTGTATTCTTCCTCTGCAGATCCATGGACGTAGAAGCAGCTGCTGTTCCTCTGGGGAATCCAGTGGAGAAAGCCATGCTGGGTCGTCAAAATCTCCAGATTATATCTGGGTAGCAATGCTTGGCTCCTCCCTCTGGGTGGGGCATCTCACAATGGGATCTTATAGTTCTTATTAGTTATGCAGTGACATTCAATGTCCCCTGCTGAGGGAGGAGATGATGTCCCCTGCTGAGGGAGGAGTGATTATGATCACTCAGGGGGAGAGATAAGGAGAAATTGCCCACTTGACACCAGACAACTGCCCTACAGATGGTAATGGAATACATCTTGCCTTGCAATCTGGAACAATGCTTCAGTAACAAAAGGCCTTCACAGGTTTTCACAAGCTTTGCAGTAAGTAGCTCCAGTGTTAACTGAGCACAAGCACTTCCTTTTTCATGCAGAAATATGGGCCTGCATATGCAATTTATTCTCTGGTTTAAATGCTACACTTTCATAGACATCCCTCAGATGATATTCTACCAGTTCATACAGTCAGCCTTTGCTATACAGAGACATTTATATTGCCTCCTGTTCTCAAACCCTGCCTATACAAATATAGTGTACAAATAGGTATACCAAACTTGCTTCTGCAGTGTTCAACTCATCATGCTCACCCTCTTTCCTCCAGATTTTCTCTCATGAAACACCTGTTGTTACCACTTGATAAATTTGCCTCTGCTGTTACAGCTAGTTTTGCTTGAATAATTGAACTGGTTGATGTATTTTTTCTTTCCGTTTTCTTTTTTCCACAGTTAAGAAATAAGTAAAAAAAATTAAGTCACCTGAACTATTTTATCATTCTTATGGGAGTCATGATGTACACAGAATAGGAGAAAAAACACAGAGGCCATGGAAAACCTTAAAACAACTATCCATAACTTATGCAAAATCTAGAAACCATCATTACAATTTTTTGTCACTGCTGTCATTTAGTAATTAATCCTAAAGGTCTCATTTTGTTATTTGATAGATTTGAACAGACCAGTGCAATGACAACTGAAAACTGGAAAATCCAGGTTTTAGCCCTGCATCTTTTCACTCCCATCACAATGCCCCAGGAGAATACATATAACTCAGTAGAGGAGTGAAACTTGATGACTGAAGGATCTGAGCAATCATGATGCTGACTCCTAGGACTCCAAAGACAAGGCCAACTGCAGACTGTCAGTGGTCATGGCAATGTCAGGACTGTCACTTGATGGTGAGGACATCAAGTTGGATTTCATTTATATTAGTTGATATTAACTAAAAACTTTGTTTTCTCTGGTACCTGTTTAACCATTAACTCATGCTGACCTTGTAAGGTACATGGTGTATTGAAGCAAGATCCAATTAATCATCTATATTTGACAAGAAACAGGATATCTCTTTCCATTAAATAGGCAGAAGTTAGACTGGATGACCTCAGCAGAGGATGCCTCTGTTTATGTAAAACAGGAGGGAGAGACACCTCTCCCAGCACCCAACACCTACCAGAAATTTAGCCTGGTTCTCTGCTCTGGGTGCTGGGAAGGGGGACTGAAGGTGGTACCTGAGACTTGCGTATTCTTCTGCCACCTCATGGAGAGTGATTTGAAAGTCAATACAGGGACAATGGGGATCCAGTGCTAGAATGAGGGCTGGGGGCCACTGGATGAGGAGATCCCCAGGGAGCCAGGGGTCTCTGCAGGGCTGGGTGCTCCCCAGACACTACTGCTGAGCTAGGCATCCGTGGCCAGCAAACCCTCACAGAGGCGCTGTATGACACCAGACACATGAGGTGCCCCAACACCTTCCCTTTGGGCACCGCAGATCTCCAGCAGCAGGGACCAGGGGATCCCAGCTGTGAGGGGCCCGCAGGAATGTGGGCCTGGATGTGGGTACAGGCACCCAGAAAGGGTGCTGGGCTCATACATTGTCCTGGGGCGTTTGGACGACTTCTCCTCAGGTGCTCCCTTTCTCCCTCTCTGGTCCAGCAGGGTTGTTGCTTCACTTTACCTCATGGACAGCTTCTCTGTACACACTGTAGCACCTCTGGTTGTTGAGTACTTAAATCTGTCACCTTGAGGATGAAAATGCACAGCAATATTAACCTGGATCCTCCCCAACCAGTTGTAATTGGGATTTTTCCTTGGCGCATGTCTTTAAAGGAGATAAATTCAAAATTTTACATGACCAGTGGAAAGATTTTGTCTCAGCATGGCCATCTCTACATCTCTCTGCCCAAGATGCCTACATAAAGCAAATGGATTTCCCACTGTGAAGAAAGTGATCAGCCCCAGGACTGGTCATTGCTAAACTGTGCTTAGGATTGCTTCATGCTGACAGGAGAGAAGTAACTGGCAGCTGAATGTGAGACAGTGCAGAACATGCAGGAAAGGAGCTGTCAGAGGTGCTGTAAGGTTGTAGGCTGCAAGGAATGCCAAAAGCTAGCTGCTTTGTGAGACACTGAGCAAGAAAAAAAGAGCTCCAAGGCTCAGATTAAAAAAGTGATATTCCTCAGAATACACAATAAAAGTCCTTCACCAGGGCTTTTGCATCATGTTTAATACCATCAGAAAGTGTACAGAAAAGCTGAACTGTATTTTTTTACTATATCAGTCAAGTGAGAAAGTAATGTAAAAAATATTGCAGCTGTGTAGATGGCAGTGATCTTATGCAAAAGCAGTGACATGTTCTCTGATGTTCTTAATTCTCTCAGAATTAAGAATCCTCATGCCCGAGGGTTTAGATAGGAAAGCCGCACTCTATACATCTTTGCCTTCTGAAGAAGTGATAGAAAGCTCATGAAGCTGATGCAACACAGGTATGTTATTCATTGTTTCATTTCTAGGCCATTATTCAGAAAGAAAGGTAACTTTCATGCTACTAGAAAGCTATGGAGCCAAATAATTCTGCATCCTTGTGGTGAGGATACTCATACATATATACAGATGATCATATTCTCTTAAAGCACTCCAAGGTTAAAACAACAATAGTTCTGAGAAAGCAGGACTCACCTACTCAGTGTCCTAGTTACTGAACCACAAGGTAGTCACTTTAATGAAATTTTCAAGGAATTCTATCTAAATAATATTAGAGCTCTATCTAAAGCATTCTTACAGGGATGCTTTGAATACTGTCACTAGATGCTCTTATTGGACTTAGGCTTCATTGCACCTGGTTCGTGGATTTCATCATCATAAAGTCATCTCATTGCTCACATCAAAACAGTTCAGGGCAAGCAAAGAAAGTTGCTGTCTTCCAGAGAACACACAGAAGGTGAAAATAAGATGCGCACAAGTTTTGGGTGCTTGGAAGGATCTTGTAAAAGATGTTTTTTAGATGGCTTTTTGGATGTACATGCTTGAAGCCAACTTATGTTCTGTTTAAGAACCAGAATCGACATAATTATTTTGACCAAGTCTTCTCCTTTCTGAAGCCATCTAGAATTCTGTGCATGAAATATCTTATTCACTGATTTTTCATTGCATGTACTTGGAAAAATGCATTTAGGAAGTATAACTTTTGAATCTGTTTTTCATATGATAAAGAGAGCCTACAAATACTTTGACATAATGCCTGCTAGAAATTATTACAATACCTTATAGGAAATAAGTGTAATTTAACAAGAAAAAAAAATGAAGGATTTACTAAGAGTCACTTTTTAAATAAATATGGAACTTAAAAGTCTAGATTGTCCATTTGCCTTTACTATGTTACTGACTCTCTGACTGGAAGAGAGTAGCACCTTGCATAACGCAGAATAAACAAAACTATATTCCCATCAGTAATGACAGATTTTGATGTGTGTAATTTTATATTACATAAATAATATATTATCAGAATAGATATTAATAAATCACAATTTAAAAACTTTTAACATTTTTATTTATAACAAATCAATATAATCATCTATGTAATTTATCTTTTGTCATACCATGACTGAACATTGGATTTCAATGCTGATCTATCTTTATTTCCTATGTGCAGGTCTTAACCAAAAAGATAGTGCTATTTAGCTGTACTTCTGTCAGTTTGCTTATATACTCCCCTACCTGTTCAAGAAGATCAAACCTCTGTATTATCTGACCACAAATAGATGCTACTCTATGTTCACCCTAAATTGACTCTACTTCTTCCTCCAAGTAATGGATTATTCTGACTTCTAATTGAGACAATCCTCAAGAGCAAGCTTGAAGGTTTATCAGTATATGCAGGAGGTACATCAAGAATCATGCTGAAGTTTCTGACTATGCTTAAAGTACATGAAAGCAAGCCACAGGAAATGGTTGATCTTTATGCAGGGTTGATTTACACAGATTGTTTTGTTGCCCTGTAATGAAGTTGATTTGATTGTATCTCTTTTAATAATTAATAGCCTAGTGCTGAAATGATAACCTAAACTGGGCTTCTGAGTTTGATATTAATTTTTTTATTTAATTTCTAAAAATTGTTTATAAATTTTGTTACCTTTGTGATTATTTTAGTTCTGCACCAGTAACTGCCATTGAAGTACATGGCATATCTTCCAGCAATGTCAATTCATCTCTCTTGGCTAAGAGATTTTCTTGATATTCTAGATGACAATGTAGTGTAGTTACTCTTAGACTGTGTAGCTGACTTGGGGAAACTTCATTTAATTTTTAAATGGCAAAACCATGAAGATAAAAATCAAATTAACAAAAAAGGTAATTTTAACCTTCTGCCAGAAATGTTACTGAAACTGAATTAAAAGAACTTTAGCTTGATACTTTTTCTTTATGTAAGTTTCTGCCTTTTGTGGTTCTTCATAGGATTCAGATTAAGACCACTTGCTCATTAATTTGTAATGTGTTGCTGTCTTCACCCACACTCTATTGCTATCAGCTTTGAAATGCAGAGCCAGACGTGGAAATTCAAACCGCTTGTCAGTCATAGCTAGTATAAACTATATCAAATCAAGATGCTAGCTTAGAGAAGGTAAAAGAAGCACATTGTCACATTATCTTCAACTTGGTACAGACTAGGACTTAAAAATAAAACAGAAGTTGGCTCAAGTATCCTTGAGCATCAAGTATAGTTACTTCAATGTCCTGTTCATTTACGAGACATACTTGGAGTCATAATAACTCTTCATTTATAAAAGGTGACCAGTAGATGACTCTGAAGGTGATTTTTTAATACACTGTGTTTGGTTGGCATTGCAAGGTGTGGGTAGTGGAAGGGCTACAGGGTGATTTCTGTCAGGGGGACCAAGAAAAACCCACCGCTGGCTAGGGCCAAGATCTTCAGCAGCAGTGGGATAACATTTTAAAAAGGGGGAAAATTTACTGCACAGGAATAATAGCAGCCAGAGAGAGGAGTGAGAATATGTGAGAGAAGAAGCCCTGTAAACACCAAGGTCAGTGAATAAGGATGGTAGAGAGGCACCAGCAACTGAGATTCCCCAGAAGTTCGTGGTTCAGATCATGGTGAAGCAGGTGTGCCATTCCAGCCCTTGCAGGTCCATGCCATGGTGTAGCAGAGATCCACCTGCAGCCCCTGAAGGAGCCCACACCAGAGCAGGTGGCTGCCTAAAAGAACCTGTGGGAAAAATGGTCTCAAGCAGGCTCCTAGCAGGACCTGCTTCTGGCAGGATCTCTCCCTGTGAAGAGAGGAGCCCACACTGGAACACGCTTGCTGGCAGGAATTGTGACCCTGCAGAAGGGACACACACATACAGTTCATGAAGAACTGCAACCTCTGGGGAGGACTCACAGTGGAGAAGTTAGTGCAGAACTCAGTCCACTGGGAGGGACCCCATGCTGGAGCAGGAGAAGAGTGTGAGTCCTCCCTCTGAGGAGGAAGGAGTAGTAGAGACAATGCGCAACTGACCACAATCCCCCTTCCTTCATCCCCTGTTCCACTCAAGAGGAAAAAGTAGAGAAAATCAGGAGTAAAGGTGAGCCCAGGAAGAAGGGAAGTGTTAAGGATGAATGTGTTTCAAGGATTGTCTATACCTCTTATTATCCTGTAATAAATTTAAAAAATTTCCCTATGTCAAACCTGCTTTGCCCGTGCTAGTAATCAGTGAGTGATCTCTTGCTGTCCTTAATCCAGAAACTTTGTTATATTTTATCACCCCTGTCCAGAGAACATGGGAGTGACAGATCAGCTTTGGTGCGGTCCAGCTAGGGTCAACTCACCCATTACACCTACATAACTTTATGGGTTTTTACAGCTAATGCATAATACATATTCCTTTTTATTCAGTATTTTATGAAGGACTTAAATTCACATAACACAAGAAGTAGCTATCATTGCCTAAAATGACAACAAATAGCAAGTAATTTGCTCTCCTATAGCATTTGGGTGTGAGACATAATGAATCCCAAAGCTGTCTTAAGACTGTTTTTAAGGTGGTATAACTAAGTATGCAGTAAGACAAATGCGTAGTTGCCATAAATCTTCAAGTTTAGTCAACTTTCTGAAATGCCACCTCTGAACCCCTGTATCACCTCTGTATTAGATTAGAGATCCTGGAATGTTCCTCTGATCTTGGAGTTATAACAAACACATTATGGTGCAGAGGGTTATAGCAAGATGATAGATTGCAGCATTTATCCTGCATATTAAATTTACTGATTATCTATGATCCAATAAAATTTGGCTTCTGACCATCTGTTACAAAGAGCTTGGAAGCTTCATTATTAGGCAATTGTTTCATAATTATTCTGAGAACATGTCTAATGTAAATTTTCTCATTTAAATTATATTATAATTTATCAAAGAAATTTTTAATCTACTTGCTTTTTGCCTAATTGTTTTCAGCCAACATCTGCCATGTATGAAAAGCTAAAAATATATATGTAAAGTGTCATATGCATCAAGGTTCTTCACAGTATTCAGTAAACACTGCAAATGTCCAGTAACAGTTGGTATCCACACAGAAAAAGGCACTAACCATATTGAATACCTTCTTCCAGCTGTTGAGGCAGAGATTTAAGCCTCGGGAGCTGTTTTCAAATGTATTTGGCTATTTTATCATCTGGTATTTACTGACTCTGGGTGCAGTCCTGCTTCTGGTCATGTGATTTGTACAAATCAAGTCTATAGGAACTAATTCCAGAGGCATAGCTGGGATCAGTTATATATTAGTCAAGTGGTGAGAACTTGAGGGTCTTTAAAGGAACCTGTAGATATGAATTGTTTAAATTTAGCAGAAAGTTCTCAAAGGAACATGAATCTATCTTTTCTGAATTTTTTTTTTTTTAACTTCCCTGTGAGACATTTGGTCTTCCTGCTTCAAAAGAAAACTTCTTGTTGCATAAAGCTTTCAACTTTGGCTAAAAATTTGCTCTGTAAATGGAACTGTACACCATTTATTTAAAAGGAGTGCAAATTTAGTCAAATAAAATCTTCCTGTCGAGAGTGAGGAGGTAGGAAGCAAACTGCTGAAGAATGTGAGGAAAGAATGCATTTAAAATCTATTCTGACTACATATATGGTGTTTGAGAAACCTTCAGTATTCCTCTAAAACAGGCTGTGGTATAAATGGAAAAGAAAAAAAGTAAAATATAAAAAAACCCCAAAAAACAAAAACCACCAACTAAAAAATCAGCAAAACAACTAACCAAAAACCAAAACAACCCGAAAACCCCAAAACAAAACAAAAAAAACCTCCTGCACCCCAACCAACAAAATATATAAAAAGGATAACTATGTAAAGGTATGTGAAATCCATTTCTCTGTAAGTATAATGAGTACCTGAATACTTCAACATTTTCATCTGCCAAAGTTATTTCTGTTATATAAGATGCAGCAAGAAGCACTGGGGGAAACAGATGAATGCTGGGTTAAAATAAGAAAGGCTAATATATTCCTGTAAGCACTGTGAGATGGATATAAGTAGTTGGCTTTGGAGTGCAAACAGTACTTATAAATAAAATATTATGTAACACTGAACTTAAAAAAGAAGTCAATTCAAAGCAATACTTAAGGTTGTATTTTCTGAAACCATACAAGACACAGAACAGGCATATCCATATGTATGTTAGTGAAGTTCACTATAAAAATTATAGAAAGTTGATAAATACTGAAAGGAGGACTGGAAAGTAGAAATTTTATAATTTGACAGAAAAATAATACAATTTTTTATTGTAGAATGATGAAATAGAAATATTTGTAAGGAATTAGTGTCAGGATTGCTTCTAAACATAATTTGGCTAGTGCTAAAATTTTTGTTAGTAATACTCTTACAATTAGAGACTATGAAAACCAGAAAAAATTAATCATGTTATTTTCCTGGCATCAACTTATAACACTAATACCAAACCCAAAAATGACTGGTAGAAAAATTCTGAGAAGCTCACAGGATAACTTGGAGCTGGGAGCTGTGATATCTTCTGTGCACCTGCGTAGTTCAAGTCATTACACCCCTTACAAACCTTGGGACATTCAGGATAAAATTATGTCAAGATTAATTATTCAATGATACTTCTTGATCAATTTAGAGACATAGGCTGGGTTTGTAAAACCAGGTTTTGGTACCAAGGGGCAACAGGAGTGACTTCTGTGAGAAGCTGCCAGAAGCTTCCCACTTGCCCAACACAACCAATAGGATCTGGCTCCAAGAAGCATCTGCTGCTGGCCAAGGCTAAGCCAATCAGAGAAGGTAGTAATGCCTCTGTGATAGCATGTAATAAGCAGAAAAAAGTTATTGCACAGATCTAATTGCATCCAGAAAAGAGAAGAGTGAGAACATGTGAGAGGAACATGATGCCGAGGTCAGTGGAGAAGGAGGGGCAGGAGGTGCTCCAGGCACTGGATCAGAGATTCCCCTGCAGCCCTTAGGAGAGACTCACACCAGGGCAGGGGGATGCCCCAAAGGGGGACACATGCTGGAGCAGGCTGTGCCTGAAGGACTGCTCTCTGTGGTATAATGACCTACACTGGAGGAGTTTGTGAAGAACTGGTGCCCATGGGATGGACTCACACTGGAGGAGTTCATGGAGAACTGTCTCCCATGGGAGGCACAAGAGCAGGACATAGGCTCCTCTCCCTGAGCAGTGGCAGGAACAAGTGCAATGAACTGACTGTAACCCCCATTCCCTGTCTCCCATGCCACTGGTGGGGAAGAGGGAGAACTGGAACTTAGGGAGGGATGGGGAGAAGGTTGATTTTTAACATTTATTTTACTTATCATTGTCCTGTTCTGATTTTGTTAGCAATAAATTCAGTTAATTCTCCCAAGCTGTTTTGCCCATGACAGTATTTGGTGACGGATCTCTCCCACTTCTTACCTCAACTCATGAGCGTTTTGCTGTATTTTCTCTCCCCTGTCCATTTGTGATGGACTGGCTTTGGTGATCCTGGCATCCAGCCAGGGTCAACTCATTGCAGCTATAATCAAGACATAGATCTTGGTAATTTCTCTATATTAAACTAAAGAGGCTAAATCTCTTAGTTTCCATGAAGATATTTTCTCCACAACCATGGTTCCCCTAAAGTTGCTTTTTATTCTGCAGCCTGGACATAAGGGTCCACTGCATAATTCAGTGTCTCAATAATGGCATTGGTATTTTTTGGGGAAAAATCCCTGCCAAAACCTTGCATCTAATATTTCTCTGCTTCCGCCATTCAATTAGCTATCTGAACAAGAGCAAACAGCTTAGAAGATAACAGATGCAATAAATTGTGCCAAGTAGACTCTCCCAGGCTGTACCAGATGAACGTGTGCTGGCTTGTTTTTCAGCCTTTTTGGTAAAGCTTTCCCCAACAGACAAATTAAATGTTTAAGCTTTCTACAGCAGTGCTTCTGATTCCTCTGGAAACCTAAGTATGACGCCTTTATTAGATCTGAAACATATATTGAATCACTTTCTAAAGTAAAGTTTAATCTGCTTGAAGATAAAAGAGTAATACAAATAATCTTTATTCTAAAAAATATGAATGAAAATAATTATGTATGGGGTAGAATATTCCATCACTACTTCTACATTACCATTTGATTCTGTCACCTTAAGAGACACCTTATAGCCTTTCTCTCAGCTGTTGCCAAGGTAGAACTGAATTTATAAATATGTATGGACATGTGTCATTTATGGTCATGAGCATCACAGACTCTGAATAAACAGTATTTTGTTATTTGCTACATAAATACATTAGCTTGTACAGAACCACAAACAAATCCCCACTATACATATATAAGCACCTTTAAAATAAACTTCAATTGGAAACTTTTAGAAGAAATTCCATTTGTTGAAATTAAAGACAGGAAAGAGTAATAACTAATAAGTTTCCTACAAATGAAAGAATATTTTCCATTCAGATGTCTAGTAATCCTGTAGGTTCCTACTGAAGGACTTCTAGGACAATAGAAAGATTTGAATTAGAATGAAATTAGAATTGGCACTATGTAAATAGTTTGGACAAAACCAAGGGTATTAGGTTTTACAAATAAACTTTTTATACAGGTTGTTAGTATAACTTCAAGGCAAAGTTCTTACTAGGATTGACAATACCCTTTCTCATTCCAGAGTTTCTATACATGCCTGATTGAAATATCTTTTCTATCACTCTATCTGACATATCTATTTTTAATAAGGCATGAAGGGAATACTCCAGTTTATCAGAGTGATAACACTCATAAAAATCCTGTCCTGGCAAAAAATGAGAATGAAATATGTACTGGTAAAGTACTGGATTTAGGATCCTATATACAGTTAGCTCAAATTCAGCTGAAAAATTTGGCACAAAAAGTTATGTGTCTCTAGCTCTCTTTATTATTAAAGCTAATGGTGTTTATCCTTGTAGCTTGGAAGTCTCATGAGGTACTGTAATGTTTTAAGGATGAGGAAAAAGTATGTGCTAAGACTTTGTTTTTATTTCAGAGCAGTTGGAGGACTATATCTTTTTGGCCACCAAAACATACTTCTTTTTAGTATGAGGAAAGAGAAGGGAAGGGCAAGGTATTGCCTTGTTGTCTAAACATGAACGACTGAACGTCAGATAGATTAAAAGTCAAAATCTGTGAAGCTCATAAACATGTGCATAAGAAAATATTTTGAATGAAGCCCAAATAACTTTCTGACACTTGCCAGGATGAGTCTGAATACAGAAACCAGGCATGTTTCAGTTCAGCATCTCTTCTACAGAAATACTTTTCTTATACACATGGAACAAGGACTACAGTCATCTAAAATTTGCATAAATAACTGAATCTCTATTAATAGCTTTTGAAGTCTCTTGTATTTAGTAGCCTAAGCAAGGCTATAGCACATATTAAATTTAGACACTAAATAGCCCCTATTTCTTCTATCGTGCACCACTCATTCCCTGCCTCCTCACTTGTGACTAGAATAGTCATTCCAGGCATAGTTTGGCAAAAAATTCTTCCTGCAAACATACATATTCGGTCTCTCATTTTAAGATAACCCTACCTTTCCATCCGTGGATATAAAAATAGTCAGGAATTCTATTCGTGAGTCGCACTGAAAACCGATGCAGCAGCTTCCCCTGCTGGCTGCCGAGGAGACGAACTCGCGGCCATTCACCGCCATGCCCGCCCTCGCCCTGCCGCTGCGGCACAGGTGACGAGAGTTAAGTCAAGGGCAGCTACAGAAGGCGAGTCACATATCAGGGCTTTTTCCCAGGGAAACAGTTCATCAGTGAATACTGAGATACTTATTATCTGTCAAAAGAAAAAAAAAATAAGTATGCCAGTTGAAATGCTGTTTAGTTCTGCTCTGAGGAACTCTGTACAGTTGCAATAATTTTAAATATACAGGCTGCTTGCATGAACATTTTAGTCTGCCAACACATGCCAGTGTATTTTAGGTAAGTGACTAGTTATACCTAGCTGCTTTCTTCTTTTAGGGTCAAAGATGTTCTATGAAGGCAACTATAAACGGCTGTATGCTTTTCTGTGCTTTTATTTCATCAATAAAATATTTCTAGCTCCTTTTCAGTGCAATTTTTTTATATCAAAGCATGTACATTCTACCAAAATGAATGGCAGTCATGCAACACTATCTGCTGCATAATTTAGAAAGTATAATTGTGCCTGCATAGGGATAAGTGTTGACATTGCTGTCTGCAGGACAGTACCCTGTCAACTTCTCTGCCTTCTGTAATAAAGTGTGCAGCAAATCACCTGCGGGGCAGAAGATAATGGACACAATGGTGTAAATTGTTATGGTCAAGACATTCTCATTTAGCTTAAAAGAAAACCACAGGACCTTATCAGCTGAAAGGAATGGCATTGTATAGTATCTCACTCAAGGTCAGGCCAAACATTTTGGATTGACTGGGGGAATTCAGCTGCTATGAAATTTTTGAGGATTTGTGTAACCATTTCTGTAACCACCGTTTATAACTAGTCACTAGGCTAGTAACTGATCATGATATTCAAGAGGGTCATGCAATGGCCACTTTAATCAAATGATTACCAGAAAGCTTTTACCATCAAATTTTATGTGTATTAATATATTTTTATGACCCCATTCACTTCAAGCTGCAGATGATGAGGAGGGAAATGACAGAGACAGTTATCTGAGTTTCCTGCTGTTGAAGTAAAATAAGAGAAAATTGCATTTTTCTATTTTTTTAATATAATTTTTATTTTACAGTGCTGAACTCCTCTGTCTTGTTGCTGGCAATACTATTTCAAAGCCACTTTGAAAGTAGGTAGGTCCTTGTATTCCCCTCCATCAGCCAAAAGCAATGAAGCATTACAATTTTCTGCCCATTCTATTAATAGACTTGCAACCGAAGCAGAAGAAATTCAAGGACTTTTCTTTCCTGACACATTTTACAATATCTCTCAGCAACATAGCAGAAATCAAGGTACAAAGCTGGCATGTCATTTCTGATGAAGTAGGGCATTTATTTAAGAAGCTGAAAATTGATTACACTTATTTTCTAATTCCTTTGGTAATGTCTAATAGTAGCATGGTCTCAAGCATTGTAGCACTTCCAGAGCTGCACTGAGTATCCCATTCAATATTCAGTGCCAGAAAAATATTGCAATAGCTCTTTTCTGCAAAGCTAATGTGGTCATGTTCACACTTAAGGGAAGGGATTTTCTTCTGCAAGAACAAGCTGAGTCAAATGTTAAGGTATGGATATGATCTCAGAATATAGCCTGTGAAAACAGAGATAATGGTAGCTTGCCAACAGAAAGTCTAGTGGAACAAATTTCCTGGGTTTTTTAGACATCTTTATTTAGTGATTGTAAGGCCTATATTTCCCAGCCATATAAATTAGATACAATTATCCTTTCTGGTGACACTGATTAACTATTTATATTTAAAAAAAATTCCTGTAGTATGAGGAATCTCCACCTAGGACCTCACTGTAATCTTCTACACAACCAAAACCCTGACACATTTACTTTTTCCAAGACTTAAAACACTATCTGCATTTCCTCTCATATCTTAAGCTTATAAGTGTGTTTTTTGTGGCAGACAGATAGGTGTTTGTTCAATTTCTCTTTCTAGTTAGACATGTCTTAGATACAAATAGATTTTGGGGCCACCCTTTGGGTGACTCCAGAGATTCTCATCAGTTTCCAATATTTCAAAGGTTTGAAAAGCTGTTGTTTTGATAATGATGTTAAAGATAGAATGCCAGATTAATATCCAATTTTAAAACTGGAGTAAGTAAGCGCATTAATATTTAGGCCAGGATGATCCATCTTTCTGAGAAAATACTGATTCTAGCAATCTGAATTAAATTTGTTGGAATTAATACAGTTGCTGGAGGAAATAACTTGGAGAAGGTATCAAGAGACCACTTTATAAACATGTTTAAATCCCAGCTAATATTTCAATATCTCTGTAAATACTGCTTCTTAACAATGATCCATTCTAATTACACAACAAAGCAGTCCTCCCACAGTGCTACATAATATATGATAAGATGACATTTAATTGAATTCAAATCAGAACTTTCTTGACTGTATCTTTTTATACATTGTTTTCCTTAAGAATCTAGGAAAAAGTAAGCATTTCAGATTGATGAAGTTCTGTAAGGTTTCTAGAAAGTATTCAGATTAAATCCTAGTCACAGCAACATTATCGCAGTGATGACATAGACAGGTTTGTAGGGTGTTTTTTTTTTGTTTTGGAAAATGATCCCTCCACTTGGTATCAGAAAAGAAAGTACAGAGCAGGTTAATAAGTATTATTTGTCCTAAACAGCAACTACACATAAATACATTAACTAGGATCTCTGTTTTCAATTAAGAAAATTTACCTATGTCAGTAAAGATATTGCATGGTACACTACCAGTTCAGCTGCAGCTAAGGACCTTTGACAGTCAGGGCCAGTTGATAAACAAAAATTTGGCCTGTTGTTGTTCAAGATGACGATGGCCTTGTTGTCTCCTCTTGACAACACTAGGAACTGGACAATGGCATTCTATGGATTTAGCCAAAGACAAAAATGAACCCCAGAGGGATAGGATGAGCTTATGGGATTTAATTCCTATTGAAATTAATGAATGTTGTGTGACTAAATCCTTGGGTCAAGTTTGAAATGTCCAATCACAATGCATGTACCTGATAGGAAAGTAGCAATTTTATTCTTCATTAAATCAGGGAAAGGCCATGGTCTCTGTATGATATTTGTATGTCAACAAATAGACCTACTGAAACCTGCTGCATCACATACCAACCATTCCCTCCTTCATCACCATATCCCCATTTTAGTTTACTTTCATGGCTGCCAAGACTCCTGCTCCTGTCTTGATAGGTACAGATACAATAGAGAGGTAGTAGTGAATGTCAATTATCTTGAATAGTTGGGCTATAACAAATGAGATGTACAAAGTAAGGCTTAGCAAGTTTGCCAAGATCTTCTGATGTCTGCGTCACAGATGAGATTATAAAATGAACAAAGAAAGGAAATTAAATATTTTTTAAAATCTTAGAAAAAGTAAAAAAGCAAGGGGAGGCAAGGCTCCCTTTCAGTGACTTGTATGTAGTCTTACTGATATTTTCTTACTTATATACATAGGGCAACTGGTCTGATTGAGACAAGAAAAAAAATAAAAGGCAGAAAACTCCAGTACTTCACTCAGAGCAGAAAAGAGTCGCTTCTGGAAGGGGAAAATAAGCATGATTTTAAGATGAAATCTCAATAAATTAATTTACAAAACTACATTTATTTCTTAGCAGGCAGGACCTCTGAAGGCGCTCTCTCATTTTAATAATTTTGGAACTCCTCACATATACTCATCAGATATAAAAAGTCATCTTTGTAAGAGTTTCCGTTGCCTAAGTATTTATAGGTCCACTCAATTTTAAGGGTCTCAACATTTAAAACTCTCCATATCTTAGAGCAAAGACAGGTTACCCACATCTCAAACAGGTTCTCTGTCCTGTCTTGACCCCCCTTTTCCTTTCGCCATTCCATTTTGTCTCTAATATGAAAAATTAGTAAAACTTACTATAAAATTACAAGTACTGTGTAACTATAAACTCACTCCTGTACCACTTGTAGGAGGACAAACATTTTCTCACTAGTGCTTTCATGCCTATAAAAGAACTCAAAGACCTCCAAAGTAAGAATGATTTCTTTTGGGGGTTAATTTTTTTTTCTAATAAAAAATGTTTAATTTTTAGCCTTACGGTGATCCTTAAATGCAGAAAACCATTAAAAAGATAAGATTTATAAAGCTCAGTCTAATTTCAGAAAAGTATTTATCTTCTAGTCTTCACAGAGAACAAATGATTCTTACCTTTCTTAAGAAAAAATTGTTTCTCTCACTCTTTTTCTACCTTTAGAAAGCATAAACCATCCTTCTCCAACTTTTCCTCTTCCTTAGATGGGATGCTAGATTCTGACAGTATCCTTGTCTTTCTATATCTCTTTGTCCCTTTTTTCTTACCTGGGAAAATCTTTCTCATTTAAAACTTATAGGCAGTCTGCTTTGTACAAAGAAGTCAGATTACCTAGGCAACACCATATACTCTTACTTTTCATGTGAAAGAGCTGCTCACCTTAGTGGAGCAGGAGATGCTATTGAACACAGGTAGTCCTTCTTGACTTTCATTTGATCTCACACACACAAGTAAGTGTAAGAGAGAATTATTTTCTCCAGAATCCTCTATAAGAATTTAGAACTCAAAGTACAAACAAGGCAAACCTAAATGACTCTGATTTAGTGTTTGCGCGATGAATTTTCAGAAAAGGCTTACATTAAACTGTATGAATGATAAAAGTACTCTGATCATTTCCATTGCCTGTGTATTTTGCTCTTATTAACTGCCGTTTTAGCTTGAGCATTGAACATTTGGAACAATTCTGCATCTTGTATCTACCCAGTTCTATTGGTCGAAATAGTATCACTGCATCTTCAGGTGTTAATAAAGCTAATGAAATGTAAAAAGAATTTAGACTTCATAATTTTTCAAAGAAATAGTGCTGAGAAATTTAATGTTCCCATAACATTTGGAATGATTTTGCTTATCTAACCTATAAGAAGGGAATTCTGCAAAAGCTGCAGTAGTTATGCTTGTACAGCATGTCATGGGAAAGAGTGCAAATGCTTTATTCATGAGATCCTATTAGAACCCTTGCTTATTAAAGCACTGATGTCTCAAAAGGGTTTACAGTAGCTGTTACTGAAAAATAACCCTTCCCTCCATCAAAAGAACTAAGAATTGAGAAATGTAAACAAAAGCTTCTACTGTCTCTGAAGGGAGTACTTAAGCATATATTTAAACACCCTCCAAAGTTTCCTGTAAGTGTGTAAAAAGATAAAGTACTCTGTGGTAATACAGCAAACTGCTTTAAGGAATACGATACTGTGAGATATATTTAAGTTGTATTAGCCATGGTAGTTAAAGCTGTATACCAAATTCAACTGAGATGCAGTTGATGAAGAACCAGAGAGAAAGAGCAGATGAAAGCATCTAAATGATTCTATCTCTAACTCACACAGGCCTCTCTTGTCCAGTCTCGTACATGCTGCAGGTGGGTCTGATGATCACAAAGTTGCCAGTTCTGCCAGGGACCCCTCCAGGTTTCACAGCCTGGGAACAACCCTTGAAAGGTAGCAGGGAAAATGGGCAGAAAACTATCACTGCATTTCTTCTGCATGAGCCAGAGAAGACTGGAAGACCTATCAGTTAGAGGTCTGTTTGGCAATGGTAGAAAATTGGAAAATGTGTTTCTAGTGTTTCATTAAGAAAAATTTTTGTGGAACTTTTGCTGTCTTTTTAAAACCGGTCTCCAGGTCTACGAAAATTCCAAAGCAGTTCATAAACAAAATTTGTTCTCTTACTTTCCCTTTTATTCACTTACAAGCAAGTATTTTTCTGAAATCCCTTCCCCACCCCTGTGTTAAGGATATTTAATTCTTTTTGTTGTTGTGGATTGGGTTTTGTAAAGTCTTTGGAATTCTTCTTACATTGACATTACAAAACACTGGATCATGAGGTTTTGGCCCTTATTTTCAGGGATCTGTATCTTGTATTTCTCCATATCCCAACTTAGGGCTCTGTGCACTCCCTTATTCCCCACATTTACATTGCTTCTCACTCTATTCTTTCTTCTTGGAGAGAAGGTAATTTAGATGTCAGCCTGTTAACTCATGTGGGCAGAAGGACACTTTGAGAAACAGATAGAGAAACAGATACTGGCATAATCATTATTGGGTGGCTTCAATAAGTCATTTCACCTACAGAAAAATATTCTCAAAACTTTGGCTCTGCTGAACAGATGAGAGGCTTTTACACTGAAAATGGACTTTTACACTTTGTTTTTTTTACTCTTTATTTCATATTAATCCCACTTCTGTTACTAGTTCGAGTTCTTCTGATACCTAAAGCCAGAAGAATATACCACAGCCTCTTGAAAGTATATATATATATCTGCACTGGAGACAATAAGATAGGTCTCTCAACAGAGCTTCTTCTAGTGGAGAGGAAATATGTACCCCAGTTGTCCTGCCAGCTCAGCTACATCATCTTCCTGAAAATGCACAAACATTTAAGCCAACAGAAGATTTCTGTGTTCAGTGAAACATCATGAGTTTTGAATGTGTAGTTGCATTACATAGAGCATAAGCTTTCTTTACCCACAGCTTTGACATCTTGAAAGAACAATTGAGTTCTTCTGGTGGTGGTAGATGAGTACCATACACCCCTGCAATAGCTATAGCTTGACTACACATCACTGGTAGCAGGTCTTACAGCAAAGGCAGCAGAAGTGCAATTGTACCCTATCTGCTGCTAAGCCTTCTCTTCCAGTTCAAACTCACAAACACCTGTGGCTTAAGTTTAGACACCAAAAAGACCATTTGAAATGGCTCAGGCACAATCTTTTGCTCCTTCTGTGAAGGTAATAATTTTCAGAAGTGAGGCAGGCCAGACAATGGGGAACCATAACATCTCTAGCTCTGGCAGCAAGATTTACTGGAGCATGGTCTGTATTTCTGGCAGCCTCAGTCAGAACAGGTAAACTCAATGTACTTGTACCATGACATTCGGAAACCCCTGAACATTCAGAGCTGATGAGTTGTCACTCCGTCTTTTGCTCACCTCAGTAAAAAGTATGAAAGGATATCCTCATATTTCAAAAAGAGGTCTTGAGAGAATTCAGAAGTGAGCTTAAATAGACAGTGTTTGCAAAAATATGTTTTAAGTACCAGTTTAAATAAATATTGTTAATTTCTGTATTGACTTCTTTTATATTGCAACCTAAACATTATGTTTCACCTCAGATACAGTTCTAAAAGGTTTTTATAGGCCTCCCTATCTCTTTTTGAATGAAATTTTACAGTATTCATACGGAGCACTCATCCATGGAAATGGAACACTCATCAATGGAAATGTTTAGTACAGATAAAAATTTCTGTTCCCTAAACTTCACTTTGGAATTAAGATATGATGAAATAACAATTTATGGCAAATCTAAAAATGACAATCATGAAAGATCTACCTCTTGGACTAGCCCAGGAACTAGTTTCCAAAAAAAACCCAAAAAAAACAACAGAAACATTCATTAAGAGAGGGAAAAAAAGCAATTCTTGACAGTCAACAGAGAAATTGAATTAGACCTACTCATTATTTAAATATGTTGATTTAAAAGACAGAGCTGTTAATGAGCTACCAAGACCTACAATTATCTGCGTGTCCAATTTCAGCAACAAAAGGAAAATCCTACAATGGATTTGAAGAAAAAAGCCCACACAAACCACGAAAACACTTTAAATGTCAAAATATTGGTATTTGTTCAGCTTTTGGTGGGTGGTGTTTTGCAGTAGAAAGATTGTTTTGCTGTTTTGCTCCTGTTGATATACCAGGTATACAACAAAAGATTCTCTGAAGTTAAGGTACTGTTCCCCAGAAATAATACTAGGATCAGCCCTGCAAGGTCTGATTATATATGATAGTGAGGGTAATTTGGCACAACCTTTTGGGGGCCTTGTGGGGTAGTTTCTTGTAGAGCTCATGCATAGACTGAATGGAATGTCAGAGAGAACAAGGGGAAATTTCAAGATTGAAAGGATGCACGGTGCCCCTAAAAGGGTATCTAGCTGTTAGTGCAAATATCTTGCTGAAAACAAGGATGAGTAGTGAAATGTATCTCCAACAAAAAAATATAGCAGTGATATGCTCATGAAGCTGCCTGTGATTCTTGTAAATAAATCCCTTGTCCCCTATTGTAAGCAACCAAAATGATACAATCTAATTGTCAGAAAGACAGGATTTTGCAAGCTAATTGCAAATAATGTAGCTGGAGATTCAACTATTAAAAGGGCAAAAATTGAACTAGAACAAGAAAAACAGGATCCCAAGAGATTAAATTAACAGTTTCAAATATGTATGTCTCATCATGGCACTGGTAATAGCTGATATATCTGTGTCATTATAACACTGTAAATTTAGCTGCCTGTGACACCAATAATTAGGTGGTGATATTACTGCATTACTGCATCCTCTATAGCAATAACAGTGTGTGCCTCACTTGCACAGTTCAGTGCATTTCAGCTTAGTCTTCTCACCTCGCTTTTACCTTGTCAGGCTCCAGTATTCACAACCTGTGTCCAAAACAGCAGCAATAATATTTATACTAGTTTTGCCTCTCTGATGGGGACGGGGGAAATTTGCAAGAAGACCATGTTTTAACCCCACACAACCTGTGGTGCTCTTAACTTTCAGGACAATGTCAGAACCGAGATCACATAGATCTCAGAAGAGTAACAAAGAGAAGGTTGTCTGAAGGTAGATGCACTTGAAATCACAATGAGGTCTGTGTGTGCTCAGTGTTAGTTTTGCTAGAGCCTCTTCCAGAGAAGTAGAAGCTCTGTCCCTTTAACCATTACAGGATGGTTATTCATAAGGAGAGTCTTGACCTCCACATCAGTACTATGAAATCCCTCAGATGCTTTGTCAAAAAGGTTTAATAGCATTGCAGTACAGATGATACTGTAATAATTTACTTTTTGTTAGCAGTAACTCAAAAGGCTCTGAGGATCTGAACTCTCACATGAAGTAACCATATCCCAAAGCTAACAGATTAATGCACAGTTAAAACTTTTGGCCTTTTCTCCAGTCAAACTTTTCCCTTAGGGATGAACGGTTTAATACAGCAATCCAAAAATATATTCTGTAAGATTAGGGAAGGAAAAAAATTCACGCATCACACAAAGTTTGCTAAAAGTAACTACTAGATCTACCTTGCCCATAAACCAATGCTTCTAGATCAGCTAGACAGTTTTATTGACATTGTAACCAAGATGTAGACCTACCTTATTTTACTATAATTTTGGAGCAAGTGGAAGACAGACAAAGGCAAAAGACCAGACAAACATGTCCCAAAGCTAGTCAGCCTAATTATTAAATCTCAGCATTAGAGATGATTGTTGAACAGCGGAGTTCTCAGGGAAGCCAACTTAGAAAGCATTCATTCGTTATGACCCTGTCCACTCATTTGTCTTGAAGTTAAACCATCTGGCTAGGATGATATTTTTTCCTAAATTTGAAAGAAATTTCCCCTATGTACTTTGGCTACGAAATAGACATTTATTACCAGGCCATTGTCCGTCTGTCACAATTATTATCAAATCCTCATCTGAGACATATAAGTGTATTGTGTGTTAGTGCAAGACCATGTGGGAGCCATGTGAAAGAAAATAGCTTTCCTCTCCTTTATATTATCAAGCTTGTGACAATAAAATTGTATAAAATCCATTATTATGGGAGTGAAAATGTTGTTTCATCAAGTGATGAACATCGTGTTAAATTTATGAAAGTGAACATTTTCTCTCTGTCCTTTCTAATTGGACAAACAAGTTTTCTTATGGCTTCTAACATTAAAAAAAAAAATGCAGAATCCTTTACTGGCTTCAGTAGTCAAGCAAAATTACCAGGAAGGTAAAATACTCAGATCTTGGTCATGCTAAAACACTAGGAGTTCTATTATTGACTTTAATACAATCATCAGCATCTAGAAATTAGTATAAAAAAAACAGATGTGGGATTATTGTACTTGCTCTGAATTCTTTATGCCAGGTGAAAGGGACAATGCTTAGTAAAGCACCTAAAATACAGTCATGTACAATCACCACCAGTAAGAACCTCATGAGCATCCTCCTGAAAACTCTATATGCATCCAAAAGATAGTTCTCAATACCTGATATTTCTTAGCCCTCACTTGTGGGGCACTCTGGCTCCCTTGAAATGACTTCTGTTTCTCGCAAGTTATTTGCATGCTGTAGATCTCACAGAACTTTGGAGAATATCCCACTATAGCTTCCCACTGGACATATGAGTAGATATTCCCATAAGTAGTGTTGGAGTTCCCCAGTCCTGAAAAGAGTTTTGTTTTCTAGTGGGAAGGACTATAGGTAGCAAAGCTTTTCTTATGTTACAAATTCAGGACAGGCCTTTCAGAGAACATCAAGCTACTTCAAATTGGATTTTTCAACAGCAAATTTAATGTTGACATGAGCATGATAAATAGAACTGATGAGACAGAAAAAAATGCTGTTTCACTGAAGCTGAAACATTCTGACACATCAGCTTTGATAAAGTTTTTGTCAGAAGGGGGAGAAAAAGATTAATAATTAAATTCTTAAGCATAGGTGCAATAACCTGTTTTGAGGAGCCCTACAGAAATCTAGCATTGTGATTCCTCTATGACATTAACAGGCATCTGAAATAAGAAACTTGGTTCAATAGGAAATGAACTAACTGCATCAGAATCTTTTATACTACAAGTGCAAAATTAAGCCCCAGGAAGTCTCTTTGACAAAGGCTTACTTCTTACCATTCTCTTAAGAGTTATTGGTTTTTATTGGCTTTGAATATAACCTGACACAACTTCCATCTCATCTGAAGCCCTGAAACACTTTGTGTTAATGTTTAATAATAGCCCTTCACTCAAAAGATCAGTTTAGTTATGTTACTTGTGAAACTACTTACTATAGATATAAGACATTCAATATAATACGTTAAATATAAGACATTCTAACATTTCTAGCACACTAGATGATTGCCATTACCATTATGCCTGTCTTCATCCACTCTCCTCAAAGTTCAGAAGGGTATGATTTCTTCCCAAAATGAGAAATTGTAAACAATGTTTACAAACCATAGACTGGTTATTTGCTTGGCATTTTTTAAAATACATATAACCCTGAGAATGAAATAATTGAAGAGCAGTGAGAACTTAAAGCTCATCAGGCTGTTTCTTGCAAGTTGTTACTAGAATTTGGGCTCTCACTATCTCCTTTGAGCTGCCTAAGTATGAGTTATATTGTAAACTTCTCTATTGCCCATAAAGAAGTTTGTTACATCCAAAAGACAATTTTACCCATTCTAAAACAATTTACTAGGCTGTGGTTCACTTTAGGGTAAGCCAGAAAGGATTTGAGGAAAGCATTTATTGCGGTTTAATGGCACCCATCTAGAACTAGCCTGAAGTTGAAATAATAAAATCAAACTAAATGTTTGAAAAGTGTATAGCAAGCATGTTAGATTTTGCACTCTATAGTAGACAGCTGCAATTTGGACATCAGTTTCTCATCACCTGCATTTGTCCTGCAAATCTACTTATGCTTGTCCACACTACTACTGCTTCTGTAGCCACAGTCAGAGACAGAAATTCCTCTCATTTCCAAATCATGTTTGTGCACTCCTGGCAGCCTGGTATTTAATGAAAAAGCCAAAAAAAAAAAAAAAAAAAGAAAGATCATGTAATGAGGTGTGGGCTGGTCACATAGTATAGAGAGTATCCCCAGAAAAGCAAAACCAAAAATGTGAAGTTGTAACACACATCTGCTCTTCAGTTAGGATGTGGACATAGTGATTCCAGGCTCACTTTTTGACACAATCACTTCCACAAATGAATGATACAAAGGCATTACAAACAATGTGTTTGAGTTATAGAAACAAAAATAATTCATATGAAGTACTCACTTGCATATGAAAAGGGATTTCCATAGGGGTGCTTGCAGAAAACCAAATGGATGAAAACTGTGAACATGGTTTCAATTTATGGTCATGCCCACAGTGTCCCTACCCATAGCAGAGGGAGTTGGAACCAGATGATTTTTTAAGACTTCTTCCAACCCAAACCATTCTATATCATATATTTCCCATTGCCTCATCCTAGAATGTGCAGTTTCTGGTACACTGCAATGCTCCTGCTCTGAGAGTGCCTAATGCAGTGAGATGATGAATACCAGCTAAGGGAGCAGTCACAGCTAATACTGATTCCTCTACAAAGGGCTATGGTTCAGCTGCTTGGAGGAAAAGACTCACACACTGTACAGCCACTGTGCCAAGTTTCAACCGGCATGGCAGAGACTTGCTGGGCAACTTTGTAATGCCACCACCTGCCTTGCACTGAGGAAATTAGACATAAAATTAACTTGGCCTGAACACAAGCATTAGAAGCAATATTGCCAAATTGCCTTCCAATTCTGATCATATCTCTAAGTTTAGTCTTAGGCCATGGCACTAAAAAGTATTATTTCTTGCATTATAGCTTAGAACCAAGATACTATCTCTAATAATAATAATTATTCTGATCATAATTAAATTTCTTACACTTCCAGTTTTAAACTGGAGTGTGCAAAACTAAGCAGCTTCTACACATTTTACTGAATACAACATAAGGAAGATTTTAACTTCTAAAACGTGAACTTTTAAAAAGATTTTTATGTTTAAAGCATATATAAATTGTCACTTTTCCAAGGAATCAAATAAATACAACACTGTATACTATGTGCATGAATGATACAATGAAATTATTACTAAGAAGCTCTGATTCACTTTCTTTAATCAACTAAGAAAAGTAAACTAGAAATGCTTTGAAGTATTCTTCCTCATCTATTATTTTACAGGTTAATCATTTATTACATTTAGAAATGATTTACTGCAGAATTTTTCCCTAAGGTGTTTGCAAATTCGATGTCACTATGAAAGATTAATGTGTGTTTAAGCAAACCAGAATAGCCTAATTTAATTACTTAGGACAATTCTTAAATAATGCTTTACTGACTGCTCAGCAATTAGATGCATTGCCTTAAGAAATATAGACCTAACATGTGGCGTGGTGAATCTCATTTGACAAAAAGACATTTATTTTCATTTCTTTGTCATTTTCTTGTAAAAGCTTCAGGTGTATAATACAGTTGGTTTGAGCGAGATGTAGGTGGGCTGAGGGGTGAAACCCAATTGTGCATCTGATGTGAGGAATTACTGAAACGAGAGGATGGAATGCTGAGGCTGGCAAATATAATGGTAAGCTGACCTGCACGTGGTTAGACCCTGGGATCCTGGCAGGGCAATCTGGAGTCCAGCAGCTCCCTGAGCATTGGGGGCTCCCAGGTGGGTGATGCCAGGGCCTGGCTGTCAGGGCCAGGGCAGCCAGGGGGATCTGCGGGAGCCCAAGCCCAGGGTATCAAGCCCCTACCTGGGGACAGGGATGGACCAAGGCCAGAACAGGGTCTTGCAGGACAGCCTAGTTTGGGGCCCCCATGGTCAGGCCAGACAGGGATGTGGGGACCTGGAGAGGGGCCCCACTGTGACATCATTGAGGCAGGGACTGCAGGCCCCTTGGACCTGGCTCAGAGTCCTGGGCTACAGCCAGAGTGCGAGAGCTGCAGACACTGGGCAAGAACAGTTCAGGACAGTTTTGGTTATGATTGTAAGAATTCAGATGCAAAAAGTGACATTTTTCTCATCAAACTTTCCACATGTATGATATAGATGGAAATGCCCTTTAAAGACAGTAGAAAGATGTTTTGAGATGATGCTACATATTCATTAAACTATTCTGATAATTAGAGTCTGTGTTTTGGGCCAGAATCTGCCCAAAAAAATGAATAGATAAATATTTAATTAACATTTTTCCACAGCAAATGAAATTTTACTGCATCTTGATCAAGAAATCAAATTACTGCTTTATTGCCTATTCAAAGAGCACAAATTGTTAGATCTGTTTATCCATCAATTAATGTACATTGATACAATGCCACTAATAGTTCTCTCAGTATGAACAGTTTCAACATACTCTCCAATGAAATACAAAATCAGGCTTCATTTAGTACTTGGGCTATATTTTGTTTGCCACATCTATTTATTTATATCTGGAAATTTTACATCTTTTATGTTCAAATATTTTTCACATGCTGTGTAGAGAACTTTCTGTTCCATCTGAGCTCAATTCTGAATGTATTATTGATTTCAGTTGCACAAAATCTTGCCTATTGCTTGTTTAGAAGGTTTCTGTCTTTCCTCCCCCAACAGGATATTTTATGCAGTCCAGAGAAGCTGCAGCATTCTGTTTTTATTTAATCTAAAGTTCAGCAGTTTGTCAAATCCATATGGTGCAGATAATCTAAAGCCTTAACAGTATTAGATAGAATACAAAGAATATCAAAGGATTTAGGAAAGGAAATAATAATTTTTCAAGGCTTTTGATATATCTGTCATGTAAAAAAGGGTTACAAGGATCAGAAAGTGATGGTTCAATTAGTTTTATCTCCTGGGACACAGAAAAAACTGGAGAAAATTACATTTTAGTATTAGAGGTTTTGTTGTTTTTTGGTGGTTTTTCTTTTTTGGTTTTTTTGAAAATAGTTTATATGCATGTTAAAATCTGATCTGTGCACTCGGATTTTTTTTTGCTGTTACTTCTCCATTTTTACATCTAATTTACTGAATGCTCCCATTATGAAAAATTTTATATACTGTGTGTATCAAAGCTCAGTCTCATCAGCTACTCCTTCAGTTACTGGCCATCCAGAAAGATACTGCTGTCGTCCGCTGGTCTGACATATGCCAAAAAATCCAGGTGAGCAAGAGAAATAGTGATGCGTTGCTGACAGAAGATATTAAGTGAAAAATGCAGGGAGGTCATATGATTTGCAAGTACTCACAATATATCCAATTTTATCTACGTATTTTCAAGGTGCTCATCAGAACTCTTTTCCTTGGCAAACCCTTCTACTCCAGCTAAATTGTGGAAAGATTGCTGTGAGAAAAAAAAAAAAAATTCCAGTAAATACTTCTACCAGATAGAACTTTCTTCAGCTTTTAGCTACTGGTTCAAGGGAAACATACTTGTTTCCCTTGAAATATACATGCAACATACTTCCAGAGCAGTCTTAACTAAAGCAAAACAAACAGTCTGTATAACCTTTTTAAGGGTAAGAAAAGAGAGATTTCCAAAGCCTCAGAAAAAAGATGCTCTGTGGTCCGTGCTATGGATATACAAAAAAGATTTTAACTTAAGATTTAAAAAAAAAAAAAAAAAAAAGCTTAAAAGCTTGAGAATCTTTTTTGAACAATTGATCCAGATTTTTCTGGTCTAGAAATACTGAGGAAATTGTAAAAAATCTAATTCATCCTGTAAGATGTAATCTAATTGATCCTGTAAGATGTCAAATCTATTAAAAAAACCCTAAACTTCCTCCTCCCCAAAAAACAACACCAAAAAAGTTATCTTTTATTTCTGCCATTTCAAGTAACAAGAAAAGACAACAGTTCCTCTAGTTGTCTGGCCTTTTTCCTCAACAGAAGTGTGGGGTTTGTATTAAATGAGCAATGGACAATCACTGCTCTGCAAGGATCTACAGGAATATTAACACTGAAGATCCACACTTACAACATGAATTGGTAATTTCTTTAAAAAACAGGGAGCTGTTTCTAATTCAAACAGCAGACATTTTGGTATATTATTAACAGCTCTAGCCTGGGTCACTATTTCATGCTGACAATACTTGCTTTCAGATAGGAAAAGTGAAAAAATCTCAGTCCCAAAGAGATATGAGTCAGAAGAGTCCTATTTGGAGCAGTGGTACACTTCTCATCATTCTGCAAGACTCAGCTTAGAGAGTAACAGTAGTACCTGTAGAGAAGAAATAAAAGATTCATTTGACATCAACCAGCAAAGAAAGAATAGACAAAACAATTAAGAAACACTTTGCAACTTTTGATGATTCAAAAATTTTAGAGTGATGAAATAGATGGTCACTCAGACCAAAAAATAAATGGATTTTTTTGGTAGAGTGTTTTAGCCCACTACGTTAGTTTCAAGGAATAAATGGATATTCAAAGAGACCAAAGTTTTGTCAGACATGTACTTGCTATGTGATTCTGAGTTCCTGAGTAGTTTGGCACAAGTTCCATGGGAAATATACTGGAGGTCCCTATCAGAAAATCACATCTATCTGTTCTGCTTGAAGAGGCTAAGGAACAGATTATGGTTCAGCTAGAGATGCTGAAGGGGGTAGGAGCACTCCATCCAGGGATGTAGACTAGAGCACATAAGCTCCAGTACACAAAGAGTGTATGAAAAAAAACCACTTTAAAAACTAACCTATTAACTGTTATTTTAGGATGCACATTTCTCAGCTATTATTCATTAGTGTGCAGTTACTAAAAATGCAGGTACTGACAGTAGTCAAGTTTGTTAATATTGCTTCGAAAGAAAACTATAATTGCATGGAAAGAAAAGAAAATTAGTTAGGTTACGTTCTGAGCAGGTTATTTACCAAATCATTAACTATTTCTGTCCTAAGAGCTAGTGGTCAATTGGCCCAGAAGGGTACTTTATCAGCGCAATATTTTGTCAGTAATGCAAAATAATAAGTAAATGTGGCTCTGTTGCTATTTATATTTGTAATTAACAGGCCTAAATGTAGAGGTCTGAACTTGATTGGAAACTCTGATTTGAGCTCATGATTCTTTATTCAAAAAAATGCTTTATTTATAAAGAAAATACTACCTTCTCCTTGTGAGAGCTTTACAAAAGCCACATATAATGGTTGTATATGAGAAAGCCTAGTGTCTTAATTAGCTGAATTTTGACCTCACAGGAGATTAGTTCAAAGTTAAATATTTTATCATTGCATTTACATGCGGGAGGCTCAGGAAGTGTTCGACTCAAAAAGAAAACCTGGACCTATCGCCATCATCCATTCCAGAGCAACACAGGCCTGGCATGCAAAGCTGATCCTTAGGTACCGAATCAGAGAAAACCTTCTGAAACACGCAGTGGAGCTCAGCATCTAGCAAACCCTCTGTGAAACCTTGTAGCTGAAGTGATTTTTCAATCTATTAATTGAATAGAAAGAATAAATCCGATTTCATCTGTACGGGCCGAGGCGTCCCAGCGGTGGCAGCAGCGCCGGGGCCGTACCGGGCCTGTGCCGGGGCCGTGCCAAGGCTGTGCCAAGGCTGTGCCAAGGCTGTGCCAAGGCTGTGCCAAGGCCGTGCCGGGGCCGTGCCGGGGCTGTGCCAAGGCCGTGCCAAGGCCGTGCCGGGGCTGTGCCGGAGCTGCCCGG
>LTAT01000004.1:39320154-39331253 GCA_003286495.1 Chlorodrepanis virens
CAGCGGCCCCAGCGCAGGGCACGGCTGAGCCCCGGGGAAAGCCTGGGCAAGGGAGGGCAAAGCGCTGCCCGGCAGGCAGGGCTGAGCCAGGGGAAGCGAGCGAGAAACAGCGCTGCGAGCCCCGAGGGGACAGCGGGAGCAGGGACGGGGCGGGAGAGAGCCGGCAGGGATGGCCCTGCGGCCTGGAGAGAGCCCGGCCGGGCGGGTGGATGTGCCCGGAGGGGAGCTGCAGCCCAGGGAGAGCCCAGGCTGGAGTACGCTTATCCCGAAGGACTGCGGACTTTGCAAATGTCCTAGACTGCAACGTGAGGAGAAAGGAGCCCCAGAGAGACGCTGTTAATGGACTGAATCCGGGATGAAAGAGTGAAGTTGAACCTGGGAAAAGAGTAAATGGGCAGAAGTTATTTTAGTTTTTGTCTTTGTTTCTCACAATCCAAGTCAATTGGATTTCAATTGGCAGTAATAAATTTGCATTCCCTAATCTGGGTCATTTTTGTCAGTAATGGTGACTGGAAAATCCCTGTCTTTATCTCTACCCATGACCTTTTTACCTTATTTTCTGCCCCTGCTCTTTGAGGAGGGGGAGTGAGAGAGTTGCTGATTGGGTGTCTGGTGGTTGGCCATTGCCAACCCATCACAGAAACTAAATAAGAATAACCAAATTTAAATGAAATTGCAATATTTCTTTAAACTTCCACCAGATTCTAAATCTAGTGTGTAAAATATGGCAAATAACAGGTTTTCTGTTAAAGAGGCTTTATCCTTTTGTGTTGTTAAACTCAGGAGTAACTCCTCTCTAGCATTAAACAGTGTTTTGGATGGGCTTCACAAGCTCTGCATCGGTTTTGCAGATACTGCAACCAGGTAATCCAGTGTGACTCATACACATTGGACTTGTTAGCAATTGACTGAAAACTTTAAATTCTGCAGTGGCAATCACAATATGCCAAGAGAGAGGAAACTGATAGCCTACCTGTTTCTTTCAAAAGCATAATGAAGCAGGAGCCTGACATGCTGTGCTGGAAGTCCATTACACCCTTTAGTGCAGGTTTAAAGAATTTTTAAACAGAATTATAGTTTCTTTAATCTATTATACAAGCATTAACAATTGTATTTCTACTATGCTTTAGACTGCAGTACCAGGAGCAGTGAAAATGTTTTCTGGGTTATTTTTTTTTTAACTCAGTAGTTTCTTACATTATCTCATGTAATTTCTATGGTCTGGATTGTTCTGCTGATTCAAAGCAGCATCAGGCACCCAGGTTTTGCACAGGTCCAACAGAAGTTCCTAAGAGAAAGCTCAGTATTGTTAGCAGTAGCAGTGAAATCCACTCAGCAGTCCATTAATTTTAGTTGAGGTAGAGCCTGGGGTTTCGCATGCATGCTTTGTTACCTTAATGAACTGGGATAAATATCTTAAATATCCTGGTGAGGATTGGTATTCTCTGATTTCAGGTTTGCACAGATTTCTGATGTAGTATGATAGAGTGAAGCTAATGCGAACAGTCAAACTTCTAGGTGCAAGCCCTTTCCTCCTGAAAAATCCCTCTTGAATAAGTAGTAAAAACATCTCAATACAAATAGTATATCTGATGAAAATGGTCCTGCTGTGGTGTAATTGTATTTTGTAGGTTAAAATACCACATCTGTTAATACTTTTAAAAGGCGATTTTTAGACCACTAGTGGTGGTTATTTCTCCTGGAGAGCTTTCAATTTGCTGTCATATTCTCTAAAGTGAATTTTTACATACCCTCTCATATCATCTGCCATCAGTGACTTTGTATCCTATTAGTTGTCCTAATATGCTTGCAATATTCTTTTTCCTGGCATATTCCTTGTGCAGGTGACAAACTGAGGAGCAACCTTTCAAAACTCCAGTGAGGAGCAGTGTAATGAAAATATTTACCCACAGTTTCTTACTGTGGTCTGACTGGCACCTATCCTGAGTGTCTATTACACTGCATGAATTTAGACTTAAAATTGTCGAAATAAAACTATAATGCTATCCTGGGCTGTGAAAGTTGTACTATTTCAAAAATAGTGTTTTATTTTTTTTCTTTTAGGCTAACTTGCATTTTGACCAATTTCTTCTGTTCTACTATATTTATTGAGGAAACTCCTTACTGGTCATCAGGCAATTTATTAGTGAATTTATTAAGCTGTCCTGTGTTCCCTTTTGCGGATATAACAGGTAACAACAGTGTTTATACTTCTGGCATGATCTTCTGCTGATAGCTTGCTTTTATAATGTCTTGATAGATTTTCTATGTCTTCAGGAAACTCCAGGTATCTTTTTTATCTCATTTGCTGCAAAATGTTCTTTTACGACACCAACTGACATTAACTTATTGGGTTATTTCTCCAAAATTTAACATTTAATTTTAGTTCTAAGGATTTCATACTCACTCTTTGATTCCATCAGAAATATAAATTTGTCATTTTCCCTACACTTAACAGGATGCTTCCTCTGTCTGTCAGAACAGTTGGCCTTTCTGCCTCTCTCATGTCACACATTAAGGCATCATAGCTTCGCTGCCATGAGTAGGACTTAGCTTGTTTGCAAGTATCACTTTCTACAGCTCTGGGCTCATATCTCTTGGTTAGTTCTCTGTTTGTTAGACAGAATTAAAACTGTGTTGTTAAACTCACCATTTAAAGTATTTTTGAGATTCTGGCTCTGCAAGTTTTTTTCTCTGAGGGAGGGAAGAGGGAGGAGAAGGCACTGTGGGTATCTCCAGACTTGTAAATCATTGCTTCTAATATTCCTTTTTAACTGTTCTAGATTTTGAGAAGTAGATGGATACTGCTGATGTTTTACCCTATGTAGAGGGCCCAGAGTTGGATTTTTATGCTCCTTTTAGGTTGCTTCCAACTCAGGATATTCTAGGAGTTTTACTTCTTTTTTTTTTTGTTTTTTTTTTTGGTTAATATTTTTCTCTGTGTATTTCAGATGTGATCTTTTTGAATTCCTGTCTTGTAAAAGCAGTTTCTTAATATTAACAACAGCTGATAATCCATCATCATTTGCCTCAGTGGGTTTCACACTTCTCTCCATTTTTTTTTTCTTTTGTGAATCACTTATTCCTCAGAAAAACATACCTGAAAGTCCTTGAACAGCATAACTATACTTTTTCTTTCTACTTAAATAAGCTTGCCACTTATATCCTTATCTTTTGTCCCTGTGTATATTAGAAAATGAGTGACTTTGTAGCCTGCAGATCATTTATCTATCTCAGGTCTTGCAAAGTTTCAGCCCCATTAGCTCCTTCTGCCTATTCAAGCTTTCTGAGATTTGCACATTGATTTCAAAGTAGATGAAGTCATCTTTTTTCAAATTCTGACCCTTTACTTAGAGTTCACTTAAGCTGCTAAAAGAACTGAATATCCTGTTATTAATGATTTTAAAGCATATTTTCAGCAGCTCAACTGCAAGAATTCTTCAATCCCTTCATTTTATCTTGGAAAAAAAAAAAAAGGCCATAATGAAACAGTGGGAAAAGCTGCAACTGGTGCTGTAGTTTTACAGAAAAAAAATCATACCTATATAAGACACATGATGTATTTATTGTTTTGCTAATTCCTTTGTATAAAGTCTTAAATCATGATATCCATCATCACTATACTGCTGAAGTCCATTTGCCATGTCTACTAATATTAGCTGCAGGTCTAGCCCCTTGATAAGGTAAAATTATTTATTTCTCTGGCTAAAATGATGTTTCTAAATTATTTTGGAATAAACGATTTTATGTTCTGAAATGCTATTGGCTGTAATTCAGTTACTAGTTTTCTTATTACTAAGTAAAAACTTTTTTTAATTTAATGGTTACATTAGTTGGGGTTTTAAAAACAAGATTCATGGAGCATCCTCACAAAACTTGGTTTGGATTAAGTATTTTGCTCATTAGAAGAAATTTGGAAAACTAGCCACAATTTTTTTTTCTAGGCAATATATTAAATTGAATATTCACAACCTCTTAATCAGCTGAGTATTACTCTGCTTATTACAGTGTACCACAGAATAATTTTGAATTGCTTTATTATATTCTTTATTCAATCAAATAACAAAATGCACATAAGAAAATCGTCAATATACAGATTATTTTTGGTTAATATTAAAGCCCACACATATACGTGGTCTCTAAGAGTTTCCATTATGTACAAAGGAAAGCTAGTTGGATTTTTAGGGTTAATGAAAGGAGGGAGTTAACTGCTTCTCATTCCATCTGTATCCACAATGAAGTGTTGTTGATATCTTTTTCAAGATGAGGCATTCCAGGAAAATCCCATCTGAAATCCTTTATTTTAGAGAGAATACTCAGTCCTACTTTAATTACAACAGAGGAACTAAATGACTATTCAGTCTAGAAAGGTTCTGGGGGAGAGATTTGGTCCTCGAGGCTTGTCAGAGAGCCTGTAGGCTAAAACTGAGCACAAGTGAGTCTTATTTTATAGTAGTTTTCTTTTTTAATCAGGTCACCATTCTTTGCTATTTTATTTTGTTTTATTTTATTTCAAACTCTGTGTTTATCTATTGAATTATTCTGTAAATAAAACCGTATAAAATCCAAACTCTTTCAATTTCAGCTGTATGTGAACCTAATAATGAGTTGTGAATCCAATTCTTCTTTTCTCTCCATTCCTTTATTTCTTTGGTCCCTCGCATCAAAGGACTGGGTATAGTTTGATTTTGGCCAAAAGGTAATAAGAATCAGATGCAGGAGAACCCTGGGATGGCAACCTATGGTTAGTCTATGTCCTTGGTAGTGCCCTGACTGAATGTTGTCTTTCTGAATGTCTTTATTATTTCCCCATTTGTATTAACATGAGAAGTTCTGTTTAGCTTTTGATTACTCAGTGTATTGGATGTTCTTCCTCCCCAGATATAGTCTGTTATCCCATTCATTTTATCTCACAGCACACTAAAAAACCCACGAGCTAAAGACTCCAACTAGTTTTCTGAACAGCACCAAGATCTTACACAGTTCATATCTGGACAGCACTCTGTTTTCAGTCAGTCATCCTCCAAATGACAAGCTCCTTAATTTCCTTTCTAAACATCCAGAAATAGCTCACTGTGGGACTCCCCTCCTGGCTCCTTCACTGTTTGTCCCTAACTAGAGATTTGATTCTTCATGCTGAAAAGCTCCTCATACTCTGCACTGTCTGTTAATTATCTTTTGATTGACTCCCAGCTCTGCCAGCCACTCTCTCCATTCACTCTTTCAGAACTTCAACTCATATCAAATTCTACTTCATTAATGACTATCACTTTCTCACTGCAGAAAGCTTCTCAAAACTTTTGACTTCTCAAACTAGATCATGTGTACATGTCTCAAATTAATTTCACTCCCATTTGAGAACTTGCCAAGAAGATACAGCACATTTCTATGAGTTACTGTGGCCACAAACCATTATTTCAAATGCAAACAGCAATTTGCTTTACTATAGCCTTTAATTAGTATGCAATTAACCTGGATATGTCATCACTGCATAGCTATTATTATTAATTATTCTATGCTAGCCAGGGCAGCTGGTTTTCTCTTATGTTTCCTCAAATACCATTAACAGTAGATTTCTGAGCACTTCAAAAAGCCAGACTGTGCCCAGATTGTTAATGTTCTCTGACCTTTGGGGAAGCCTAATTAGAATAGTTGGAGAATTTCAAATGGAAATAAAGAGCATAGAAATTTATAATTAGGTTTAAGCATTTGGCTCCAGAAATGGTTCAAAGGAAGTTAGATTTCCTTGGTGGTTTACCATGCACTTAAACAAAATATTCTGTACATTGAAGATAAACCTGTTAGAATATGATCTGTAATAAGGAAAATTAGAATTGCAGCCATGAGAAGGCATCCTAACAGCAGATTTTGTATTTTACCAAAAGCTACCCACTTTTTGTCCCTTTTCACATTAGTTATCTTAGTTTCAGAGTCAAGGTGTTCGGAAGCAAGAGGAAGCCAAAACCGCTTTGATATTGGACTGATAGTTTGTCTGAGGGAAGAAGGGATTTAGAAAATTTTGTTTGGATCCATATTTAAATTATTTAATAATTTGTCAGTATAATATGTATAATAATATAATATTATATAATAATTTTTCAGTATAATTATGTAATAATTATGTCAGTAATACCTAAGCAGGATATAATTACATAGAATAACAAATCTGTATCTTGATCCAGATGCTGACCTTTTGTCTGAGATTATCATTACAGAAAGTACAAATGCTATCACTGCTTCCTTAGAGACATTTAATGGAAATAATGAAACATTGACTATTTAGAATAATTTGATAGATCCATAGAAACATTAAGATTGGAAAACACCTCCAATATCTTTGAGTCCAACTTTTGACTGAACACCGCCTTACAACTAAACCAAAGCAACAAATTTGTCCATGTCCAGGTATTTCTTGAATACTAGGAATTTTAACTACACCACTTCCCTGAGCAGATTATTCCAGTGCTTTATAACCCTTGCAATGAAGAAATTCTTTCTGATGTCCATCCTAAACCTCCCCTGGCATTGCTTGAGGCCATTTGCTCTTTTCTTGCCACTAGCTGCCTGTGAGTGGAAGCTGTACCCACCTGGCTAAACCCTCCTTCCAGGCAGTTGTAGAGAGTGATAAAGTGCCTCCTGAGCCTCCTTTTCTCCAGCTTAATCAAAATCATTTCCCTCAGCTGTTCCTCACAGGACTTTCTCTCTAGACCCTTCACCAGCTCCATTGCCCTTCTCTGGACACACTTCAGCACTTCAATGTCAGTCCTGCAGTGAGGGGCCCAGAGCTGAACACAGGATTCAATGTGTGGCCTCACCAGTGCTGAGTACAGGAGAACATTCACTGCCCTGGTCCTGCTGAACACAATATTGCTGGCACAAACCAGGATTAGACTGGCCTTCTTCTGGGCACAGCTGGAATGTGTTCAGTCAGCTTTTGACCAGCATTCCCAGATCTTTTTCTGCTGGGCACCTTTCCAGCCATTTTTTCCCCAGCCTGTGGCATTGCATGGGCTTGTTTTTACCCAAGTGCAGGATCTGGAACTTCACTTTATTGAGCCTAAAGCAAGATGGGGACCATTGGCCTTGTCCCATCAATCCAACCTGTCCAGATTCATCTGCAGATCATTCATACCATCCAGCAGATCAACATTACCACGCAACTTGGTCATAAAAAAAACTCATTGTAGGTTCACTTGACCCCCTCATCCAAATCCATATCCTTACACAATATGTTGTTGCATAATAGGAAGACAACAGAAACAGGGAACTTAGGTGCAATAGAGCATGGTGGGGAGGAAAACCCAGTTCTAATATTGTCTCTATCATTGTCATCTACAGGGAAGGATCCGTGGCTCAGAGCTGTAAATTTAAGTGTTTCTAGTCAGAAAAAGCATGTTGAGACTGTGAGAAGACGGCGACACTGTGAACCCAGCAGTGTGCAGGGATACACTGACTTAGCTCTAGGTGTTAGCTGCTGAACTGAAAGCATTACAGCTGGATTAGGCTCACGCTGTATCCTCACTTGTCGGTCAAGGCAGGCACAATTAACCCAGCTCTAACCTTGCTCTGCAGAGAGCCCTACCTCCACCCCACACCACAATGTGCATTTGTTCCCTCCCTTCAGGAGCCAGTTCATCAATCCCTGACACAGCATTGCCTGAGTGAGGAGGCACGCTTAGCTGCCATTTGTTACCATTTCCTGCACACCATTCATTTTTTCCTCATTGCTCATGTCAGCTAACATTCTGCAGAAGTTCTTTTAGTAGTACCATTTCCTCTCCTTTGTGTAGTCTCCAGCCCAGGGCTAAGAATGAAAGAAGAAAATCAGTGCAATCTCAGCAATGTGGCAGTGACTCCTCTCCCCACAACTTGAAGATGGATTGATCCATGTTGTTCTCCTAAGTTAATACAGTAAGAGAAAAAAGCAGATTTTCCACTAGGACTAGATTGGTTCTAAGCCAAAAAGTATTATAGTGTATACCGATACTCAAATTTTAATGAAATAAATGCCATGAGACACAGTCACTAAACAATGATTTCAAAACAGCTATTACCACCACAGTGGCACTGATGTTTTGCAGATGGGATAGGCGTCTAATCTCCTTATTCCACCTAGATAAAATTGTTTAGACATTCAGGTGCTGTATTAAAACATTGTAGGCACTTTGGTAATTAGCTTGTAGGATTATAATTTTTAACCGGAAGATGTAGACTATGTTTTCATTAATCAATAGCAAGAAATGAAGAAAGAGTCAGACAATAAACTAGGAAAATGTTCTGTACTGGCTGTTCCTTGAAAGTAGTGTTAATAAATGCTCCTCTCATTTTTGGCCAAGGGGATGGGTAGCTTAAGATAAGCTTCTCTCCTTAATACAGTTCTGTGATCATGCACTTCATTCTACCATTTTTATCAACATGAGGATAAAAGAAAGGAGAAAAATAATAAAAAATCTTTCATGGAGCACAATCTTAAGTTCTCAGAACTCCATGCTAAGTAAATACAAGTTAAAGCCCTAAAATAATATCATTTGCAAGCTCTGAAAACCAGGAATTTTGTATGTAAGAAATCTGTGAAAAACCTAACATATTATGATAACCTGTATGTGTCCTGGCTTCTCTTTTGTTCTCATTGTTATATTGACCTATTTTCTAGAGATTTATTACTGCTTATCAGATAAGTTCATGAAGTATGTGTAAAAAAACCCAACTGGTTGATGCACTTATTTTTTTTTTCTTTTTTCTTTGGATGACTATATGCTGTAATACACTGCTTTTTTTTGTGGATTTGTTTTGTTTTGTTTTGTTTTGTGAAGCATTTCTTTTCATTTGCCTTAGTATTTAAACAAATATTTCATTCAAAACCTGGAAAAAAAGAATGGGGAAAGTGTTTAAGAATGTGCTTTTCAAGTGTCAGTCTACTAGCATGAATCTGCAGTAAAAAAAAAAAAAAAATTAAGATTTGGATGAAATAATTTTTTACTTCTGGAAATACCTTTCTCACAGATTCTATGCAGCTTTTATCAGTAATATTCCAAGGTCATGGTCATCCTTCAAGATCTAATGTCATGTTTTTTATGGATATTTCTGAGAGCAAATACCTGAAGATAAGCACTGGCATTTCATGTCAGTGTTGGAATTAGAGAATGGTCTATTATTTTGCTCTTGTGATTTATGATAAACCTAGGAATGCAACATTTAATTTCATCTAAATTTCTAGAGTGTTGTAGACTCCTCAGAGACAGAAAAAAATTCAATATATTCCCTTTTTTTCAGGAAAAAGATAATAAAAAACAAACAAAACCCCTCATAAATAGGTATTATCCCTTTGTATTGTCTCAGGAGCGAGTCTTGAAAATCTGTTTACCTGGCAAGTCACTGTTTTGTCTTCCCTGAAAGGGTATTGCCTTCATGATTTGTCTGATGAACTAATGTTCATTAATGACTTAATGGTCAGAAAACAGATCCTTGTCATTTCATTAAAAAAATGCTGGAAATTATGTGAAAGAAGAGACATCCAGAAAAGTGTGCACTCTCAGGTACAGAATCATTTACTTGTTCTGGAGAATTAAGTCTGCTGCTGCCTATAAAGCTGGCCACACATTCCCCTTCAAAAAGTACAACATGGCAAGAGATTTAAGATGCCTCTTGGGATGTATTTCTTTTGATTTTTCAGTTCTACCCTCAAGTGTTCTTAGCAGTGTAATTCCATGCAGAATTTGCTGATGCATCCATAAAATAGAAGTGTTTCTAATCTTAAATTTGACCCAATGCATTTTGTCTCTGTCCTGTTTAGAGCATGATTTCTAGACCTAGGAATCACTTCTTAATCTTTTTTCTTTGTTCAAAGCATCTTTTTGACAAACATCGAAGAAAGTGGATGGTGGGTGAGTGTTGTTGAGTCAATTCAGATTATAAAGGTTTCTATGGCTCCTGTCCCATAACTCTGCTACCGTTCCTTGGAAAAGGATTCACTTCCTTAGAATTCCAGTCTTTGAAATATATGATTGTGTTTACTTATTCGTTGAAGAAGTGCTTTCTAATGAAGCTTCATTTCTAACTTCAGCATGGAATGGATCAAATTCTGAGCCAAAAATCTATAACAGGTTGGAAAAATAGCCTTCAAAGACTAACCCAGGTACAACTCCATTGCTCTCCTTGCTCCTAAAATTTTATGCCAGCTAAAGAAATTCAAATTTTAAGATACTATTAGGTACTGATTTATGAACCTCAGAATCAGTAGTGTCATAGTGTATTAAAAAAAAAAAAGAGAGAAAATTAAATTGCATTTTCTAAATCTGATTTAGGCATTAATAAAGTGTTTTGTATCTCTGTTTCCCTCACTGGCTATTATACTTCTAGTTATACTCTTTACAATTTAGCTACATGAGGATAATGTACTTTTCTTGATTTAAGCTGCTATAATATTAGCAACACAGTAGGAAATATTCTTGCATAACTATGCATATATTCCCTTCCTTGCATGTTAGAATAACATCCACAAAAATGGCTGCAAGTTTCAGATGCTCTGTTAATTGGAGCCCAAAATGCTATCAAAATTTATTTAAAACATATTTGACTGACAAGTAATATACTCTAAATTACTGCTGATATTTTTGACAGACACATCTAATTACCACTAATTAGTTCTGAATTAATTATAAAATTACATGTTTACATTGATTAGTATGCATCAAAGTGCAAATGGTCATTCTGAGGACATAATTTATAGTTCCACATAAAGGAAAACAGGCAAATCTGGTATTGAAAAAGAGAAGTCTGTGAACAGAAGTGTTTCTGCACGTAATGATACATGCCACATGGCTTGCCAAAATAGGGCAGTATTTGCAACAAACTACAAGCAAGTAAAACAGCAGCAGTTGCAGTTCTGCTATAGGACTGAGCAGTTTTTTCAGCTCTACATGAATTAGACATCATAATTAAGACTGTCAGATTTTCTTTAGGAAATAAGTAAAAAACTTTCATATGATTCTTTGGAAAAAAAATCTCAGTTTCTCTTGGAAGTTCCTTCCTTCCTTCCTTCCTTCCTTCCTTCCTTCCTTCCTTCCTTCCTTCCTTCCTTCCTTCCTTCCTTCCTTCCT
>LTAT01000004.1:39339530-39390515 GCA_003286495.1 Chlorodrepanis virens
TTTTTGGGTTTTTTTTTTTTTTGGTTGTTTTTTGTTTTTGTTTTTTTTTCCCCTTCCCTAGAAGAACCAAAAAATATAATAGGAATAAAAAGAATCCTAAAGTTGCATGGGACAGTTGCATCACACATTTTTGATATTGAATTGTTTACCCTCAGCTACGCTGTTTCTTGGTAAAAACTTTCTTTCCCTTCTCTGTGATAATTCATTCTACTTGCAGCCCCCAGTACCTTCAACTGCTGCAACACGACATTTGGCAATAAGGTTATTAATGGAAGTATTAAATCAGCCTCTAAGATCATCCTAAGCTAGTTTTACCAATCATGTCCTTTAGGGAATATTTCCCTTTCTGTACACTGGGTTTTGCCAAATTGTTATTTACAAATCTTGTGTTATCTTTCCCATCTTAAATAATCTGTGTATGGCACCATAACAGGTAGGTTACTGAAATGGATTAAACCTACTTTACTTTCCTTTGAAAACTTGCTTTTAGTGAAATCAGAGTAATCCAGAAGGCTTCAAATGTCAAATACCCATGTGGTATTTTATCCTATTTTCCTTTTACTTTCTGATCCTTATTCATTTCATCAGAATGTCTTCTATGATCCCGTATAATGAGGCGATGATAAGCCTATGATCAGGTGTTTTTTTTATTTCTTCTTTTAAAGTTATCTGCGAGGTACCTGAAGATATTTTTGTTTCTGGTCAGATGAAGCTATGAGGAATTTGTCAAGACTAGCCTGGAGAGCAAAACAGAGCACTATAACCATGTACCTCTTCTTTTTCAGACTTTGGCCTGTCACTATTCAAATACATCCTCTGAATCCCTGAATAGTTACTTTGCTTTCAGCCTAGGGATGTTTTCATACTCAGAAGTAAGGATAGGAGACAAATCCAACAGCATCTAAGAAATATATGCATATTCCTACTGCCAAAATACCGATACAAACAAAGCCAGGTAAACATTTAAAAATTAATGTTGCCACATTTTCATATTCACACTACAATGTGTTTCACGTTGTCTTGAGATTTCCTTTAGGAACTTCATAATTTCTTTTTTAAACTAGACTGATGTTCCTTTATTTCTCCACTACTCTTTCTTGAGAAGCTGATGATTATTTTAAATTTCACAGGCATTTCTAAAAAAAAAAAAAAAAACCCTCAGTTCACCTCTCATGTAATTTAATTTGAAATACTGAATTGAAATGTGCACAAATGTAGGGAAGATATCTTCTCTAAGGAGTTCAACAAACATCAGTTCTTGCCCTCTCAGATAATTTTTTTAAACATTCAAGTAGATAAGAAAAGTTTTTATGTACCTGATAGGATAAATCAGAAGTCCTAGAATAGGAAGTGCACACATGCTAATTTTATTCTAGAGATATTAAAATACACACCTGTTGAATCTTTAATGAGTGCTTCCACTGTAGCAAAATTTTCAATTTATTCAGAAGTTAAAAAGTCACGGCCAACAAGGACAGGGGAAAGCAGTCATTAACAAAGAAGCAAGTAAAATATTGGGAAATTTAAAGGAAATCTGTGAAAGGGAGGTTGAGGCAGGAAAAAACATGTTTTAGAACATCTAGGGACAGCCATCAAAGCTGGCACTGAGACTTTGCAATGGATGTTTTCCAGACAGACTTTCATAATACAAGTATCACACACTGAGTTTAATGTGTGCTGGAAAACTAATATGTCTCACAGAATCATTATATAATAAAGGACTAGCCTATTGAATCATGTGTTATTTATTGTTCCCTGAGAATGGATCAGGGATTTTTTTTGTATTACTTCCATAACGTGTTTTTCCAATAACTCTATGATCTGTAGTGAGAAATCTTCACTTTTAAGTTTTTCTAATTTTACATTTTTACCAAAACTTTAGCAGAAGCCTGTTTCCTTCTGGAATCTGATCTAACTCTAGGTGAAGACAATGAAACCTTATAGCAACTACAACAGGAAGGAGACAAAAGTCACATACAAGCCCTGATCATGTGTTTCAGAACTTATATTCTACATGGCCGATTTAGGGCCAGTGACATTTATCAAAGCATAGCAGATTTGCTATAAGTCTGCAGATTTACCAGCATGTTGTAACTTTGTAGTCCAAAAATGAATTATATACCAAAAAAAATGCTTATCTCTAATATTTTTCTTATTTCTTTTTCTGTCATTTTATTCCTGTATCAGGATTAACAACAGAAATGCCATGTTACACAGAACATGAGCCCGAATCCTCTTAATTCCCTTGCCAAAACTGTGCTAAGTAATCAATGTGTTTCTAACATTTAAGAGCCATCTTAAATTCTAGTTCAAGCACAGCTGCTTTTTTGTACTGAAAAATACAGGCTCAAATGTTCACAAAAGAACATAATTTATCTTAATGATGGCATGCTTGATGCATTACTGTACAGCTCACAGAGGGCAGCAGTCCCACTGCTGGCTGATGTATAACTTCAGAGTCACACGGAATGCAGACCTAGAAAGCTGGAGAACAGACAGCTAACAGGACAGGAAATATTTCACAGGTCAGTGTCAATAAACTGACACTGGCTTGTGGTCTGAATCACATATCTCCAGGTAGAACTATAATAAAGAGCTCATAAAGCTTTCCTTTTTTTACTGAGCACACAAAAGGGAAAACTAAAGAAATGTCAGCTAGATGGATGAAAAGAATAACTGTCTTTTAATTATTTTTTTTTTCACTAAAGGTGGAGATGCTATTTAGGAAAAGAAAAAAAAAAAGTGAAACTACAGCACATAGAAGAGGGAAGAGTAGAATAAGATACACCCAGCTGGCATAAATGAACATAAATGAAATTAAGTTGCCTGAACAGCAGGAAACACAATTTGTGCCAGAAACTGTCAGATTGATCTCATCTGTCTCTCAAACAAGGCTATCAATCATTGTCTCATCCCTGTCTTCAGCATGGTTTTTCTTACCTCCATCTGGCTGTACTTCTGCAGTGGAGTCATGTTAGCTGAAATTCACTGTATCTCTTTGCTCTTCAGAATTTCAGCTATTTCTGCAAACCCTGGAAAGGTACTATTCTGCCTATATAATTGAGCTATATGCAGATCCTGGGCAAGAAGGGAGGCTGCATTGCCTAATGAACACAGACTTTGACTGATCCTCATCAAATCTGAATTTTATTTCTACTGCTGCTGTAGACAGTGACATATCCTTCTATGTTTAGCTTTCCTCTATCTGCAAGATCTCTACTTCTATGCTGAAGCCTTCTTTATTCATTATGAATTTCACAATTTATATATTTTGCATCTATTCATACATGTAGTACTTACAATAGTAAGTAATATGTCATGTATTTTAAGTTACTGTAATCTGGAAAGAGGCAAAAGATACTTCTTTAGAAAAAGAATGTATAGTTTCATTACTGTGCATATGAATACAAAATGCACTTGCATGACTGTTCTCTCTTCAGGATCTTAAATCATTAGGCTATAATACAGGAGGTAGCATCACGCAGCGGTGACATATTTCTGATCTGTAAAGGAAGGAAAACTAGGAGCCCAGGGTGGCATCAAGGCAGGCAGTGCAGTGGTATCACTGACAAGGGCACAGCAGTAAATCTCCCAGACAAGACAGGAGCAGAGCAGTATTCAGGGTCAGCTATCTGAGTTGGCATTGCCAGGCAAATTCCCAGTGATGAGGTACCTCTGAAGTCCATCCAGGGTGCTGCAGGTTGGTGGTCTGGCACAGATCAAAAAGGTGCTTAATGGTAAGCAGAGGCATGGATGCAGTATAGCTCAGGCAAGGAGCACATCTGGGTGGCTCAGGATGAATGCATGTCCCGAATGAAAGGGGGCCAGAACCTTCCGCAGGGATTCTCTTTCAGCTGACCTTGAGCCCTCACTGCCAAGTCTACAGTTGATGGCAAAATTCACTCAGGGCTTGGACATATAGTAAGTAAGAAATGTAGTTAAAGCCTACTTTTTTTTTTTTTCTGGAATATATTCCATTGCATTAGTGTGTGATAAATTGTATTGCACAATGTTCTCTAAAGTAACTGTTACAACTTGCTTAGAAAGATTTAGATAAGCATTGGTCAAGTAACTTGAGCAGACTGACTTCTCTTTTTCTGTTTGAAATACTCTTACACCTGCTAAGTTTTCATAGAGTTCTTTGTGACAGAAATGGCTAGCACCAAGAACTTCAAGATATTTCTTCATCAGATATGCTTTACAGAAAAAGATTTATTGATTCATACCCAGTAATGACTCAACCCCAGAAGTCATTAGTGAATCAATTCAGGAAGATTACCTTTGACTCTAATAGTAATTCTATGCACGAATGGTTTAAATGATCAGTCTGGCAAGATACCATGTTTGCTTACCATTTAGAAATTACTGTATGACTAACAGCTGCAATCTAAGAAATAGCTCCAAAAGCTTTCTGTCCAGTATGTCTAATACTTTAGCTTTTCTGATCAGACCACGTGAATTTCTGGATTCTAAATTGCTATGCTTTTTGCTATGAATTATACCTTTCAAAGATAATTCTCTTAAATTCAGAGCATGGATGATATTGACACATCATTTTTCAACTTTGTAGATTTTCTTAAAAATGCTCTTCATAAGTGATCTAGGACAGCAGGACAATGATAACAGCAGTGATGCAAAAGAAGACTTATTGCTTACAGGAAGCACCTTCACTGGGCTTTGTTAGGTAATAACATTGGAGCTGAGGTAGGAATATTGTGAAATTGTCTTCTTTGTATGCATAGCAACAACTTCCAAATAAATGGTATCATTACTACATGATGTCAGTAACCCCTTTTGGAAAGTTGGAACTACCCACTAGAGCTTTCTTTTAGGTCTCAGATGTCAGAACAATGCAATGTACAATGAGGAAAATAGTACCACTAAATAGTAGGGTTTATCTTTCAGACTGATAGAAATTAATGAATAAAGAAACACTCAATATTATTGATAGGATGTCTCAAACCAAGAGCCTGGAAGCTGTTCTTCTCTGATGTCAGTGGCTTATGATGATTATTGACTTATCTTTCTGATTTAAGTAAGACTATACCACTAATGCATTTTTCAGAACCTTTTTAATATTTGATCAAGGATAAGGTGGATTATACATCAAACTACTTGGAATAGCACAGAAAGATGCAAATGCTGGACAGAAAGTCAGTGAAAACTTTGATTGCTGTTAAAAAAGAGATTACAATAGTAATGATCCATCAGATTTCCACTGCTATATGGGAAAAAGTAGACTACATGTATATCTGTTTCACGAGACTCTAATTAAGGTATCAATTATGAAGATGTCAAAAATACACCCGATTTTCTCCTCATCTACTCCATGCATTGCTACAGCTGCAAAGAAAGTGGACAGGATCTAATACAAAATTTAAGCTTATGGTTGGAACAAAAACATGAGAAAAAAATGATAAATATATTTTAATCATGGAGAGTGCACTGTAGGATAACAATAGTATCATGAATTTCTTATGACTTTTTGTGAGGAAAGAGAGCAGCTTTCACCAGTTTGAACAACTGTGAAGAAATGCACCAGCAATAATTTACCCAACACAGTTTTTTAGATGAATCGTATCACATATGTGTAAAATGTCCTTGTTTTGGTCATGTGAAATAGCCCAATTAAAATGATTCTTGGTATGTGCATTTCTCATGCCCAGTGATTTCACAAATGATGCCATTTCAAGTCTGAGTCTTCCAGACTCTGCCTATTAAAATTGCTTCCTCATATTCTGTAGACAAGCAAGGAACCTTTATCCTTGATTGAGAAGAAGCCTTAAGTACTATTATTCAGACACAATAGCCTAACTTAATCCACACATGCATATTTGTTTGAATGCAAACTACTGGGTTTTACATTCAAGTAAAACACAATTTTTAAAGGTATCCACCAATCTTTTTATACTGTAAAGTATCTTGAAACATGTTTATGACTCCGGCAAAATACAGCTAATATTTTTCTGTACTTTGTTTCATCCACGATCATGGTAAAATGGCAAACTATTCATGTTACAATTCCTCTTTTGATATTTTCTCAACAAAAAATGGATGCATTTTATCACTTCCCCATTAAACACCACATTGTTTTCTGTTATTGTTGTTTTCACGATAAAAAAAAAGATGTAGAGCTACTACAGGACTGCACCAGGAATCTCACTGACAACTCCATTTACACAGCATTATAAAAATCAAATATAAAGAATAAAACATTTGAATGAAAAATGTATGAAAATATCACCAATCGTGAAAATCTTTAAATGTTTATGCCATGTAAAACTTCCCTGAGTTGCCCATATTACAGTGACTGAAATGACTGGGTTATTATATTTCTTAAGAGGAATGTAATGTTAAAGTAAGCATGTAAAATAATAATCCCTGACAAAACAGCAATATTGTGACTCACTCTTAAAGTAAAGAAATATTTAATTCTCTCAAATTTCCTCTGTCACTAATATATGAGAACATGGGGCTTGTATTTAAGCCAAGATAACAGATGGTTGGTCTGAACTTAATTAGTCAAGAAAAAGGCTTTACAACAATGTGTTTTCACACTATGATCCCTCTTGTCCATTAAAGTTGATGAAGCCTAATCCCAAAAATAACAAAGTCAGTGTGAGTCCTTCCACTGTCTTATTCACAGATCATTCTCAGTTAAAAGTGCATTATCTGTCCTTTGTGCTTCTTACTTGGCCATGTCCTTAGGCATACACCTAAAGGTAAGCACGAGCAGTTTCACAGGACATACCTAAATTTCAGCATGCACAGTCCCACAAAATCATTGGCATGCCCTGATCAAACTGGAGTCTGGGGGAATCCATGGGTCTCAAACTTCTAATCTGCATTTTGGCAAAACAGTTTAATGAGATAGCTCTGATGATGGTATACTGCAAAAACAATTTACATGCAAAGTAGCATGCATATTTAAAATATGCTCTCATAAGCTTTGGAACGTCTCAAATAATGCAGCTGTATAACGTACATTACTTTTACATGAACTTCAGTTTGATCCACATCATCCAGCTCTTTATCAAAGTAAAACACCTTCAGAATCAACTTTCTAGAATGTCATGGCTGTTGAAGAGACAGGATCACCAAAATTTTACAGAATTATGCCAAAAGTCAACAGCTTATCCTACAGAAATTTACTGTATCAGAGAAAAAAAAAAGCTCTAGAGGACAGTAAAAAATAGATTAATTTGATGTATTAGTCTCTTTTTTGTTTGGTTGTTGAATAGGATTTTTTTTATTTTAGCCTTTACTAATTGCTTACCCATACTGGTTTTTATTGTAGCTCATAGAATTTAATTGCATTGATAGCAGGGAGTAATAATGGACATTTATTCATCTGAGTAAATACAGAAAAGGTAAGTCAAAAAAGGGCTGTAAATTGAAAATGTCACCATATCTTAACTCAGTCCTTACAATTGATTTTAATGAACTGACTTTTCCTTTCACACAGCTGTATGGCATAATATTCAGCTCATTAGCTTCTTTAAAATGTTAGTTTTGCCAAGGCACAATTTTAAAGAACTGCTAGTATGATTGTCCTAGTTCATTTTTTCATAAATTTAAAACCAGCATAACATTATGATCTTGAATTTTCACCCTGGTGGAAAATTCCAGTGAAATATAATAGAAAGATACACTAGATTTTTAAGCTCTCCAACGTTGTTTAGTTCAGTATCCCACTGTTGTAATTAAACAAGACTGAAGAATACAAAAAAAAAAAAAAAAAAAACAAAACTAAGCCCCAAAACCCAAACATAACAAAACAAAACAAAATCCCCAAAACAACCAAACATATCAAAACAAAACAGAACCAAAACCAACCAAACAAACAAAAAAGCAAAAAACCCCCCCACATTTTCCAGGCTGCTAATGAGTCAAAGATTGTACACTATTCATGAAATACTAAAGCAATAATCCTCAGCAAAGTTTTGCATCTCTGGGTTCAATGTAGAACTCTGGGAATTGTCAGGTACTTCTAAATGAGCAAGAATTTACTTATTCAATATAGGAAAGGTCAGCTGTTTGTAAAACTGTTTGCAAAGTAACAAAAAATATTAATTTTCTAGGAATTTTTTTTAGCAAAGTCTCTACTCCTTCCTGAGTTTCTGTCCAGTTTTGCCTGGATTGACATACTTGCTTTTTAGAACCTGAAGCTGTATCTAAATCACATGATGTCTTAGGGGTTTTTTCCCCCTCTCATTTGTTTTTACAGAAAAAATAATGGAGATGAGTTCTTGCTTATGATAAGATTTTTTTCCAGGAGTGTGTGCCTTGGTATGAATTAGGGAAGGTAAAAAGTTCCATTTATACTAGGAGTAGGAGTCAAATTTGATTATATTTTTCAGGAGGGTTTCCAATTGTTAGCTTAATTTCCAGGAATGATACAGCTATTATTTTCTTCTAAAGACAGGAAGCTTTACATTTTATACACTTATACAGAGTATTCCACATTGACTCTGGTACAGGACTTTGGGACTTTATGACTTTTATTACTAATCAGATATTTCATAATACTTATCCAAATTGAGTGAAAACATACAGGGTAGGGCTGCCCCTGGAGCTTTTGTCCTCCTTATTTTGAAATGCTATTAGGAAAATTCAGAATTCTCATTTAAAACTGGATGCTGTCCAAAATCCTTCCATTTATTATTCATCTTTTCAGGCAGAATTCTAGGAGCTGTTCAGTCTTTCTAGGGTGTGTTTCCGAGTACTTCATCTCAACAGAAAGTTTTTTATTTATAACCTGAACTCCCACCTGTTAACAGGGGCTCTTTTTGTTAAATTTTCTGTTCCCAGAGAGTTACAACCCTGTCCTAGATGAAAGAAAATAAGGAGACAAGAAATGTCACAATATATTTTTATGTTTGTCCATTCATATTTGCTGATTCTTTTTTATGTTTTTATAATCTTCTCATTTATCTTTCAGACTTTCTTTCCAAGCCTGAAAGTGGATTTACCACATGAATCTGGGAGTCTTGTGGCACTTTATTCACCAGCATTGACTACCATGGTGCATGTGGTCAGTCGAAGTTTGCATTCTGCTGATCTGTTTGTTTAGATAGAAAAGCCATTGCTGCTCTCTCCCCGGTTTTTCTGCTCTTTCCAAGTACAACAGATTTTGCTGTACAATCCAGTCAGCCTGATTTTTTTTTGAATCCCCAGACTAACACAGCATTTATTATAGTGACGACACTTTTTGTCTTATTAGCGTGTGAAGCGATTATAAAAGCATTCATTACTTTTCCCTGAAGACAATAGGTCTTATTATTAATATCTTGATTATTAACAAGAAAAATAAAGTTAACAGCCCATCATGCTTCTTTCTGCATATAGATCAACCAGGTCTCTGTGGTTTCATCTTTATATTCAGTAATTTATTTGCAACAAAGTACTACTCCAACAGTGGACTATTAAATAGCTCCCCATAAATGCCTCGCAGCCTTGTTATGTACTCCATCCAAATAATTGTGCAATCTTTAACAGAATTCAAAGTTACTGCATTTCTTGGAATTACAATTCATAATCACCAGGTTACTAAAACCAGCCAATTGTTTCTCTGGGGTTTAATCAGAAAATCTTGTGTAACATGGCTGATGGCATTGATAGACCCTTCAGTATGAATGCCTATTTATAGGGACTGTTGCTTAAGACATTTGGTTTTTTTCCAAGTTTAGAGGATTTTTGCTAGTTGTGACTTTTAATTTAATAATTCCCACGTCCAGCAGAAATAACTAAATAACTTTTACAAAGCATTTTAGAAAGTTGAATCAGAGTGAAAGTAAAAAGAAATATGTCCTCCTCATGAAGCTTTTTAATCCTCAAGTAAAAAGCTTTCAAATCAATGGCGAGTGACTTTGAAGCCTCAGAAAGGACTTTTACATCTTCTTCATTTACATCTGCATATAACTGATCACCCATGATTCTCTTCTTATTTTAAAAGCTTACTTAGAACTATCACAGAGTGCCTACTAAGCTTTCTTGTTACAGATAGAAAGGTTTGAATGGAGCCAAAGGAGGTACTCTCTTCCAGCCAGCCTCTGAAGTGCAGGTGTGACAGAGAAGTGCTCCCAAAGTCAGAGACACCACAGCAGTGCTGCTCCTTGCTACCAGCCTGGCTGCAGAGCTGCATTCTAGCACTGGTCTCTCTTGTGTTAAGCCAAAGCCTGATGCAGTCTCTCACTGTACAAGCTAAACCAGGTAAGCAAAGGTAAAGGTTTCATTACAAAGGTGATGGCTTGCTTAGCTGAGTTTTTGTCAAAGTTGTAATATTTGACTGAAGACATGAGGGGTTTATTGCTCTCTTCTCAAGAAACAATCCACATAAAAGCCGTGATATAAGAGAAAAAACTTATGGTATCTATAGCACTATGTAAGAAATTTATAAAATATTAGCATCTTTGAATCCTTAGAAAACAGATATGTTCCCCTCTTTCTAGAGATTCAGTAGCTGCAGAAGATCACAGTTAACTGTAGCATTCTAACATAAATTAATTTCCTACCGTACAAATGTTAACTGGAGCTCTATAAAATAAAGCATTCACAGCCTTGTGAGAATAGGTAGGGAAATACCTTCATAAAACCCTTCTCCATTTCATTAATCCCCTTGTAAGCCATCAGTTAAGCCTGCACTAAACAATGCCAGTAAACCTCTTAATCCTGGGAAAGCTGCCCATTTTTAAATAAAAAAAAACACAGCTTAATAAATTCTAGCATCATGATAATTCCTAAAGTATAATATAAATACTTAAAAGATCATTCTCTCAAATTCATTTCAAAGAATTCTCCCATTTTTAAACCAATCCTTTTTCCACTCCATCACACTAGTACTTTTTTTGTCCTTAGTTTTAAGAACTGAGCTCTTGTATTTTTTTAAGTGTTTTTGTTAATATTGTTGTTGTTTTTGTTTTTAATTGAATTGGGAGCTGTCAAAAATTGTTAGATTCTTAAAATCTGAGGTTTATAGTCAGTTGTAATAGCCACCCACACTAAGTACTATTCACTGTGTTTTATTGGTCCCCTTTCATTCAGAATGAGGCATGAAGGAACCTTTGCTGTTTGAAAATACATGGAAGAAACAATACTGAATGTCTATGACATTTACAACTATCACTATATACATTTTAAGAAAATCTAGACTCCTCTTATTTAATAAAGGCACTGGTTTAACTTCACATCATTTAAACCTCAAATAACTGAAACTCTCAAAAGCTCACTTTCTATAAATGATTATAAAGAAATAAAATAATTGCAAATTATAGAGATGGACATTTTTCCTTGTCTTTTTTGCAATATTAGCATATAATTACTTTTCGGTCTCATTGTTTCAATCATGAGGAAGGAAAACATTCCCCTAATGGGTAATGTGACAGAAGAATGTGAATTCAGAAAGATTATGTATAATTGAAAATTGGTTTATATTTCAAAAAATTCATTTGGGAATTTTCTCCTTATTGTCTTTGTCTATGCCGTATTTTAAAGAAAACAAGGATGCACTAGATTGTATAACTGACTAATTTAGCTGTATTTTAATGAAAACAAAATAGTTTCATGTTCTGTATAACATTACTATTGTTATTGTTCCAGTTGGTGGCTGGCCACCTATGGTATTCTCCCAGGCTCAGTTTTGAGTCCAGTCCTGTTCAATGTCTTTATCAATGATCTGGATGAAGGGATCAGGTGCACCATCACTAAATTCATGGACACCACCAAGCTGGGCGAGTGTTGAACTGCTGAAGGTTGGAAAAGCTCTACAGAGGGATCTGAAGAGGCTGAGACCAGTGGTATGATGTTCAACAAGGCCAAGTGCTGGGTCCAGCACTTGGGTCAAAACAACCCAATAATGAGCTATGGGGTGGGGACAGAGTGGTTGGGAAAGTGCTCAGCAGCAAAGGACCTGGGGATGCAGGTCAACAGCTTGCCCAAGATGAGCAAGCTCTGCCCAGGTGGCCAAGAAAGCCAATGGCACCCTGACCTGTGAAAGCAAAAGTGTGTCCAGAGGGACCAGGGCAGTGACTGTCCCTCTGTACTCAGCACTGATGAGGCCATACCTAAAATCCTGCATCCAGTTTTTAACTCCTCACTCCCAGAAAGACAGTAAGGTAGTGGAGCATGTCCAGACAAGGACAATAGAGCCAGTAAAGGGTTTAGAGAGTAAGTCCTATAAGGAGTGGAGGAGGGAGCTGGGTTGTTTGGTCTGGGGAAAAAGAAGCTCACAGGTGACCTTATCACCTTCTACAACCACCCAAAAAGAGATTGTAGCAAGGAGGGGTTGGGCCTTTTCTCACAGGCAACTATACATAAGAAAAGAGGAAACTGCCTCAAGCTGTGCTAGGGGAAGTTCAGGTTTGACATCAGCCAGAGTTTTTTTTAATGGAGAGAGTTATTTCACTGCCCAGGGAAGTGTTGCTGTCACCATCCCCAGATGTCTTCAAGAAACATCTGGATACAACATTCAGTGCAATGGTCTAGTTGAAAAGATGTTGATCAGTCAAAGGTTGCTCTCAGTGAACTCCAAATTAAATGATTCTGTGATTCTGTTATTTGTCCCTATATTAAGAGTTCAGTGAGGTGTCTTCATTCCTCTGTTTCCTCACTTTATCTGGATGACATTGTCCTACACACAGGATTATCTTAATGTGTACTACTGTTCCCATGTTCACAGTTTCCTGTGCATGGAGTTAGTTATAGGCATGTCATTGCATAGCTACATTCTGAAAAGATGAAGACAACTATTACTAATTTTCCTTGTTGTTCAAGATTTAACCACCAATGCAATGAAACAAGTTGTCCTTACAGATGGATATTGTGTTAATCTTTCTTGTACTTTTTTGCTTCTAGTGAAAATGTTTCTGAGCTAAAGCCTACTCATATATATAAAAGTACAAATTTAAATTTAGCCAGAAATATTTCTTTGAACTTGTATTTTTTCATCCACTAAAATTCAAAAGGATACAATAATAAACACAGAAAAGAAATTTAGCAAGACTAAAAATGAAGTGCAGAATTGTACGACAATGTCAAAATTAACATTTTTCATCATTATTTGTGCATCTTTGTCCATCCTTTTTTCTGAGTCTCAGTTCAGCATATTTATGAAGTATTTGTCTTTATAATAAATCCAGATTTAGCTCATCTACACCAGATTTATCAGCTTTTATCTCCTGTGTTTGTCTATCACAGACAGACCTCCTTATCTCTACCAATCTGAGATAGCTCCTCTTCAGTCACTTCATCCATCACATTTAAGATCCTCTCATCTCTTAGTCAAATACCACTGAAGGAAACACCAAGGAAACTGAAAATCCTCCTATTTCTGACTTCAGCACCATTGTGGCCACTTCCTGTTCCACTGGAACAATTTCTTGAGGCGAGCATTTGCTATGCCAATTTTTAGGGACAGGTCATACTCAGGCTTATCTCTACACAAGCCATGGCTGTGCATATACAAAGTGAAGTTTTCTAAGGTAGCAACTTTAGTACAAGTTTTGTAGAATAGCAAAATTCACTCCTCATACCTAAATAAGACAACTTTCTGATTTTCATGTTCGTGCCACAAAGTTTTATTCATTTCTTTAAAACCAAACAGAACATTCTTGATCTTCTTTCAGATGAAAAACAATGTGATTTCCTTAAACTAATTAGAAGAAACCTTTTGATCATTTCACTAAAACTCTCCAGAAAACAACCCTGAGGAAGAAAATTAGCCTTCTAATTCCACCCAAACAATTAAATTTTGGCAGTCTTGTAAAAAGCTCATAAACAACTGAAATACTTTTCTAATAAATCAGCCTTGGTTTGTCTTGGTTATAGGTCATCATTAAAATTTTAACTATATATATGTATGATTTATGTATCATATGTGCTGTATGTGTGTGCTTTTAAACCCCAACTAAGTGATCCTCTAATATATTAAGAACACCAGTGTTTCTCTTTGATCTTTCTTTGTATTTTATTTCCTTCAAATGCTGTATCATCTTAATAATTTTAGTCTTACCATTTATATAATGCTTTAAATATTCAAAACATCATAAAGAAAATCAGTACACTTTTTTTTAGATATATACTAAGAGCCAAGTCTGCAGTCATCTATTCTTTGTTAGGGACATTAGGAAGAAAAGAATGTAAAGAGTTACCTATAGTACAACCACTGAAGATGTGAAGCATATTTTACAAAGTTTCTGCATTAACCAGCTCTGAAAACAAAACAGCTGTTTCTAGGTTTCTAGATCCTTTAGAAGGTCACAGTGCTTGAAAATATCAAGGTATATATTATTGACTGTAAGGGATGGAGGGAAGAAAATTCCACTGTATTACTATTTGCAAATCCTATTGCTACATGAATGAATGCGCATTAATGCTCTTTACCATATTCTAATGTGGATAGAATATCTCCTGTTCAGTGAGATATCTGGATAAAATAAAGATTATATCATCATATCAAAGAGAAGGCAATTTCTTGAGAAATTAGAAATGTAAGTTTAAATGCAAAGACCACACATTAAAACGACACAGGCAAAAAATATGAAATAGCTTTTTATAATATAACAGATTTACACTTGTGGTGGGTTGACTTTAGCTGGAGGCCAGATGACCACTAAATCTGATCCATAACTTCCTTCCTCAATGGGTTGGGGAAGAAAAAATAAAAGAAAAGGATCTTGGATTGAGATAAGGACAGGGGATATCACTTACCAATTACCTTCAATAGCAAAAGAGACTCGTCTTGAGGAAATTAGGTTAATTTATTACCAATCAAAGCAGAGTAAGGTAATGAGAAATAAAGTCAAATTCCTAAAAATCTTCCTCCATCCCTCTCTTACTCCCTGACTCAACTTTATTCCCAAAGTCTTTATTTTCCCTGCCACAGTGGTGCAGTGGGATGAGAAATGGGAATTCATTAGTCAGTTCATCACACTTTGTCTACCTCACCTTTCTTCTCATGGAGATGACTTTTCACATTTCTCCCCTGCTGCAGCAGGGCCTCGCTTCTAAGTGAAACAGTCCTCCATGAACTTCTCCAATGGAGTCCTTCCCTTGAAGGAAGTGCTGAACTTTATGAACTGCTTTAATGTGGATCCCTCCCACAAGGTGCAGTCCTTCAGGAGAAGACTGATCCAGTGTGGGTTCCCAATGAACCCACAAATTCTGCAAGAAAATCTGCTCCAGTTTGGGGATCATTCTCTGTGGAGGTACAGGAGCCTGCTCCAGAGCAGGTTTCTCATCATGACAAAGCCTCATTCAGGCAAATCCACCTGGTCCAGTGTGGGATCCTCCATGGGCTGTGGTCAGACACCACTGCCTTCACCAGAGGCTGCAGGAGAATCTCAGCTCCTGCTTCTGGAGCATCTGCTTCTTCTGCACTGACCTGGGTGTCTGCAGATTTGTTCATCTCACATATTTTAACTCCTCTCTCCCAGCTGTTGTTGAACAGGATGTTTTCCTACTTTTTAAATATTTTATCCCAGAGGTGCTACCACTCTCACTGATGGGCTCAGCCTCAACCAACGATGGATCTGTCTTGGATCCATCTGGCATTTTATTTGTTAGGCACAGGGAAAACTTCTGGCAGCGTCTCACAGAAGTCACCCCTGTAGCCCTCTCCTCCACTACCAAAACCTTGCCATGCAAACCTAATCCAAGTATATAGTCTTCATTATCTATGGAAAAGTATATGAAAACACACTTTAACAAAATACATCATGCTTGTTTTGTGTGGATCTGCCATCATTTTTCCAGTTCACATTTTCAAAAGGGATCTAGGCTAATTGGGCAGGAATGTTCCTGTTCTCTCACCAGAGCTTTTATTGCCTTCAATAAATAGTCACTCTCTTGGAAAAATATTGATTTTTGTTGTAAAGCTCATTGCTGATCTTTAGCAATAGTTCATGTCAAGTCATTTTCTATGTTTATTATTTACTTCTAATAGAATTGACAAACCCATTAGGTGCTGACAGTTCTACGGTTTTTCAGATGAGAAATCTTGGCCCTTTCTCACTGCTGAAAAAGGTTACAAGACCTCTTTAATGAGATTCATTTGATTTCTAATTAGCAACAAATGCAAAACTCAAGTACATTTGACAAAAAAGAAATAAAGTCATTAACTTGGTCATCAGTATGTTAAAGTAAAAGCTAGACAAAGACTTGAAAATCAAAAAGAACAGTGTTGTATTGCACTAAATAGTTTATTTACCACAGAATACAGCAGAACAGAATGCAACATAGACTGAAGTTTTTGGAAGTCCACTAAAAATAAGAATTTCAAGACAACATTCAGGAAGGAAACGAGAACAAAGAATAATTCTTTCTAGTTATTCATCTTTAGGAATTGGTATTATTTTGCAACAAAAAGCATACAAATTTTACAAGGCATCCCATGTAACTCATTTAAAAATTTAATATTGCTTTTGGCAATAATTTGTGAATTCAGGCTGAATCACAGAGAAAAAAAATAGAGGATATGACTGCAGATAAAAAAAAGAGGTTTTTTTTCTGGGTTTTGCCACTCATGTTTGAGGCTTAGTTCTGAGGCTTTGATTTTATTTCCCCTGCTTTTTCTTTTTTTTTTTTTTTCCTTAGAAACAAATATTTCTATTATTTTGAATATTGCTACATTTTGAAACTTTCCTTGAGGAAAAGAGTGAACCCCTAAACGTCTGAACAGCTTTACTGATGGAATTATTCCTATTGAAGGCCACAGCAAAATGTACCCAAATACAATGGTTCAATGCACAGGTATAGTCACAACAATAAATAAGAACTACAAACAAAGAAGCAAAGAGTTTTACATATGTAATTATCCTTTAAAAATCAACTTTAAAAAAAGAGGAGGTAGAATTATATTTAAAAGGCATATTGGTGATCATGCTTCTTTTTGGGGAAGAGGAAAAAAAATAAAAGATCAAATATATGTTTTTTGATTTAATGATCCCCTTGGGTCGAGGCTTTTGTGTTTAACATGGAAGACAAATTTTCAATATTTTCTTTGGTAAATTCCCATGCTGATATCTGCTAGGTATGATTTAAAGTCCCATATCACAGACAGTACTAGTATGAACAGCTTACTAATAGAAAAGTAATTTTTAACCTAAAATAAAAATATGGTAAAAATGTGCAATATAGGCAAAGGTTGTTTGTTTTATTAGTAATATCAACAAAAAATAGGAATAGATAGTTTTTTTAATGTATTCAATAAGTTTCAAACTAGATATTGAAAATATAACCTGAAAATAGAGTTTGGTATCTAAAACTGCACTGAAAGGCATGTTATGTTGTCTTGTTACCTGTATACTTTACTGGTAGTTAACATACAGGGACTATTTTGAGTTAATTTAAATTTTATTTCAGTCACTTATTTCAAAATATGAGCATAAAAATTATTTTACCTGTTGTTCTGTACTAAAATTTTCCAACAAATATACAGAAACTTATGGAATAGAGAAACTGTTCTCATATTATCCTTGCATGTTCACAAACTAAATAGCAAAGCAATAATATAGCTCAATAAGGTCTACAGCTCAAACACACAACTTCATCAACTCTTAGTGAACCATAAAGGCCCAAGAATGACGATGCAAATCAGTCTTCCACGTATACAAAACACAGTGAGACAAGAATATTACAGGAATAGTTTTGCCTGGGTACAGAAATAGTTTCAGATAATGAAAGTGTCACTAATTCAATATTGCAGGGGATTCTTCTACACGCTCCATCAGGTGGAATTGAGAAGAACTTAACGATCCGTTGTGGCTCTCAGTACATTTTAAAATGCAAACAGACTTATATTTCTTCTATATCAGCCAAAAAAAAAAAAAGTCACATTACTCATTGTGTCTCATGAGATGCTTATATTTATATTCAACTGGGGGCAAAGCACACAGTCATTCATACAAGCAAACATCTCTTAATCCTAAAAAAGGCATAACATCTTTATGCATTATGCTTCATAATTATTACTTTACTCTTGGCTTGAAATTCACAAAAAAACCCCAATACTTCAAGAAAATTTCATGGAATTTAGAAAATAAATAGTTGGTTATCCCTATGGGATAAAGTTACTCCAGAAAAACTGTAGATTTTTTTTTATTGTAGGCAATATATGGGACATAAGTGGTTCACAGGGATTTACCTTTCATTTTTAACCCCAAATCAAAAGCTCCATTTAAGGCACAGGATATATTTTGCCAAGAAAGCTGCTCACATCACTTAAAAAACTGTCATACAGTAACTGCTTTCTGTGGAAAAAAAAAAGATGAGAGTTGATAACCTGTAGAACTGGCACAATTGTTATTTAGTAGGAGAAAAGGAATAATTTAAATGGGTAGTCCAAAATGTACTGAAACCTCTGTCAGGTCTTTTTATTTCTTGTTGATATCTAATCTTGTTTATTTCTGATGATTCTGGTTTATACAGAGAGGTATGATCAGTTGCTTGCCTAAAATTCTTCTGTAGGAAGCAGCTTGGAATTATTTGTCCCATTATCACTTATTTTGGGTCATTGCTGCCTATGAGATAGTGGAAAAGACAGAAATGTGAAGCTGGAAGTTAAAGAGCGATTTGAAGAAATCAGTATTGGGGCTTCATTTGGTCTGTGTTCATACTTAGGCCATGGTCTAAAACTCCTTCGAAAAGAATTTTTTGTGACTCTTTAAATAAAAAATACCATTCTCAATCATATTTTCTGCTAATCTTGGCTTAAATCTCCTAAATAGTGCTTAATTTGACCTGTGAGTGAGGTCCCAAATAAATTTAGAAGATTATGCATGCCCAGCAGAACAGTGATGTGCCTTGGCTGATAAAGTAGAAGAGTTTGTATAAAAGTACATTATTGTGCAAATGCCAAACATCAGTACTTCTGCTTCTAGAGCAACTCTAATACAATTTTTGGGGTTAATTTTCTGGCTCAATGCTGTTACTCTAATGCCTTTGGTTCTTCATAAATGTGCCATTTGGACTGGAAGAGTGCAAAATTTTTTTTTGAAGTAGAGAGACAAAGACATCCAATGCAGATATAGACCACAGCATATTATCTTTAACAGAAATGAATAATAATGGATAAGTAAAAATTATCTCTTCCTGCCTCATCTGATTTTGTTTCTCTCAGGGACTTCAAATGTGATGGGTGCTTTTTGTCTGCTGGTTTTTTTTTCTTGTTTGTTTGGTTTTTTGGGGTTTTCTCCCATTTCTAACTTCTAATATTCCAAAGACCATATCTATGTCAGAGGGGGACTGAAACTAGTATCAAACTACTTTGTAGTAAATTCTTAAACTAGAAACAAAATAACATCTTTTGAAAACTTCTACTAATGCTCAAGTCATACTCTGGTATGTATTTTTCTATTACCTATTATGGCATTATCTACTAGCTGAGATTAAAGGAATAATGCAGCTTCTAACCATCTCCATTTATAACATTTTCTTTGAGCAGGAATGTCACCTAATAACTGTCTAATTACAGCACACATATCTGCCTTTATATTCTTTTTTAAAACATTATATATCTAATTGTATGTTCTATGAGCTAAAACAGAATATTTAGGGTACCTGAATCTGTAACCCAATTTTGATTTGCTTTTCTTTTCCACATAATGCACAAATATAAGCAACTGCATAAAAGGCTGTCATTCCTGAGAATGCAATCAGCTATAAAATGAACATTGCTTTGAGAATGCAGCACCGAAACCTTTATTTTGTTTAGTCCAGCCCTTTAGAAGTCTTGAAGCACAGGAACAATTGCAACAGTAGAAATAGAAGAACAAGAATTGAAACAACTTTCATCTACTTGGCTCATTAGCTCTGAAATGAGGAGGTATCATGATTGGTCATAAAGGTGCCTCAGAGAATGGAAAAACTGTGAGGAAGCAACTATAATTAGTTTCCTTTTTGTTTCTTTCTTTTAGTTTCTTTTTTGCTTCAGGGAAATGTGCTAGGAAAATTACATTCAAAACTGTAAAGGCATCTGAATTACAAGTACATCTTAAAAATATTCGTAATTTCCTTCAATTATTTGAAACATAGATGTAATTTTAATGATGTGCTCTGCTATCTTATTGCCTTCACCATATACACTATGTTTTAAAGGACCTACTGTCACAAATAGGCAGGTCTGATAATTATATAAATAATCAATATTTAACTGAAAGCATCACTACAGGTGCCAGTCAAGACTGACTCAAAAAAGAATTATTCTAAATAGACAATAATCCCATCTTCACAACACAGACATAAAAATATACCTTTGCCTTGAAATTTTAAAAGCATTGGAAGACCTGGGATGAACTAATTTCATGATCAAGGCTACTCCTGAAAAATATTTCATCCATTAAAATTGAGGAGTCCAGACAACATTTTCAATAACTGTTGTTGTAGTTATGATGACATAGAAAGTTCAAAAGAAGGTAGATTTTTGAAAAGAATGAGCTATATACAAATGAGTTATAGATTTCAAGATTATGAACACTTATAAATTTTAGAAAATGCAGATTCTAAAACCTTAAATCTTACTCTTTTTTTTTTAAGTTTGAAAAATGTGTGAAAAATGAAACTTTGGACAGAATGATGATTTTGATTTTGGTTTACAAAGTGCATGGGTAAAATGTTGACTCAAATGAAACACATCTACTTCATATTAATTTTTTATGGGTTGGTTTGACTTGAAGATATTTGACCAGAAAATTTTGGCTACCCTTTACAATATTTTGCATTTTAAACAAAACCCCACATTGAAAATGCAAGTAATAAGATATGCTCAGGAATCCTTGGTTAACTCAGTCATCCAGATTAATCTCTTCCAGCCACCAATTAAGGGTATCAATGCCTAACACAGGAATGAGCCACAGAAGTAAAGGTCATCAGCATTGTCAGACTCCCACATTCCCACCAGCCTCATGTACCCATAGTGCAGGAAAGACCAAGAAAGCACTGTAAAATACCAAAATATTTCATCTTGGAGAATTTATGAAGAAAGCCTTCAAAAGTGATCTGTTCCAAGGGAAGTGTAAGAATGTTGACTAGGGTCAATGTCAAAAGCGAGACACTGTTGCTGCACCTGAGATATCTAGGGTGAAAAAGTACCCACCACTTCAGGACTAGGCAAGCAGTCATAAAGTTTATCCTTGATTTTCCAAGAAGCCAATTAAAATATTGATTTTCTAGCTTTTGCTAAGATATTTAATCAAACTGGAGCTGATAAGGCACTGTTTCAGGGTTTGACTCAACCTGGGAGATTTTCTTATGAGAGGGTAATAGACTCATGTAAATTCTTGTGGATTTGCAGGATGTCTTAGAATATTCATTCTTATGAAATCTGAAGCACCTGAAATGAAAAGAATGTGCAAGATTTAATTTTAAAGAAGAACTAGTGTTTCAAGGTGTTCTGGATTTCTGGGCCAAGGGGAAAGAAATTACTTAATAAAGTCTAATCAGAAACAGACTTAGCACATAATTCCTTACTCTGATGGACAGGAACTTGTAGTCCCTAAGCCTAACTCAAGATTTAACACAGATTTCATACTGGGCTAATAAACATCAAAAGTAAGTAGTTTTCACATTATTACTCATTTTCTAGGTGGGTTGCTCACCTTCGTTTGGGATGGTCTTTCTGTTCTGTGTTACTAAGCACAAGTCTGTGAGCCATAGTCTCTGAGAGCTACTTATCCAAGCTAGCACATGCACAGAGGCTTGAAGATAACCCTCTATTAGAAGGCTTGTGAGGATATAAAGAAACATTTTACATTAAATTATCACCTAGTAAGCTGCTTATCTACATAGGGGTCTTAAGAATAGTTTTAAAAGACTTTTGTTACTAATAAGGAAAAGTTAAGAAAATGCTAGAGAAAGATGCAATTAATATTCCAGCTGTTTGACTTATTTCCAAATGCAGAACAATCAGTATAATTCAAAGTAGCTAAGAAACCTAGTCAGAATATTATGCTTTGCCAAAGGAACCTTCATCTTTTGTCCACCTTACCGGGGGTAAAAATCATTTATTTTTTCCTAAGTGCTATGTTTCTTTTTGGTTTCCAGCCTTAAAAACCAATTAGAGCTGGCACTGAGTAATTAAACCAACTAATGAGATGTTATTTTAAATTACAATCCTACTTTCTTTGAACTGTTTTTGCACTAACCCTTAACTACCTGCAATAACTGCATTATTCTAATCCCTTTATAGATTCACAAGCTTGTTTTCCTCTGGGTTGTTTTTAGTTAAATATCACCCTCAGCCATACTAAGAAATAATTACATCTTTTTAATTGTAGCTTTACAAAAGCCAAACCAACCCAGACCAAATTAAATGTAAGTTCAGGTCCACTCCATAAAATGAAAGTTATCCAATATTACTACATCACTACAATACAGCTAGCTATAGTGTGCAGATCTTTGTCATGTAAGAAATTGTCTTGTTCAGTCGACTTTAGCAGTCAGGTCAGTTGAATTTCTTTTGTCTAAGTGCACCATTGAATACACTGTAAAGTCATTAAAATTGGCTGCTGACCTATTTCTGTATGTTTTTTTAGATGTTGGCAATAAAATGATAATGTCTGAAGAACATGCACCATAGGAGTGGAATATTTTTGTTGCTTTGTGCTTTGCAATACTGTTTTCAAAGCATCTACAACATTTTATGTATTCTGTGTTGAACCAAGTAACAAAGAAGATTTATGCAAAATGATAATGTGAACAATAAATCTCATATGCTTTCTAAGAAATTATATTTCGGCTTTTTTATGGATGCATATTGTGAATAAACAGTTCCTTTAACATCCAGATTTTCCTCCCTATCAGTCCTGCATCTTGCAGTGATTTTTTGTTAACAGGACATTTATTAACATCACCTGCTCTCCCTCTATCAGTGTTTGTTAAGAAAAATTCTTGAAAGCATCCTACCCCATTCCGCAGCACAGCACTGTGAGCCACTCTTCTGCCATTACCAGCACTGAGAATGTAGTGTTAGAGGGCCCTGAGCAAAGCATTTTCATAGACACTTTCATGCCTATGGCTATGCAGTTTGCCCTCTGGTCTCACCTTAACCCTCATCATGTCATGCTACATTCCCCTACTCTGAACTGGTAGGAGACAGCTGAACTGCATGCCACACGAAATGATGTGTTCTGAGCAGCATTCCCTCCTTTTCATTTTCCCTTTCATTCAGCAGAACCTCAGGAGCTCATTCTCCCACTCTGGAGTACAACGAGCCCCTGTTCTCTCATGTGGAGCTGTTCTTTCACTGATTTGAAAGCAGCGGCCTCAGGGACCCCTGAAAGCTTGCACCGCATTTCCAGCTCCAACTGACAAGTCCAGCTCTCTTTTCTTTCTATCCTGCATCTTCCTGTGCACACTTCAAAGGCAGTCTGTCAATTTCTGCCAAGACTGTTATAAAGGGCCACGAAGGATCAGGAATTAGAGATGAGAAGTCTCACGTCTGCTTGGTCTGAACATCTATACCCCTGTTGCTGACCTCAAGAGACTCCAGAAGTGTCTTCCCTTCAGCCTCCCCGACTCTCTTTGCTGAACCTAATCCCTATGCTGCCCACTGTGTCCAACTACCCATTCATCCAACAGCACCAGAACAAGGGAGACTCCTCGCAGCATCTTCCCCTGGCTTCTGCTGGCAGGGAGCTCAGCAAGCACAGCCTCCCTCTGTGTTTCCCTGGCCTTGCACAAAGAACAGAAACCCAGAGGGGTTTTTTCTCAAGGTGCCAGTCTGCCCTATGGGAATCGACTGAAACAGATTTTCCACCCATGCAGAAACAGTTGTCTCTGGAGATAGCAAAAAATAAAAAGAAGAAAAGAAAATACAGAGAGAAGAGTTACCATTTTCCCTAGAGAAAGGGAAAAACAGCTTTTTGGGAATGGACAGGAGGAATTCCTATATCTTGTGGTGGGATTTAACAATTCAGAAAAAGGTACATAAAAGGCAGTAAGAATCAGATGAGAATTAATACATGGAAAAGCATGTTTGTAAAATTGAGTCCTACAGAAAACCTGATTTTTTAATGCATTTTTAAATATTTACCTGTTTTGTGGTCTTGTGTGAAAACACAGTGTATGAAAATGTGTACAAGAAACTCAGGGAGGGGGACAAAGTTAGAGATAATTTGTCATTATTTACTGAAATCATCTGCCTTAAAATGCAGAAGGAGGTTAGGACACATCTATGCTGATAGGCACAGACAATCTGAAAGTCACTTTGCTAATCTGAACTGCACTATTTCACAAGATTCAAAGACACAATTCATCCAAGCTAATAGACACTGCCTCTCTCCAGTTGTCCAGTGCAAATCTGCATTATTAATAAAGGCCTCATATTCTGTCCTGTGACTTCTATCTTTTTGAGTAGGACAGAATGAAACCTTTGCTGATATATACAGAAGTCCTTAGGTATTAAAGATTTATATCAATTAGACCTTGAATTATATATCCTGCTATTCCAAAAGTACCAGATTTCACAGATATTTGTGCAATATTAATGTAAAATCACTCACAGCAGCAACATGAACCCTGAGAATTTTTACTGTTTTTTTTTAATCAACCATCACCAAATTCAAATACCTACCAGTGTCTAGGTCTGACTGCTACAGACACTTGACACTAAGGTCTTCAGCCTTTTGTCTACCTCAGGTGGAATTCTGTTAACACAGGCTGAGCTCGAGGTATCTTTTCAAGCATCAGAAGCTGAATCCAAAATGCTTCAGAGGAAATGATTGAATATGACTCTAGAATATAAATTTGAAGGTGCAGCAACTGCCTTCCCTTGGTTTTCAAAGTCCATCCTTGCTGAAACCTTTACTTATCTTTGAAGTCAGCTTTCTGCCACTGTTCCAAGCTTTCTGGACAAACATGCCATACATACCAGGGTAAATGTTATCCTTCATCAAAACTAAAGGCTAGAATATCATTCTACAGTAAAATACGAACATATTAGCCTAATCTCAAGTTATCTGAAGTTTTTCCTCAAAAATATTAGCTTCAATTAAAAATTATATTTCATAAAAAATTAATTTGTCTAATTTTATTAGTCTCTAATATCTCCTCAACAGAAATTAAGGCTAATTAATTCTGTGCAGAGTATCTGAAAACATTTCTCTGACTCATATTAAACTCAGTATTCATTATGTCTTTCTGCAATCTCAAAAATATTACTTGGTGCTCTCTGGCACTGAACTCTGCAGAAATTAATAGGAATTGCTGCTTAACCCTTGAACGTGCAAATCTACGCATTACACATCAATAAATATGAAAGCCAAAAAACTTCATGATCAAACAAAAAACAGAGAGAAAACTATAAGAATATCTATTTGTCCAGTATTTCCTAATCAAATACTCTTATTTTTTTGCATCATTAAATGTGCCACTGAGGAAAAGACAGCAGGTAAAATGTGCTTCTAAAAGCAGCTTATCTTTTTGATCATGTCACAGTCTTATCTGGCTTTGATACAATCTTCGCTATAATTTTTGTATTTAGTTTTGGACTGCATCTCAACAACCACTTTAAAGTCAAATTTACTCTGAAAAAATGAAACATTTTAGAGGTAAGAAGCTCCATCTACTGGATATTTAGATGTATATTCTAACTTTTCCTTTTTTTTCAATAATCTTATTATTTCCATCTTAATTAATGTTCTCTCTCTAATGCAAATCTCTTTGTTTTACATTATTAAAAATAATTAATTTGCAATCATATTATTTACTCAACAGAAAAAAAAATGTAAGGAACATCCGAGTTACTGCCCCACTTTATTTTCTACTTGAATTTTATTTCCAGACAACTTTAATTTACACAAACAATTTAATAAAGTCCTCAAAGTCTTTTAGACAATAGAGTAAATTAAGGCTTAAATGTCTTGATACAGAGCCCTAATTTTTATATCATATCCAGCCAGAAAAGATAAACAACATAAAGATCATTCATATAGATTTTGCACAACATGACCCATTTTTCAATATTGTGAGGAGGAAAGAGTGTAGAATTTTCCCCTTTCATGCCTAAGTATGTTCCAACCATTTTTCTGAAAGAAACTTATTTTATTTAAATGAAGGCTGGTATCAATCTTTTCAGCTACAGTTACAAACAGCAGCTGCCAGAAGTCCACCATGAAAGCGAGGAGCAAGCACCAGGGCCAAAAGATGACAGTTTTGACAGAGAATATGGGTAATACTGTTGCTTTCTGCTCTGACTCAGTTTTCTATCACCTGTGCTGCAATATCTCATATTCAGACCACTGCAGAATCTACTTATAAGACATGCCCTACATCATTTGTCAAAATATAATTACCATTAGAAACATTTTTTAAGTTTAAAACTGAAGCTTAAAGGAAGGAAAATGTTTGCAAAGATTTACTCAACTATGACGAATATGATTTATGTTTATCAAAGTTTAACTTGGCTCTACTTAGCATTTCAGGCAGCTGATAAATTAACTAACATTATTTCTACACTTTCCCTTCCTTTGCTTTATGTTTTCAGGTTTTTGGGTTTCTCTTTTGTATGATAAGAAGTGAAAATCATAGTCTTTGAAAATGTTAATGCGTTCCTGAGCTGTACATTATCCTACTGTTCACTGCCAAGATCAAGCAGCAACATTGCCTTTCATCCTACACCTGGCACTATTTTATGTGCTTGCAAAGAAATATTTGCAGGGTGTTTTAGAAATAGTCAGCAACTTTAATTAATTGTCTTCACACCACATTTTAATGGAGTACAGATGTGTCATTTTCTGGACTGACCAACACAGAAACCTTAAATTTTAAAATCAGTAAAGTATTTCACACTGGGTCCAGATATAAAACAGCCTGGGTTTTTTTCCACAGGGAAATTAAAATATCTTGCACTTAAAAAAAAAACAAAACACAAAACCAAAGGGATGGGAGAGGGGGGATTTCTCTTTGCAGATTGACACAGTCCCATGGCAAAGGATTTGCAGAAATGAAAGGGTGGAAGCACTTCATAGTTATCTTTCTTGTTGACTGCACTTCATCAAACACTCTGGATGAGCCCAGCAGAGAGATAAGGCATTGGCACACTCTTCTGGCTCTGTCAGGTGGCTGCATTGTATACACAGTGGTCTTAAGTCTTAAGAAAGTATTATTGACTGGGGGATACACGTTTGAGGCTTTATCCTCTACCTCTCTTTCCTTGCTCAAATAGACAAGAAAGTTTGCCATCCCCCTCTACATACATGCACTATTACACAGCCCAAAAATCCCATTGGAATACAAGGCAATTTTCCCCCAAAATGCTTAGAAGTGACTGCTACAATTTTCAGAGCTTTTGCTGGAAAGAAAGCCTGATTCTAAGCCATTAGCAGCTTTACATAAGCCTTTTAAGAAAGATTTGGCATGTGTTGATAAATTTTACAGACTATGAATTGTCTCATATTTTTCTAAACCTCTATCCCTCTAAGTACCAGAGAGAAGACATGCAGAACTTTCTTGTGTTCCAGTAACTATTGCTATTAATATCATTACTTCACACCATCCTTACTAAATTCTGTGTGCATTTTGTCTGAACATACAAATGCACAGATCCAAACATTTGAACAACCCTTGCTGCTTCACAACTGCTATAAAATATCAGCCAATGCAGAACCTTCCCTTCTTAGAGAACATTTTCTCAGTTCACCACAACACAGCCACTCAAACGCTCAGACACAGATCATAGGTACATTGTATTAATTAGAATCCTTTCGGAAACAGAAGTTAAGGTGTTCCCTAAATACAGAGGTAACTCAGAGATATAGAGCAATAGAACATGTAAGAGAAAAATCATGAAGGCTAGAATGCAAAACACAGTAATAAGAAGGGGAAGACAAAGAAAATATTGGAAAAGGAGCAAATTGAGATAAAATAAAAAGTAACAAGGAGACAATATGGAGGTTAAAAGACTGATATCTGAATAAAACCTTACTTCTTCTAAATAATTTTTTTTCTTTCCTCTTCCTTGTAGATAGTTGGGAAAAAATATTCAGAGGGGAAAAAAAAACAAAGGTGAAATAACTGAAAAGACTGGGAGAGACCCTTCAGTCACAGGCAGAGATGAGAAAAGCAAGAGATAACAGGAAAAAGACTGAATTTGCAACTGCATGTAATGGAAAAACCTCAAACCATTCCAGAGTTAGCTTACTGAAGTCTGAGCAGCTTCTGGTATGGTGATTTATTAAAATCTCTTTGAACTATACTTTGAACTGAATAGGAATTTCTCTCACATTCCATCTCCTTATGAAAATGTAAATATCATGTTTTTACAGTATGGCAAGTTCTACTCTAAATAACTGTCTTGTGTTTTTGCTAAAAGAAAGTTATTATCTCTACATTTTTGTCAGTGTGCAGTTATTGATGACATATATACACTTTATAAGAAAATTCAAGATGTTCTTCCCAAAACAGCAACAGTAATTTGAAAGTATTAGTGGAATCAAATTCTATTGAGGTCATGTTCAAAGTCTAAAACCCACAGGGCTGGACCTAAAATTTGAAATCCCTCTAAATGGGGGAATGAAAAATGTGTGTACTTTTAAATCTTTCATTTTTTATTGCCCATATGAACCTACATATTGGTAATATTTGGTGCTTATTAAAAGGATCTTGAGAGTATCAGAAAATCCAAAAAGAGAAACAGATGAGAGGCTGTTCTTCTTTTGAAGACATAAAAGCAGTAGTCATTTACAAAATCTTGGTCATATATCACACGAACTAACCCCCAAATCAGGTGTTACAAATCTAATTAATAGCTGATATAAGTTCAATGTTATACTATTGCCAAGATAATTAATGTTTTTTTCAGTAGCATTAGAACTGTCCCCTTAATATTTCTCTCTGCTAGCAAGCACAGATTATGTACAATTAAAATCTTTTGATGCACACCTTGATTTTAATGATGTTTGTCAACTTCCAGTTGAGAAAATTAGTCATCTTTGCTTTGGCTTGACATCCAATCCATTTTACATTAATTAGTTTTCAAAAGCTGTTTTATTTTATTTTTGTGGCCCACTGCCTCTGGGACTGTAGTGTCTAAAGAGTTGCTGCAGTGCTTCTGTCAGTGTGGGGTCTCTCATGGGGATAGTAGTTCCTTATTTAAAGAGAGAAACACCTACAACTATGCAACTTAATATTTGTTAAGATCAAACAAATGCACACCATTTACTGGATATTTTGAATTCTTCAAATGCATGTTGTTGGTAATTTTTGTTTTTAAATTTGTTAGTTGGACAGTTAGGCTTTAGGGGTTTTTGTTTTCCTGCCTGGATTGAAAAAAAAAACCCTTTATATTAAAATACTGACAATCCTCCCTACAAAAAAGCTACATATTGAGCTCAACTTTACACCAGATTCTGAATACACCTTTACTTGTGCTGAAGTTGCACGAGCATTTACTGTGCCAGTAGTTCCACTGAAATCCATCCAATTGAGTTCACCCCTAAAGTTAATAAAAAGGTAAATATTTTAACTGGTGTTTCACATGAGAGCCTGCAAAGATGTCACACGGGATGCTAAGTAATAGGCAGAGTAATGCATTGGGCACTTTGATACTTTGTTTTAGCTGATTAAGAGATTTGGTTTGAATTCAAAAAGTAATCTTGATTTTGAGGTGGGAATTTAGCAAGAAAAATAAGTCTTCCTGATCAACACAGTAAGCCTAACAACAGTATTTCCCAGGTCAAAGTACAGCTATGCTTTCAGATTATTTATGAGAGTACTTATAAGTTAAGGCATGCGTTCATGGGAATTGCATAATTAAAATGGATTTTAATTGAATGCAAAAGATCGTGTGGACCTTGGGCTTTATGAATAAGAGTGGTTTATTTGGGTTTAGGCAAATCTGTTCCCAAATGATTTCTGCTAAGCTGAAAAAATGAAGTTATTTTATTGTGACTGTTCACAAATATTTCCTACTGTTTATTGGTTAACCCATCTCAGTTTAAATTTATCCCTTAAATCATAGAGGCAAAACTTTCTCAGGAAAAATATCCAAACAAACTAAACCTGTCAGACCTAAACCTCCATGCTCTAACTTTCCATCTATGAGATCTGGTGAATTAATCCTTGATTTCTCCTGGCATTTTTCAGTCTTAGGTGTTGAGACTGCAGGGTGCTAATAGGTAGAGTCATCTTTTGTCTGTGAACATAGTAAGGCACCAATTTCAGAAAGGGCTTCCAGGTGCGACTGTAAAACAGATTAGTGTTATTAATATGTAATTCTTGCAGTATTATCGTCCATATAAGCAGTGAAGCATCTTCATTTTCTCACCTACTTTCAACATGTCTCTGAATGTGAAACGATGTCACATAATGCTAAAGAACATGCTAATACTCATGATAATCAAAGAAGAAAATTCTAGAGGGATTAAATCAGATTCATTTTTACAGAATGAGCATGATAAAAGATGCTGTTTCTACAGGAACAGAGGTAGTCTAATGCTGAAAATCCTCAAATCCTTCTGAATCTCAAGTTAATTAAAATAAAACTTTCTTGATCATGCTAGCTAAACTAATAAGACAATTTATCAGTTACTCAGAGTTACAGCATGTGCTTTTACCTTTCCACTGGAAAGCATAATACTAATGCTGAGGCTTACCTACAACAAATCAGAGGAGTATTTGGAGGTTTTCTGTGTAAGTCATTTATTTTAAAATGGAAATATGTCTCTCCCTAATACTAATGCAGCTGATCTTACTCCAGACGATCCCTTTTAGATTTTAATATTTTCAGATTTTTGCAACTGTTTAATTAAATATGAAAAAAATCTCAATATTATTTTTAAATTTTGTATATTAGCCATACTCTAAATACATTATTTAATGATTCTACTGTCTGAAATTATTTCAGTCATGACTGCTTCATTGATGTGTTAGCACTGAAAAATAAAAACAAAAGTCTTTTGGATTTTTAGTGATTACACAGTGATGGTGTTCTAAGGTCTAGGTACTAAAATATGGCTTCAGCTTCAGATGCAACCAGAAAAGGCTGTGGGTCTCCTTTAGTGTTGATGTCTACAACAAGTATGTGCATGACATGATGCTTCTGATATCTTTCACATGGCTTGTTTGTAGCTACACACAGCTTCTTCAATCCAGGAAACCGTTTCCAGGACAATTAACTGTTTTATTTATCTGTTTTAATTCCTATGAAGATTTTATTTAATTTTTTTTTTTAATTTCCAGTAAAATTATTTGATGAACCTTTGATCCACTCCATGACATAACATGCTTGACAAGCTTAAGCAAAGGCTTCCTATAATTCATTCAATATCATACCTGCTACTCTGACTAAACTGGTATTTTAAAGATGGGGCCAAAACCAAAAGTATTTGAGAAATGTTTAAACATACTGCATTTAGATAGTGTCATGTAAGTTGCTAGCCAGAGGATATATACTATTTATGGTTTGTATAATCAATAAAAGAAAGCCTTTCTGGATACTCCTTCTCAGATTCACACATTACCTCCAGAATGACCTTCATTAATATCTACCATGTCAGAAGGGGAAAAATCTTTCAGGTTTTGTGCTGTTTATAGTATAATATGTCAGTCAGTTTCACGGACTGAAAATGATAGAATGGCTGTATTCATCATGCTGGTTTGGCAAAATCACAGAATGCAAACAAATTTCTATTTTGTGACTTAACTATGATGAAATTTATTTTCTTCACCGAGTTCATTGGACAGCTGATTACATATATTGCAGCAACAGATTGTTCCACATGCAGGAAAATTTGCTTTGACCACTAAATGAAGTAGGAGGTTTGACAGAGGACACTTCAGCCAGGAAGAGTGATGGGCTCTCATTAGTCACTATTGAGATGGCTGATTTTCCAAACCCAGCATGTTATAATAGCTTTTTAAGACATCATCTGCACATGGCCTTGATGTCAGCTAGCAAAGACTCACTGACAATTCATCACAGGTTGGAGAGCAAGGCTAGCAAGGACCCAGGAGAGATACAATCAATGAGCCGTAGCCCAAGAAGAAGAGAAGAAGGAGCTGGATGAGATATTTAGAATAAACTGATTAGCAGCTTCTCCTGTGGCCTGTGTATATTATATATTGGATTTTAACTAACAATCCCCGTCAAATTTATAGACTTTCCCTCTTTCATCACAGTTCTACAACCAAAAAGTTGCAGAGACCTTTTTGCAGAGTTGCAAATATCTGTATAGAAAAAGAATCTTTTAACCTTTAATCTCTAAATCAATCTCCATTGGAAAAGTTTGCATCTCAGCCACCTACTAACCACCCAGAAGGGCTGGAAGGGTTCAGTGAGATGTTCACTCTGAATTCTGTATTATTGACTTGAAATTGCTTACCAGTTTATTGAAATAAGACTGTGTATGCCCATCTGGGCATACACACTGTAATTAGGGATGATTTCCAAAAAAAAGTAAGGGACTAAAATCAGCATCAAGGATGTAAATAGAAGGCTAATGCTGTGTGGCTAACAGAGAAAGCAAATATCATCAGGCACCTTGAAGAAAGACCTTCTATCACAGAGAATTAGAGATGTTTTCCAGTAATTTAAGACTTTTATTTTTTAAAATTTAGATTTTTATTTTGAATAATCCGCTTCATATAACTCTTCACAGCAAAATTATGTACTTCATAGTTCCCTGTATGCTTCATATCAGGTGAACCAGATTACAAAAGATATTGATCTCTGAATTTTCTTCAAATAGCAACAGTAAAATAAAAACATTTTTTAACTCTTATATTAGAATCTAGAAAAGTTTATAAGCACACAACATATTTTCATGCAGTGATACTGTTTGAGCAGAAGGCTGCAGTAGAAGATCAGGTTGAAGTGCCCCTGGAGATACACAGGTTTTGTTTGTGGATTTTTTTTTCTTGCTTCATCTTTTCCAGTAAGATTAACAGCTACCAGAAATATTTACAAAGAGCTTTGGTAGCACACAATCTTTTCTCACAGAATCCCATCATTAATTGCAGATAGGATAATAATCTGCATCATAATGAAGTTTTACCAAGATGCAGTATAAAGAAAAATATCTTATTCATTCAGACAGATGTATTCTGTCTGACTTGGTGTTTAAAAAATTAATCATGCATAATGTCTATATTAAAAATTATTTATACATATATAATATGTGTAGAATAAAAGCATAGCATAACCTTAACTTGAAAATTCACTTAATGATTAGCCATTACTAAAACAATTAGCTCAGAATAAAGAACTGCAGAAGACAGCTTTTACTAAACAACTTTCCCAAAAGAGAAAAAAAATTAGAAAAATATTTATAGTAGATGACATTTTTAGTAATTATCTGATGTTTGAGAAAATGAGCCTTTTCCTGAAATAACAACCAGGTCCTGCTTATTTTGTTTCCCCTGTTCATTTGATGTAATTCACACAGCTGCAGAAGACCAGAATAGTTGCACCTCACTTGTATCTGTGTGGAAGTGCAACTCCTACGACGAGAACAATTTAAAGCTCTTTCTTAAGAAAGATAATGAACTAATTGCAACATTACTGCTAATAAAACCAATCCTTTCTTCTTCAGTTTCACCTTTCGTCAGATTATCTCAAAGACATTGTGAACCACTAACTGTGTGGGGCAGTCAATTTTGTGCCCTTTATACAGGAAATTATGCAGCTGAGAGGGATTAACCAAGTCTTTAATGGGCACACAGTGGGTAAGTAGCAGAACAGTTGCATTAATTGCAGTATGTTGCTCTCTTCCCTGAAAATGTCCTCAGCGCCAGGTTCTATACAGAAATAAAAGCTGGTTTAGGAAATTCAGAAAGATACAATATATCATGATGGAGTAGAGAGCCTCAGCTGGGTTTTAGTGAGCTGGAAGGTGTGCAGATACTTGTAACCACCTTCAAGCAGGTGAAGGTCAGGGCAACATCTGCGTAACAGATTAGGAGCTACCATACTTTCTTACCTGAACCAGAGCTTCTGGCATCAGCTGAAGCATTTCCAGTATTGAATTAGCTTTGAAAAATGATCATTTTTAAAGCTGACATATTTTGTGTGGATGTGGCCTCATTCTGAGTACTGCGTACAGCTCTGTCTGGGTCCGCAGAATTTAAAAAGGCTGTTAAGGCACCTGAACGCATCCAGAAGAGGAAAACAGACCTAGTGAAAAAGCTGAAAAAAATGTCCTCTGAGGACTGTCAGCACTTTTTGCTGGTCTGTTTGTAAAGAAGGATGCTAAGTGCCAACTTCATTGTCCTCTACATCTTCCTCAGAAGGATAAGCTGAGAGGGAGGTGCTGACCTCTTCTCCCGGGTATCCAGTGACAGGACATGTGGGAATGGTTCAAAATTGCAGAAGGGAAAGGTCAGATTTCACATTAAGAAGCATTTCTTTACCAAGGGGATGGTCAACCAGCAGAAAAGGCTTCCTAGACTTTCAGTCTGTTCTGAAGAGTTTGGGCAGTTGGATTAGATGATCACTGTAGGTTCCTTCCAATTCAACAGTTCTTTCTAGCCTAGTCTAGCCTAGCCTAGCCTAATCTAGTCTAGTCTAATGTCATTATTATAATATAATGTTATTATAATAACATTAGAAAAATAATATAATGCTATTATAGACATTATTGAGATGTTTCACTCATCAGATATATCATATAGAAAATATGCTTAAATATTTTACAGTGCTTAGTTAAAAAATAATTAGTGCAGTATTTTCCCTGCAAGTATTTATTGTTCTTTAGAAAATAAAGAATTTTAAAAGTGAATTTGCTTTATCAGAAGAAGCTAATTTTAATGGAGGATTCTAATGCATGCTAAGCTGACTTTTTCACATTCTCAAAATTTTCATGGTCTAAGCTATAGACCTCTGAGCAGCTCACCTCACTAAAAATGAAGAGATCCAAGAAAGAAATTGATGGTTTTAAATTTCTCTTTCTTAGGAAGTTATTGTAAATTATTTTTTGTTCTTACTTGGAACAAGTACCAAACATAGTAAAGTATCATGAATCCTTTTAAATGACAAAATAGTCCAAACCTATGGCGGGGTTTCTTGCTTGTTTGCTTCCTTATATCTCCCGTATTTGCATTATTGGGAAAAAAAAAAAAAAAAGAGAAAACAGACTAACAGGGATTATTAGGAATGCAGTGGAGCATAAACCAGCATAAACTACCACTATAAACCCATCATGTGATCACACCATGCATACTGAGTGCAGGGCTGGCTCCCCCGGCACAGGAAGGATGTAGCTGGACTGGAGCAGAAACAGAGAGTAACTGCACTGGTTTGTGTATAATTGCAAAGAGAAGAACTCTAACTGAACAAAAGGCAGCCAAGGAGGCATATTTTTTTAACTAACAGAATTCTAACTGACTTGGAAAAAGTGAATATGAAATTATTCACAGCTATTTTCTGGAGTAATAACTAGTGAGTATTAGATTACATAAAGGTACTTTGTCCACAAAAGAAATGTACATTTAAATTTTTAAGTCATCTTTACATGGTATTTCACGTATTTCAGGGTCGATTAGACTAATTTTTGGAAGAAAACTGCACTGAGCAGCCTTAAATACAAAGGCAACTTTTGTGGCTACAGATTACAAAAATTACAAAATAACTTGAGACATAAACAGTGAAAAACTGTGTAAGTGTTTAGGAAACACTACTCTACACAGTGGCTACTATTGCAAACTCTAATAGCAACCAGTCAGGGACTTGGTCCAGTTCAGCCATTTTTAATCTTACACTGTCATATACACAGAGAATTACTTATGGACAAGTGATTAGGACAACAGTTTTAAGACCCAAGGTCTCCTGAGCATATTTCTTATCTGCATATCCAGATTTCACCTCAGACTAAGAAACCTAGTTATCCACTGTCTACATGTGTCCTCCATCCATAAAATGAGTATTTTTTCTGCATCATAAGTCTTTAAAATATAAAATAAATTTAAAATATAAAATTCATTCATATCATGAATTACTATGATGGTACAGAACCTTACAGGTCTCCAAAAATCCCAATTAAATAAGGAAAAAATCTTGTCTAAAGTATTCAACTCTCCTTAATCCTGTAATGTTTAAACTTTGGACAGTAAGAACATCTAATTAAGCAATAGCACATGCTTCATTTTACTTCTACATTTAGATTCCCTCTTTCTTTCTGTCATTTGAGGAAACGGTAAAGCATTTCACGATACTTCTTTAACAGGGACAAAACAACAGGGAAAAAAGAAGTGTGTTCTCTGACATTCCTGCCTCTACCTCTTGTGTTTCCAATGCAATACTGTTAGGACTATCACACATGGGAAGAAGAAAAATTAACAGAACAGCTGCTTGCACTCACTCCAGCACATAAGCTGTCATTTATTTCAGAATTCCAATAAGTCTAGCAGTAAAACAAATATGCTCTTGCTGTGGTTTTTTTTTTCATCCTTCCTCTCCACCTGTTTGTTATGCTTTTGATTCTGGCTTGTCTTTCTCTAATTAGGTTGCGAGCTCCCTGAAAAACTTTCCTACAATATCCAACCTAGGCCTCCTCCAGGGCACATTTCCTTCATAGAATATTGCTTCCTGTGTCCATAACTTCTGTTCTAAATGAGTGACAGAGTCAAATCTAAACAAGCAGCAGCTACTGAAAACAGTCAGCCCAGAAATGTTCATTTCCTGACAATGAAGTGGGATTTCTGTCCAGTGTAAAGAAGGGTGTGAGGAACTCTGTAGACTTTGATGAAATACTCGAGCCCAGGGTGTCAAACACAGGTGCAAAGACAACATTGACATTCAACAATGGACTGTTAGAATTCACAGATTTTAATACGGGTCTCAGCAGGTTCTGAGATTCTTCTTAGGTTCTTCTTAGAGTGCAGTGAAAGATATGAAAAATAATTAAAGCTTGAAATACAAGATATTTTAGTGTTCATTTTGACAGTGTCTTTTGATTTCTTTCCCTCACTATTTCTGAGAAATTGCCAAGGGGAAAACAGAGGTGAAGATTAAAACAACTGTCCTTTTTAAGGCAAAGTAAGGTGAAATGAACTGGATTTGGGGTGAAAAAAAAAAAAAAAAAGTTGCTGTGAAGAAAAATACACAAGAAAGTGCAGGAAGCAAAATAAAAAGACAAGCAAAATGGTCTTTTTTGTTGTTTTGCTGTTTTAACCTTGCTGGCAGCCACCAGCATCTTCTCACTTCAGCAGCCATAAACAAAATTGTATCCATGTCAGGTTGACTGGGATTGAGTCTGCAGCTGTTTTTCTGGTCACAGCTCACAGTAGTTTTGACTGAATGTATTAGATGCAATTAAACAGAATAAAAAGAAAAAAAAAATAAAAAGAAAAAAGAAAAAAAAAGAAATAAAGAAAATATTAAAAGGCTGGAAAAAAGGTGGCAAGACTGGAATTAGACAGGACAGGTTCCATGTTCAACTCATGAATGTGAGATTTAGCCAGCATCATTTCAGCATATCAGTCAGGCCTTTCCTTGTGAGTTATCTAATGATTCTTCCTGGAATGGTATACAGAAGGTGTGATGCCTCATTTGATCCCCCAGAGGGAGGTGGATGTGACAGCTGGGATTTGAAAGCTTATTTACCATTGTTTTTAAGAAGCTTTTTTACTGGAAGCAGTTTCAAATTAGAGACATCCAAATAGAGGATTTTTTTCTTTATTATTTAAGTCTATATCTGGGACATAAACTATGGCCTATTGATTTCCATTTTCACACTTGTTTTGTTTATTATGATTGTGATTTTAGTTATTTTTTGCTTGGATTCATCTAATTTCAACTGTTTAATTTTTCCTTTTTTTCAATGTAACATATTAGAAACCCAATTGGAGCTTTTTTATTTGGAGAGCTTGTAACATAGGAAGATGCACAATATCACAAGGAGTAAAACAGAAGGAACAAAAGAAAGAAGAAACACAAAGTTGATAGAAGAAGAGTAGGGACTAATAAATGCCTATTGCATATTCATCTGACACTTCTAGAAAAATCTGAGTTTGAAACAATGAGCTACTGCTTTGGTGCAAAACCTCTCCCTTAATTCTTTTCAAGCACCAGCAGGCTGGAAGATGACATCTGTTAAGCTTTTTTTTCCTGAAGTCCTGTGAAACTACTGACCATTATCTCTGATGCCTTTGCCAGGAAAATTGTTAGAAACTATAATAGGAAACAGAATTCAGTGTATGGATACTATACACTGAGAATCAGTCAGCATGTTCTTTGTAAGACACATCAAAGACATTAAAGACCTGACAGAGTTCCTTGAAAAAGCTAGTGCATGAATAAGGGAAAGGCACTTACTACAGTCTTCTCGGACTTCCAAGTAGTTTTCAACATGATTTATCACGTAATTCTTGGAGAAGCAAAATGGCCAAGGAATAACAAGATTTCACAGGGATTAAACTGGTTGAAAGATAAAAATCAGAGAAAAAAATTTTCCATGACACAGGAAAGACATTGGTGGAATCACAGGAGGTGTGCTCAATATTAAGTTCCTAACTGATATGGAACAATCAGGGAAGCAGCAAAGGCTGTTAGCAGATAACACCAATCACAATAGAGCAGACAAATGCTGATTGCAAAGAATTGCAATAATTGCATTCATAGTTTTTTATGGACAAAAATAGGAGGTCAAAATTCACTATTGATACAGTGCAACACACTGGAGGGGAAAAAAAGCAAAACCCAGTCTCAATCTGATATGTGCAATTATGTGCTCAGAGTTTCTGGAATATCAAGCAAGAGAATGTTCTTGGAGCTGTACAGTCAAATGACATGAAAACCTAAGTTCAATACAGGTGAAAATATGCAATGTTACAAGCTATTAGAAAAAAATAAATAGGAAAATAGAGAGAGAAAATATCATTTTACCAATGTGCAGATCCATCAGACATCAAATCTTGAAAATTACGTGTGTTGTTAGTCCTCTCAGAGGACAAATGGTCAGCAATGGTGAGAAAAGCTATTAACAGCTCATATAGAGAAAAACTGGATACATGGGGCTTCTTGAGCCTGCAAGATACAGGACCGAGTGAGAAATTGTGTAGGAATACCAAATTATAAGTAGAGAGGTTGGATATGAATGGAATGTTCACTGTGTTTCCAAACACAGGCATGAGATGTCAGCACACACAACAGGCCCACAGTCCAAAACAAGGGGAAGTCAAGACATAGTTAAGATGTGGAACTGAGTCCCAGATCATGTAGTAGAAGCTGACAATGTGGTTCAAAACTGGACTAGAAAAACTGACAGAAATAAAAAATCACATAAGACTCTTGACTACAGAAGTTAAACATCTAAAAGCATCTGAGACCTCACTAAAATTTGAGACATTATTTAAATGAAATATATGTTATGAACCTTCTAATGGCCACTATTGAAAGCAGGATATGAAGAGATGGAGCTGGGCTCTGCCTCACTAGGGCTTCCTGCTTTCTGAACCCTTGCCTGCACTATCAACTAAATGTTGATAAAACAGGAACAGTATTAACTGAGCAAGATTGTTTCAGAGACTTACAGTAACAAGAGCAAACTGCAGTGTAAGGATAACTTCATATAATTTGATGAGAACATGCCCTCTCTTATCTAGGTTATAAAGGCTATACAATGATGAATGAAAGGCAAGCAGAAGACATCAACAGTTCCTGTGAAGCAATTTCAAAAGCATTTATCCAGCATGTTCAGCAACAATGGTTGTGCTGTAATTCCCTTTTTGCTGGCTATAATATGATAATGAATAGTAATGCATGAATGTTTTTACTATTCCAAACAGTATATCTAGAAAAAATATTCCAAAGTGTTTTCTCTAGATACATGCAAAATTTTTTCAACTAGATTCAGTTCTCAAAATGCTCTTGATCTGTTCAAAATGGCATTCCACCTGCTTACTTTTTTCCCTAACTTCCAAGTCAAGGCATTTAACGCAAAGAAATTTCCTAATTTTCCCATTGACACCCCCCCCCACTTAAAACTTTGCCTTCAAACCCACACAGGACCCCACCTGAGATATGGATTTTGAATCATAAAACCCAGAAGATAGAGAAAATCCATTGGTATCTGTAGTTGTAGCATTTCAATAGGAGTCTTTTTTGAAGTTTAGCTTAGGCAAAGACATCTCACAAACGGCAAACATCTTATTAGAGTTATTAAGCAAGTTTCTATAGAAAAGATTTTATATTAATACGAAAGGATTTATAATATCTTCAACTTACATGAACAATATTTCTCTTTATCACATTGTAACTATTGATTCAATGCACATGGTTGATTGTGTGAAGCTAACTATCTTTTATTGTCACCTGTGATAAAGTAAGTGTCCTGAATGATCAACTTACTGAGCTGTAAGCATGTCACTGTAGCTATATTTATAAAGACTTATTCTAGAAAAAAAAAAGATACTGATTTTATAGTGCTCTGCTATATGTATTTCTGCTTTGTTTATAAAGCAAGATCATTTCTCCTAGATTGGGAAATTGAAAAAATAAATTATTTAGAATATAATTTTTTACGACCAATCTATTCACTGTGCAGAGCTGTAAATGTTTTTTGTAAGTAATCACCAATACAGCAATTATTCAGGAGACAAATAGTCAATATTTTTAAAATGAAGGCACACAGAGTTATTAAGTGAATTTATTCTTACCCTAAAGTGTCCACAAAAAGAAAATATGTTGAGAAATGCATAAATAAATTTGTAGAACATGTATATACAGTATCTTTTAAAACTTTCTGAGAGATCAACATAATCTAAGAAAGAAATGAGTGCTGCTGTTCTACTATTAAAATAAATAATTCTGCCTTTAATACTGTAATTACATTACAGTACAAATAAAATTTGTATAGAAAACCTCAGGTACACAGCGAACTTTATATGTAGAGAGCTACAAATCATTTTAATCTCTTAAGTGTCAGAAAATCCCTGAACATTGTAAATAAAAACCAAAAATGCTTGTTTCTAGTCCACACCTATTCATTTTTAACTTGGATATCCATAAGCAAGAAAACAAGACTAACTGACTTTGGTGAAACTCGAGAAACATTTGAGTATGATTTTACTACTTTGAAAATACTGCAAACCTCAAGAATGGCTTATCCTAAATCTTAGGCTGTCAATGTCTAAATGACTCCATAAAGTAAAGCTTTCCTGCAGATAGGTTCTACATACAGCATTCAGTTCTAGCAATTCTTTAGTAAATTTTATGGCTACATACCCTTGGAATATTAGGATGATTTTTTGGTTTTTAGAGAACTATATAAAACCAATAGGTAATATTGAACACTGAAATATTTATTGGATATGGCATGAGACATTTGTTTGCAGTACTGTTCCACCATTGCTATCCCTGGTCTGGTTTTGAAACTACATTTGTATTTTGCTGATACAGCATAAGAGCTATGATAAACTAGTGTTCAGAAATTCAAATTATCTAGTAGGACCTATTAGCATAGAAAGTCTTGCTTTGTAAAAGTTTTCAAAGTAAGGAAATTGATGAAAGACAAACCCCACTCCACTACAAAGCAGTAAGAAAACAGAGGAGTCATTCTTTCACATGGAATTGGAAGATGTGCGGACTGAAATTCTCAAGTTTTAGTAACTCAACCTGAAAAAGAAGAGACATATTCAAGATGAAACAAGAAACAACACTACTTGTAATTTTTTATGAAGGAAACTGAACACAAATATCATGTTTACATACCTTTCAGATAAATTAAGGAAGGACCAAGGTATTACAATGTGCACAAGCCAGGATGGAGAGGAACAATTTTATCTCTTTGACAGATATACACAAAAGAGACAAGGAAGGCAATGCTAAGTCTCAAAACTTTTCTCTCTTGCAGGAAAGAAAAAGTAAGTTCTTATAGCTATCTTACTGAAGGAAGCACTGACCAAAATTGATGTCACAACAGCCTCCAAGAAAAAGAAAAGCCCATAAATCTGCCTATACTCTTATCTGAGCTCAGGAAAAAAATCACTTCTGCTGCTTCTTTGCTTTGTTAATACACAACCGACTGGACCCGTGAAAGCTTGTATTACAAGGAAAAATGACTCAGTCCACAATCCTAATAATAGTAATCACCAGATCTTCCAGGAAAACAAATGTAATGAAAAATTAATACATTCTTCCTCCGATCACTGAGCAAATTACAATAAATGGAAAATCATTTCAGATTAATAGTAATTTTACGGAAACAAAATGCTGTTCCTGATCTACATTTTTTCTCCCTATTCAATATTTCTCTCCTCTGAAAAGGAAAACAAACAAAAAAGACAGTAATATATAAGAGTTTGGCCATAATGAGTTCCACATTCTTATAAATTAAGTATTGTTCAGTAGAGGCTCAATTACAACAAGGCATCCTGCTTTGATGGAGGCTGAACATGTTCTCAATAGAAATTTTTGCACTTTGTAAGGTGAGTATATGAGGTACTAGCTCTACAAGGCCTGTGTGTGAGCAAAAATGTACAGTCACAAACAACACACTCTAAGAATTTCCAAGTTATTAATTTTTTTTTGTGTGTGTGTCAATCCAGTATAGTTAAATCTTTCTAGTGATCCTGACTGTAAGACCATTATGCACAGAGGAATAGAGACCCACACAACAGCTTACATGAACAATCCTCATGGCTTCTGCTGTGCTGTACAAATCCTGTGTCTCTGGGATAAGCCTTTTAGAACTTGCTGCCTCGGTGTTCAGTGTAAAATGGACAGTCTTGATTATGTCCTGTTTTTGACAGCTGTGGGATTTTTTTTTTTAACCATTGCAAAGTAACAAAAGAAATTTGAAAGAATACTAGGGAGAAAGAGCTGTCTCAGAGAGACTGCTGTCCACAGGGTCCTTCATTCTGCCTTCTCCTGGCAGCTGATTTCATTTGGACTAACAAGAAAAATCCTGTTATTTCCTCTCTGTGAGAGAGAATTTCCAAATCAAGCACAGAAATGATTGGTAGGGTCTTGCTGTTCTTCCCTTAGCTGCAGAAAACAACCAAGAAAGAGACTGGTCTACAGGGAACTTATTTCATCTGGAATCCATGAACTTTTACCAGCAGGAAATGAAGGAAGACGACTTTTCTTACCCTGAAGCTGAAGTGCTGTGCATTTGGAAGCAGAGTGTAACCACAAATAAAGTGCCAACTGTTAGTACATTGAACTTTGCTGCACAGTCCAAACCTGGACAGCATTGCGTGCATCTGGTGTAGTGGACTCCTGCAAGCAAACAGGCACAGACAGATGTTCAGAAACTTTGGAAACTGTAAGTTTTCCCAATATTCTCAGGTAAATCCCAACTGATTCCTATCTATCATCCGAGCACTCTCTTTAGAATTCTTGTTTCCAATGTAAATATACCATCTATGTTAAGCAATGGATATAGGCAGAAGAATTACACACACAAGGGAAAAAAACTTAACCCAAAACAAAACCAACCCCACAGACTTGTATATCTGCCACTATAGTAACAAGCAAGCTGTCTTTGAAAAGCAGCATTTGACAACATAACAAATTCATATATGAGTCATTCACTGTTACATCCTCCATTATAAAGAGATTTGTAACACATTTAGGAGCCCATAAAAATCAAGAGGGCCTTCAGCTAATGCTAGTCACCTGCCTCAGTCAGTATTTTATAAGACACAAATATTCAGTAAGGCAAATTTCTCCATCTCTGCTCAAACCTGCAGTTGGTGTTCCTGGTATTACTGAGCAGATCTCAACACATTATTCTTACACTGACACATCCTTGTCTGTTTGAAAGGAGGGCACTTGGCAACACCTTTGTCCTACTTTGCTCCACTTCATTTATTTTTTGATCTGAAATTCCTCTGGCCATGCTTATTAGTGCCAGTCAGTGTAGCCCCATTATTTCAAAGGAACTGCCAACTACACTACAAACAAAGCCTTTCCTGAGACAGAAACTTGCTTCTTCTAGTCAAGCTTGATTTTATTTCATTAATGTGTTTGTTCATGTTCTGCCTAGATATCTATCTGCAAACTTAGCTCTCAAAAAAAGCTATTTTTATCCCTAAAACATGAGCTCTCAAATCATACACTCACTCATCCAGACTCTGGCATCTCAATGGGTAAGACAGAGATATGAGTTCACATAACTCATTTTTTATTGAATTTGGTTGAAGATAACTAGTGAGACAGCTGCATAGGTTCCTGCCTTTATCATTATACATCTCCAGAAGGGTGTGGGGGTTTTCTGTTTTATATGGAAAAGAAAAGAATGAAAAGAAACAATGATTTTTATCTGTCATAACATTGCAGAAGCTTAGTTTTTTTCTGCAGCCCTCATCCTATAGCTATCAACTTCTATTCTAAATAAGAAACCAGGATTCCAAGGAGAGCACTAGACTGCTTATCAGGAAATAGGTTTAAATGAAGTCTAAACACAAATGAAAAAAATTCTTTTTTTTCTTTTCTTTTAGTAAGTATTTAATCTAGGTCTCTGTGGCCTTTGGTAAGGACAAAACAGCTAGGAGATATCTTCTGCTCTTTAACCAGTCAGCATTAAGATGCAGATGAAATAAAAAACAAGGTCCAAGATGATGGGGGAATTTTTGCTTTAGAGATTGGTGAATAAGACTTAAGTTTAGCTCAGTCCAAAATGTCAGGAAGCCTTATTTCTTATCATGATAAAAAAAAAAAAAATACAAGAAAAACACCTTGAGTCAAATAGAACATTTTGTTTCATTTTGACCTATTGAGAAAAAGAATGTGATTGTGTAACCAGAGCTGATATTCCCCTCTTTGCTGGCTGATTCTTTCATCCAGCTACAGAATCACAGCTTGAGTTGACAAAGTGCAAGGGGAATTTTAATTCCTACTGAAGCAGAATAGCATCTGAAAAAGTACAGCATATGATATTTCATCTAGCAAGGGTCCATTTTCATATTGAAATAAGTGTAATAGTGCTTATTTTAATAATGAGCAATGGCCATGCTCTGGCCCAAATAAGAACAAGTAAATTAAGCATCAGAGAGAAATGCCTGATCTCTCAGGAAAATTTCAGATGTAAGATTGCATATAAAAGTTCACCTCGTCTGTTAAAAAATCAGTTCTATATAAGGTTCATCTTTACATTAAGACAAAACATAATGAAATCTCAGGGATGCCTACATCTCACAGGTTGTCTTGCATTCATGGTCCTGTGACTAGCAACATTTAGCTGGTTCAGTTACCTATCTAGCTAAAAAGTAATGCAAAAAATAGAAAAACAAAGGAAGAAAACAAAGCAAAGCCAAAACCTATTCCTGACTGTTAGCTCTTAATCAGGCCATTAGCATGTAAGGGTTAATAAAGGCAACAGAGATATTGGCTCCATATCATTGGAAAAGAATTTTGTATACCATTGTACCTTATTTTACTTTTTATTTTAAATCAATCAGTTGGCAAGCTGATAAATGCTGTCCCTTTCTGACAGGAATGATTGCAAGGAAAAACACCGTGCATATAAAAAACTGTGATATATTCCAAAGAATTATACCTCTCAGTGTAATGCAAGTCACACTGGATTTTTCCGCCAAGCCTACTGCCAGCAGTGTATTGATATTTGTTCCTAGACTTCAGACATGTTTTATTATAATAGTTTTTTTAACTAGCTGTAGTTAGAAGAGCAGTTTACAAATAAAACTATTTCACAAAAGAATGAATCTCAGTAATGAAATACCATATCTATATAATCCATTTTTCATTTAAAGAAACTGAATGGATTCTGTACACTTAGAAACTAGACATATGCAGGGGAATAGATAGTGTAATCATTCATTAATTTTGAATAAATATTTGAGTTACAGTATTGAACTGGTTGGTATTTTAATTGCAGTTGATTGATTTTTTTTCTGCAGATCACAAGCTTGTTGCATTTAATTCTACAAAGTCACACATGGATGCACCAGTATATTTTAACTTGCATTTTCTTTATTGTTTCCTTCCTACATAAGAGGTGGAAAAAGGAAAGAAAAGAGAAAAAGCAGAAAAAGGACAAAAAGGCAGCCTGATAAAAAATGCTTCAAACTGAGAATAAAGCAGGAATAGGAAAAAAGAGTAGACAGAATGTGGAATGGTGAAACAATGTGGAAATAATAAAAATAGCGATAAGAATAATACCATACCTTGGAAGATAAAAGAACAAAAGCATAGGGGAAAAAAAGACAGATGAGCCAAAGGAAAAAAAACTCCTATTTCATGACAGATTTCTTCCATTCAAACAGTCAGGATTGTCTGTAGTGATCCAAGTGTGTGAAAGATTTCTCACTATTCTTTCCCACCTCCCTCCAAAGCACAAGTGCACTTTAAGCAAGGAAAGAGCTACTGACTTATGTCAGCACATTAAGTCACTGGCCTTGCAGAAGGATTTTGATGCTCAAGTTCTTCCTCTTTCCAGGTTGAATGGGACAATATATGCAAATACTGTGCTAGGTTGTAGGACTAACCTCTGTACAAGTGCTTTCTTTCCCCCCCCCACTTTGGAGCAGTAATTATTAAATAGGTTTACCTGAAGCTCAAATTCCAAAAAATCTAGGAATATAATAAACCTCTTACAGAACTCCTGTGAGAGTTGTAGATGATGAATTGTCCACTGATAATTCTCCTTACTGCCACCTTTCAGCCTTTCATCCTGCTTGTTACTCCTCTTTCGCTGAGAATCATTCCCTATTCATACTTATTGGCAAGCTGCTAATAGCAATGTACTTTGATGAAACTACAAGCTTGGATGAAAAAGCAAAATTACTAGGAAATATTTTGACTAACCTCTTCTGAGGCCAGGGCCTTTATGGCTGAAGGTCCCCTGAGGGCCACAGACACTGGAAACTTGGCTGCTCCTTGGGGACTCTTGTGATTTTCACAATGATGGTTAGCAGTGACCAAAAATGACAGGGTTTTTTGTTACCTTATTGCAAGGATTAATGAGAATTCCTTGTTGTGGAAGCAACTTTATTTTCAAAAGGGAGTTTCTTTGTATTGATAACTAATATTGCTGCCTTGTGAAATCTGGAAGCTTTTAGTTGGGGTACTGATAACATTTAAACATTGGGAAAAAGGCTCGGCCCCCACTAAGTGAAATGTCTGCCTTTTTCTTCCAATTCTACCACTATTTTCAGAGACTGCGGCAACTTCTTATATAAAGAAGAATCCCTTGAGATTGTTTGGATTCTGAAAACAAGTTCTCTCACGAAATGTGCAAACATTTAATTCTCTGTTTGCAAAACAGAAGGACAAAAGGGACTAACTATCCTCTCGTCTTTCAGAAATAATAGGATACAAATATTTATACACACATACAGTCTCTGAAGAGCTCACCTGAATGCCACTGAAACATTAAGCATAACCAATTTTCTGCTTTCCTTCTATCTGGAACAAATTTTGTTTATTCCGTGCATAATTCCAAAGAGACCTTCACATGGTGATGCTCTCTGCATATCGTATACCAGCCTAGTGTTCTGCTCACCTTGGCAGAGCTCCTTTCTTTGCTGTGTCTAATGCTACCATTTAGTAGAGGTATACAAATGAGTGCATAGCTAATGTTGAACACGAGCCTTGGTACCTCTCTGAAACCACAATTTAAGTGTATTGCTCTCTCACTGTAATTTGACTTCTCTGAAAGCTGACCAGGTCTGTGGAAAGGTGTCAGGCTTCTTTTAACACAATTTTCTGCTTACACTGAAAATGCGTAATTCCCTGGACTAAGAAAGGAAAGAACTGGGAGAAGGGATAGTCACCATAATTTCCAATGCTTTCCTTAGTGACACTTGAATGTTCCTTAAAAAATATAAAAGGGAGTGGGTCATGAAAATTTTATGTCTATCAGAAAAATTGTTCTGTTTCATAAAGTTATCATGAAATAATCCAAATGAATTCTCCTAGTTAAAGTCCCTAAGCTTTTCTGACAAGGATGGACTGAAAGAAACATTCATCAGGTAATTCTATAAATTTAACTAATTCCAATATAAATGTGGAAAATTAACACTATTTCACTGTTGTTATATTACAGGTTTTTTTAATGCTATGGAAGAATTTTTTCTTACAGAGACAATAAATTAAAATATATTAATTTATATCATATTAATAGGTGTATTTTTTTAGTATAAAGTCATGCATGTATATGTACACAGATCTGTTTAAAAATCCCTATAAGCAAACATTTAAAGAAGGGAAGCAAGGGGAGAGGGAAGTGAGGGATATCAATATCATGGATTGCTTGTTTATATATTTTTTTAACTAATTTGTCTGCACAAAATAATGACCCAGTTTGGCCTATTTTACATATAAACTCTTAAGAAAAAAAGTATAATACCTGTAGTGGAGTATTAATGCCTGTTCCATTTTTATTTGCAACATATTTTGTTTTATTTTATAACTAGACTAAAAAAAGCTATAAATAATAAATTGAATATGAAATAACATTATTTAAGACTATTCAGCATACTGATAACAATATCAGTGTAATAAAGCAAATATGACACAGTTAAAGAGAATTATTTTCTGTTCATCATGTTGCAAAATAGGCAAAGACTCATTCCTGGTCACTTAATGATTTTCTTTTCCCCTATGGTCTATTAGTATTGCAGGATTTCTGAGACAGAGGAAGAATTATGCATGTTAGTTCCACAGCACATCTCAGAGGAAATGTTTTCTCATTACTTTTCTGAAATGATTTCTTGCCTATCAATCCATTCTTTACTAGAGTATATAGTGTGCCACCATCTCACTTTAGCTTTAATTGTACTCATGGGAGAGTACACATTAGTGTCACCAAATTTAGTAAGGGACCTCTGATACCCTCTAGCTGCCTTTCCTTCTACCAGTGCTTCCTCTGCTTTTCACTCAGGCAGGATAAAATCAGTTTCATTGAGATTTTTATTTTAAACATAATGACAAGTCAAAGTAGCCTAACAGGAAGGTCCAAACATGTAATTAAGTTGTTTTAGTGCATGGGTTAGTCATAGGCAAAGTAGAAAGTGATAATGTTGTTTTCTGAATTATTCCTTTCTTGTACAGGTCTCTTCCCTGCAGGGCTAACTTCAGTTTGGGCAAGAAACAAATATGGACTAAAGAATTATCTTACAGTAAACTGTTTCTTTATGAACTCCAGTACTTTAAGGAAGAGGAACTATATGGATGAAAAAGCATTAATCTTCTAGAACTCAAAAGTGCACTACCTTGGCACTATAATGAAAGCAGTAAACCTAAAGTTAGTACCATGACTTCCTTGACAAGAATAAAACCAGAACCAACCAAAAAGCCCCAAACAAACAAAACAAACAAAACCAAAACAAACAAACAAACAAAAAAAAACCCACAAAAAAAAAATGGAAAGAAAAATCCCCAATGCCTACACCACTACTTATAACAGTTACAATACCAGATAATTACTCCCTAATATATTCTTACCTCATTGACAGTGCAAAAAGTCAGCTACAAAGACATACATTTTAAATCTTTATTTTCTCTAGGAGCAGAAAAAAAGAAACTTTTTCCTTAACTGCAGAAGGTATTTCTGAGCAGAGAAATCTCCCCTTCCATCTTGCTTCTGAAGCTAGGCCTTACACACCTGCAAAACTCTGTGATGCTTGATTAGCCCTCTTTGTAAAATAGTTCCAATTTCACAGTTCTGAGAGATGTGGGGGTCAACATTTTTATTCTGTCAGAGATCTGAGCTCATCTCCCCATTCTTGATAATTTGGGTTTAAGGTCAATTTATAAAAAGCAAAGACAGTGACCATGAATAAAGCTGCTCTTAATGAAGCAGGAGCACTTACTGAAGTTACCTTGCCTTACTTCAGAAACTATTTTTTAAGCTAAAGCTCCCACCCTTGCTCCCTGTTTGCATCACAGTCAGTCATGTGCCTGACTATTTACCTTGCTGATCCAGACTGTACTCAGACTGAGGACCTCATTACTCTGGATTTGCCAGCTAATCACTGCACAATGGTTAACCTTTGGTGCTGTTTGCAGATCTAATCTCAACCTGAGGACTCGGTTTTCTGTCTTGACCTAGATTATATCTTGTCCCTACGGACCCTCCCATCTTGCTCAGGCAGGGCAGGATGGGGCCCTTGTTGGTGCCACCACTACTGGTGCTGCTGGTGGCACAATGATGGACCCCTGGGTCCCCTTCCCTTGGGCAACTATTTGCCCTTGCTGTTACCAACATGGACTATATTCTTTTTGAGATTACACACATTTCATGCAAACACCACCACCACCACCCCCCTCCAAAGCCACTTATGCATAAAGACAAAGTGCTTTGGACCAAGTTTGTTTCAAGAACCCTCAAGCAATAGAAATAATATTCTGATCTTATTTTTAGCCTTGCTTTAGCTCAATGTTGTGTTAGTATTCTCTTTAAAATAGATTCTCTTTCATCCAAAGCTGATAAAAGTTCTACAATTCTACAGTTCTAAATGTTTTCCTTAAAAGTCTTTGGAGACATTAGGTCTAGTATTATACACATTGAGAGAGTATCCTTTCAGGTGAAACATAGGAAATGATAATAGTGGGAGAAGGCTTGAAGCCTTTAAAGGAAACACCATTTTTCTTTCATATGTATTTTTTTCCAGGGTGCATTTGAACTGCCCATGTACTTACAAAAAATTAAATTTGAGAGGATGAAATATCTTCTAAAATTCCTCTCCTGTTGTAGTGTGTTTTCTTTGTTTGACAGGTTTACTGCTTAATTTGTGGTTTTTGTTCACTGTTTGATTTGTTGGTTCTGTAATCCCCCTGTATTGTTCTCTCCCTGCCTTTGGAGTGGCACAAGAGCCTCATTTTGTATCTTGTGTTTCTAAAGTTAGACCTGCTCCCTTATTGTTATTCCGTTCAGTTAAATGCCAATCTCTTTGTTTGCCACCCAGCCACTCCCTACCTAGTGTTAATCCCCAGTCTCCCCAGTTGTCAATCCCTCTTGTCCTTTCCTCCCCCAGAGTGTCAATCCTCCCTTGAACCTGCCCTCCCTTCTGGAAAACTCCCTGTCTATCCTGTATCTTGTAGAACCCTATTAGTTTACCCAAGTTAGGTTCCTCCCTATTGCTCCCTTATTAGTT
>LTAT01000004.1:39397305-39411228 GCA_003286495.1 Chlorodrepanis virens
AGGGAGAGCCCAGGCTGGAGTAAGCTTATCCCGAAGGACGAGGAAGGCCCCAGGCTGGAGCTCGGGAAGAGCGTGAGGAAGGAACAGCAGAGAGGAGCTGCTATGGAGTGACCGCAGCCCTTGCGCTGCTCATCGGAGGTCGTAGTCAGGAATGTTGGCATGAAGTGGGAAGAAGAGGGGCGTAGGGACACTGTCTTGTTTCTGTATTTGTCTTCCCCCGCACACACTATCCAAATCTGGTTTTAGTTGGCAATTAATTAAAATAAGTTTCTTCAAGTCAAGCTTGTTTTGCCATGATGGTAACTGGGAAGAGATCTCCTCTATTTCAACAGACAAGCTTTTCTCTTTATTTTCTCCTCATGTCCTATGGAGAAAAAAAGAGTGAGAGCAGCTGAGTGGACATCTGGAAACAGGCTAAGGTTTGATCATGTGTTCAATTAAACAAGACCCTTAAAGCTTATCGTCTTCAAATGGATATTCATGTAAACTTGTTTCTCATGAAAAGTACTAATCTGTTTTGAAATTCTTACATGATCTTCACATTTCAAATTTGTCAGGGAAGAGCCTTGGGGATCTAACCATAAGAACATCAAAAGAGTAAAAGTTCACATGGGAGGGTAATGGTTGAGGAAATGCATTTAGAGTTGAGAAAATTCAAGATATCACTAAAGAACAAAATTGATTTATATGTGCACCATTTACAATATTTTCTTTGAAATTTTATTTTATTTCTTTCTGTTGAATTTTGAGAAAAAAACCCTGTTGGAGTAGCTCAGGCAAGCCTGCATAAACAACTATAAAAATCTTTACTGAAAAAAATGACAGTGAATAACTTTGGTAGTGTTTGACATAAAAAAGTAAGCTAGGCTGAGGTACCTGTTCTATTCTGGACCAGCAGTACAAAGATGACCTTTTTGACACCCTTAGGAGAACATCAGATCCTTCATTTTATGTCTTTCCAGTAAACGTATTTTGTCGTGACCATTAACTCCTTGAATACACTGAGATAAAAATTAATTTCTTTAATTCTTTATTTTTTAGCTTGATTTTCTTGAAAACCATGACTGTGTAATAAACGCATATGTCTAACGAGAAAACTTCTCCCTTTTCTTCCGGCAATGGTCTGTTACATGAAATTCTGTAGAACTGAAGATTATAAGAATAAGATTCCTCTGTTTAAATTAGTCAGTAACACAGTATTCCTAAAAACATCTATGTCTTTCCATTGAACTTAACCAGAGCTTCAAATACAATGCTGAGGTGTAGTGATCTATGTTGTTTCCATGTTTTGGTTTTGTTTTCTTGTCCTTTTTTTGCATCATTTGCTTGGACTCTTTTTCTCCTTCTATTTATTTTTTCCTAAACCTGTGCCCTTCTTAAATCCTTCCTTTTAAGTATTTTCTTGCTGTAGCTGTTGGACATGAGCAAGTTTATCCTACAGCTCACCCGTCTATATTTTGGGCTATAGTACAAAGACTGGCAGAATTTTAATATGCTTGGTATTGGGCAGAGGCATTTTTCTCACATCATTAGAAACAGGATTTGATCTTTTGTCATGTCAGATTTGCTTCACAGGAAAGATGAGGAAGATACTTTAGTTGGTGGAAGCGAAAAATCAGACCTTGTTCATTTAAATAATCTTTTTTTTGTTTTTTCCATTATTGCAGTACAAGAATTGTACACAAGAAAGTCTTTCTTTGCACAAAAAATGAATTCCAGGTGCTATGTCACAGTAAAAATAATAAATGAAATTATCCAGTGACAAACAAAGCTGGTATAGCATCCTTGTTAATCTCTCAAGTTAAGAGGAAATATTTTTTCTCCCCACACACTGAAACATGAAATATGTGACCTTTAAAAGCAGTGACAGATGCTTTAAAAGGGGGAAATAGTGAGTGTAATGTGTAAAGTATGTTTTGCTGATAGAATTGCTTTTTATATTGTGCAATCTGTCACAATCACGTTAAGATGGTTGAAAGAAATCAGTGCAACATTTCTACTGGAAAATGCTGTTTTGTTAGCATTTTTCACCATGTAGAAAGGAAAACAAAGGGAAAAAAGTCAAAATATTCTAACTGGCATGGATTTTTTTTCATTCTTGGGTCATTCTAATAATTAATTAGTTTAAATGTTGAATGCATTTGCAAAAATATATTTTGACATTGCTGAAATTAAGTACTTATTTTTTTCCCTAAGAAATTACTTTTGAACTTTAGATCTGTATTAAATTAAACACACTTTAGGTTAGATTTTTTTTTTATTTCTTTCATTTCACCAGTTAAACATAAGAAAAAACCCAGCAAGGGTTTTTTTCTTACCCCTGCCTGCTCTCATTTTGCAGTGGTCTGTCTAGAACAATTTTCAAGAGTGATACATTTCATATCCTGCACCTATAATTTCTCAGCTTGGACAGTGTCTCACAGAAGTCAGGTAACTGAAGAGGGGACAGAGATGCTTTAGAGTTCTCCACCAAGACTTAATAACCGGTTCTGTTTGGAACAGAGACAGCTGACATATAATGTGAGTCTTTCCATTCTGCACAATGATTGCAAATGACAATAACAGGTATTTGCAACAAAGGAGATTTAGTTTGTCTATTAACAGTATTCCTAGATGGGGAAGCATAAGATGTCACCTATAAACAAGTCACCCAAGATTTACAACCTGGTGAGTTAAAAATCCAGTTAAACATGCCTGGCATTGCTTCAGCACAGGATTGTGAACTTCCAAAATAATGTGTGTCTTACTAAAGAAAAATTAATTTCAAATGTGGGAAGTCTTCTATTTTAATCTCTCCACTCTCAAGGGTACTTGAAGCTTGGCACTGCTACCATCACCCCTATTGCTTGGTGCTGGAAACAATAGCAAGAGAAGTCAGACATATTTGCTGATTAGGTCAATACCTGAAGGAACTCTGTGCAAGTATCCACCTCAATGAATCATTTCATTGCTTCTTTTATAGAGAGAGGTTTTTAATTTAATTTCTAGTCTGTAGTTTAAAATTCATCTTCCTAAGGTGTTAGTTGCTTTAATCTGAACTAGAAGTTCCGCTCTTTTACACTTCTTTATGAATTCTTCACACTCCCTTTCAAGAAACAAGTTGAAAAGATCTGTGAGCCTGTGTTAGTGCTTCTGAAGTTCAGTCGAAGTGAGTGTGCTGCTAACTCATATCACTACATTTTTATGATCTCACTTTCACCTGATTTCATGAAAGGGGGAAAGCATGCAGTTTTTTGTCTCAGCTGGATGTGAAACTGGCTGTTACTCTTTCACTTGTTTAGGCAGTTTGCAAATGTATAATCTACTGATAGGTGTACATGCAGTAGTACATGTGTTTGCTTCACCTACTTTAAATTTTTGCTGTCTTTCACTGTAGAAAGGAGTTTTAATCTCTCATTCTCGTCAGTCTGTCTAGTTTCACAGGGGATATTCCAAGAGCTAAAAAGTCTATTTCAACTTTTATGAACTTCTATATTACTTTTTAAAAAATGTGAGTCAATTTCCATTTACAGTATGACCTTAAAATATTCTTAGAATCTTTCATGTGTGTTAGAGAAATGTCTCTTTCTTAATGGTTTCTGAAGAAGTAATGCATCTTTTCCTGAAATTCTTTAATTGTTTCAATAAATCATAGAATCATAGCATGGCTTGGGTTGGAAGGGACCTTTAATATTGTCTGGTTCCAACACCCCCACCATGAACAAGGACACCTTTCACCAGATCAGGTTGCTCAGGGCCCCATCCAACCTGGCTCAATTTTTATATATGTTTATAAATAGCCATTTAATTCCAATAAATATACAGTCATGAGTCTGAAGAGACAAATGACTTGCAGGTTTAACATCTACAGCTATCTGATATAATGAGTACTTCTGAAATAATTTTTAAAGGAAAGCTTAAATGGCATGTTAAATCATACTTTAAAAATCAATAATTACTTTAAAATCACTTAAGTTCATAAAAGGATCTACAGTGGTTGAAGATTCACATCACCATGACATGAAAACTGCATTTGTTCAAGAGTTTTTTGTATAAGTGGTCAGTTGATCCTAAGTGACAAATAAGCCCCCACCCAACTGCTCTCTCAAACCTTCTCAGCATGCTGGGGGAGAGGATGGGAAGAGCAAAAGCAGTAAAAGCTCATTGTCAGGATGAAAACAATTTAATGTTTCGAGGAAAAACAGAGATAAACAAGTGGTGCTAGACCAGTCACTCACCAGCCGAAGTGGCGAGCTCATCCACAAACAAAGACTTCTTTGGAAAAATACCTCAGTTGTATGCTAGAGCATATCTTTTTGGTTACTTTGGTCACCATCCTGCTTGTATCCTGTCCCAAAGTCTTGCCTCCTACCAACCTAGTAGAGTGGGAAACACAGGCAACCTTGAAGCACTGTTCAGCAGTACCTAAATCGCCAAGTGTGGGATTTGAATTCTCTGAACCTGAGACAAGCAGTGAGATAAGCAGAGAAAAGAACGATCAAAATAATTTTTATCTCATTTGCTGCTTCTGTGTTGTGCCAAAGGAGAAGGCAATATGGAGATTGTTTACCCAAAGTGATGGTGGTTTGCTTCCTTGGCCCATCAGGGCCAAGCGCAGGTCCAGACTGTCGGTCAGCTGAGAGTCACAAGATTTTGTTCAGTTGAGTGCTTATGCAGTTTCAGTTTAGATGTAGTGTAATACAGTGTGATATAGTATAGAATAATATAGTATAACAAAGTAATTCATTAGCCTTCTGATATCATGGAGTCAGATGCATCATTCTTCCCAGATGGGGGATCACCTGCATTTACAAAAACCAAGTGTGTTATCAACACTGTGTAGATCACATGTCTAAAGCCCAACACTATGTGGATTGCAGTGAAGAAAATAATTCCATCCCAGCCAGACTAAATAGAAAATGACCAATCTTCATTACATAGAAACATTGAAAATTCATGCTGTTAAAGCTGTCTCCTAACTCCAAAAAATACTATGCAAGATTTTTGAAGTTGCCATTTGGAGGCATAACACAATATGTATCCTGCCCAAACAATCTACTTCACACTGCTCTTTATTTATCCTGTTTTTTTAGGGATAATACCATTATGAAAAGAAATCTGTACCACCTGGGTTAACATAAAGTGACTGAGAGTAATATTTGAATAAAATTTAATTTAAAAATAAATAGTCAAGTAGAACCAGAATTAGTTAGTTCTGGTTGAAATTTAGCAAGAAAGATGTACCAAGTTAGTGAAAAAGTTATGCATTTTGCTAACATGATAATTGATTGGAAAAGACAGAGGAGTAAGCTATAATTTCCATTCACAATAGACCCTTATTTTTAAAAATAGGGAAAAAAAAGTTCCAAAACATAAATTTTAGAAAAAATATAACTTTGTGCAAGTTTTGGTATTAGTAGAATGCAATTACTTGTCAATCACATAGCAATTTCTGATCCATGTTTAGAAATATGCATGCTATAATGATGAATTATTATTTTAGCACATTATGCATCCCTCAATGACTTTTATCTGCCCTTACTTACATATACTTTTATCCCTATTTTCAATTTTCAGGATTTCTTGGATATCCTGGTTCCCATTCCTAGTATAAGAATGGGCAAACAAAACTTTTAATGCTCCAAAGCACCTGGTATCATATTTTTTCTTTTAAGGAAAAGAGATAATTGGAACCAATTTTAAAGACCCCAAGTTAGAGGAACACAACACACATCTTCAAGAAAAGATTTTCCCAAAATAAATTTTCTGTTACTTGAAAAAGGTGTAGAATATTTGTAGAACGAATTTTAATAAAAAACATTTACAGGATGTTAAACTGACATACACATCTTTGAGAGCAAGTACAGAAGGCCTTCCTTTGTGAAAATGTTTTTGTTCTTTGATAAGTGGTCCCTAGCATCATTACTTTTTGATCATGCCTCAAGTGAAATGTTACACTCTGAAAACAAATGCCTTATAAATTGGCTTGGGAGATATGATTATACCTGTGCCAACTACTGTCTTGTTCTTGAAAATGACAGTTGTATGACTTTTCTATTTTTATATAAAAATAGTCTTTTAATTTATGACCTGCCACTTGCAATATATTTGTAACGAACAATGAAATAATTCAAAGTGCATTTCAAAGCACGAGGCATGTTAGCTAGTGCTAGTTTTACACATTTAAAAGTTCAGAGTTTATAAGAAGTAAAAGCAAAAAATGAAGGGAATTATAAAAGCTGCATTCTCAAGTGTATGCACATCAGATTAATAAATATGGGTTTCATTCAAAGCAGTTATTTTCCCTGACATATTGCTGTTCCATTAGAAAAAATAATAAGAAAAGTTTTGGAAAATCTTCAGTTAACTTGTTCATCTTTCTTGCTAAAGGATGCAATACAAAACACAGATACATGGTTGTTTCTCTCCCAGCATGAAAATGGCTGTTCTAAGTCACTGACAGCACAGATATAATAGTTAGCAACCACTGCACATTGATCAGTTTTACCCCCTTACAAGTCCCAGCTATCGAGCTGCATGATCTCAGGGAAGTGAATGAAATTCTTGTTGTTTAGATGTAGGGTGTTTAATTATGTTCTAATTTAATTCCATTAATTCACTTAAAATTAAACACCAAATAGGTCCATATTTTTCAGCAAGAAGTTGTAACAGCATGAAACAGGAGCAAAAGTAATTTTGTGCATCGCAGCAATTTTACATAAGTTCTGACCCAGCACTGTGGGTATTTTGGGGACATTTGCAGTAGTAGTCACGTCACTGAGTGTACCTGAGCTCTTAAGGCCCAGAGCTGTCAGAGTCACCTGGAGTCTCTGCTGAAAGACCCTCTGACCATTGCTGCAGAGGCTACATTGAACATTGGACCTAGGCCTCTGATCTCTGCTTAAGCTGTGCTGTACAGCTGCACCTGTCCTGGAGGTGGCTCAGACCTATGTTACAGGCAGCCTGATCTCCAGCTTTGTCTTCTAGGTGGAAGAAATCTCCTTTTTCTCCTTGACCCCACACTGCATGTCTGTCAGCCCTGTCCTCTCCTGATTCATATTTTCTCATTGATCTTTTTAGATTAACCTCAGACCTGAGGCATTAGTTCACCCTATCTGAGTATACACCCTGAGGACTGATAGGTCCCCTCTCCAATTTGGTCCTTCTTGGGTCCTGTGGGACTGTGCCTGGTTGGTGAAGGTACTGTCTGATCAGAAAGTGGGATCACCCTTGGCTTCTGGCTTGTCCTTCCTCATGAAGAGGCTCCTGCTGCTCCTAAGACAGGACTCTGACAATAGCTGGGATGCCTGAGCTGAAACAAAGCTTCTGGAGCATGTGGCAGTGGTAGCCAGATTCTCTGCTCCTAGACATTGTGCATTGTCTTGTGAGTGGGCAGTCACTGGCCATGAACACCTTCATCCATTAAATGGGGTCCCATGTACCTGGGACAATCAAAGCGACACACTGCAGAATGGGAAAACATAAAAATCACATGCCTTGGCCTGTGCAGCAGCAAATCCCAGTCAGCTGCATGCTAGAGCTGTGGAATGGCAGGACCATCTCTTCACAGTCAGGGCTGCTCTCCTTGTTTGCTTCTTCTATGGATTAGGTTTGTATGCCTGCTTTGAGCCCAAGTTACAGTGCATGTTTAACAAATTACCCGAATCTGTAGGGAGGGTTGGATGTTTTACTGACTGCCTGATCTGCAGAAGATCTTTGATACAAGATGTGTAAAATGATCCAATCTGCAGAGGCTAGGTTAAAAGAATTTTTTTTATTATAAAAAAAATATAATTGAATCGAATATAATTTGTTGTGTTACTGTAGTACCAAGCAATCCCTAAGCAATCTATTTGTCTCCATAGAGCTGGGTGACAGCAGTGTGTTCATGGGTGAATGTCCCAAAAGACATAGGTCATGTTCTGGAACATAAATGTTCCAGGTGTTGGAACTGATAATGCATGATAAAGGACTAATTTCAGTGCTCTAGTCTTTCAGGTTGTTAAACTAAAGTTGAGAGCTCGACTTGGTTTCAGGGTGGCAGCAATTGTCAAAACTACCTCTATTACTAGACAAAAAATAAAATCATATGCTACACACTATTTTTCCGCCTCCATCAAGTCCTAATTTGAAGAGTTTGACTTGAAGTGTCCTTCTAAAACTCTTAGATATTAAAACGGATGAATATTATTCTTGTTATGATGATATCTCAAGAATTCTGGGCAGCTTTTTCCCCACAGAATCACAGTTTAATATGTCAATCAAGTGATAAACTAAGTACCCTATAAATCACTGAGCTGTCATTTTGTCGCATTTTCTGTGGAACACCTTGACTGTTTTTATCGTGAAGAACTTTTCTTTCAAAGTTAGAATAAGGCAAAATACTTTTTGTGTAGGTTAATTGCTACACTTGAAGTAAAAAAAACTTGGATTTTTTTTTTCTTTAAAGTCATCATTAGTTATTTGTGTAATACTTTTTGCAGAATTAGGAGCTTCTAATACTGCTCAGAAGAGGATTGTTTTCTCATGCTAAGGAAGAGTGAGCACTCTTGCGAAGAAGAAACCATCTCAGCATTGTCAGTTGACAATCTCAATCTCTTAGTATTGGCTTAAAGGAAATAAGTGTGATAACAAAGCCATGATATTCACAGAAAATTCTGTCCCTACCTTTTGAATACAAATGTAGGTTTTGGGATTGTCTATCTTCAGCTTTCTGATAGACCCTGCTATTAGCAATTGTCTTGTATAAACAAATCTAGCTACATTTTCTGAAAATTTACTTTCCGTAGGACGCCAGTCCAAGTAAACTGTCAAAAGTTTACACTATAATCAACATATTTAAGCTGTTTAATACTTCTTAATTTTGTAATAAGTCAATGAGGTCTCTGAAGTGACTGATTCTGTGCTAACAACAAAGCAGCTTGCTTAAGGCATGATCCACGAAGTTAAATGTGCTATAGGGGGAAGTTAAGTAAGTGCATATCAGAACAGAGGTGCTTCATCGTCAAGAGAAGTTTCTTGCAGATTTGTATCTGTAGGTTTCTTAGCTGCAGCTCCACATCTCAGTTCTGCACGAGCCAGAGAGCTTTCTGAACCTGAGCTAGAAAGAAATTCAACTCTCATAGCACTTTCAAGTCTGAATACTATGCATCTAAGTTTGAAGCTAACCAAGATCAAACAAAGAGAATATGGAGAAGCGGGCCTGCCTGCCCATACTGAATCTTGGTTACTTAAAGTGGGGTTTTATCCTATTCAGTTTGCACTAGTATCTGCAGAATTTGATCCATCCAGCCCCTTAGGTTGCATGCTGACAATCTTCTTAAAGATACAATTCTTTCTTTACTATTTGAGTCTCTTCCAAAGCCTACAGTACTTCAGCCTTCATAAATGTCTCACCTCATCCACTCACTGCATGTTACCCATCCTGCTGATTTGATTCCCCTTCTGAAAGGTCTTGTTTTGTATTATTGCCAGCAAGCTATAGAACTTGAGTGACAAAAGGAATTTTTGACATATTGACCTTTTTGCCTCCTCTGTTCCCTATGTTGCTGCTGTGCTCCAAGCGGCATTCCCTGCTTGCTTCAGAAATGCTTTTACTCTTCCTCTTGATTCCATAAATATTACAAATTACAGAATGCTTGTGCTCTTGCCTCTCATTTTTATGGCATTTCTCCTGTCTGCTACTGTTGTACTAAATGATCCTGGTATCAGTGCCCACTTCTGAATTTCTTTTTCATGCTTGTGTGTTGTCAAAAAATGAGTGCAGACTTACTACCATAGTATTTTTTTCTTACACTTCACCTCAACCTGCTATTATTTTTTGGAAAAAAACCTAACATTCTCCTTCGAGTGAGGTAAACTTCTGGTCTATTTGATACAACTCTTTATTATTACTTCTACTTTGGAGGCTGCAATGCTCTCTTCCCAGAATATCTTTTTATGTCCCTTTCTCCCACTGTCCCTGAAGTTTCTTGGTTTTCCATTTATGGCTTGTTCTGTATCTGAATGTACTGGATTGAGCTATGCACTGGAAATCCAGAGGAACATGGTATTATGTTGTAAGTCTTTCAGAAATTTCCTTTGAAAAGCTCAAATATCCCCATTTATTAATGTATTCCTTTCCTTGTTGAGGCTGAAATGATAGATTTTTTACCATCACTTCTAACTCTCTTTCCATTTTCACACTATTTGAGTATTTAATTCAAGGTTTTAAGAGATTTCCATAATAAAACTGTTCAAGCACCACTAAAAAGCATCATTAGTGACACTTGTGTGAATTAACACCCACAGCTACCACTAACCAGAAGGTGGTAACAATTTCTCAGTGTCCAGCAACAAAAGAAGATGCATGTCTGGAAGAAAATTTTTGCTTCAGCAAGATGCTTGCCTTTTTGAAAATCTCTACAGTTTAAATAGATTTGGAGCATGTTTGGAATGTCATAAAATACAAGGTATTTCAAATGACCTGCGGAATGGCCCAACACTTACCTACTGAACTTTTTTAGAGACTTTTCTCTTATTAGGAAACTTTTATTTTCCCTAACCATGTCTGTGACAATTACTGAGAAGTACCTGTCAGAAGTAATTGCATGGCTTCTGGCCTTAGTAGGCGAGAGCAGCTTTTTCATGCTATGACCTCATTGCTTATCAGAATTTCTTGTTGACAGCAGCAGATTCTTCATGTTAAAGGTTACTCAGTGGTCAGTTTCAGATTGTTTCTTACTTTGCCAGGTGGGCTGGCTTAGGCCTGGCCACTTTGAGCTTATCAGATATTACCTTTCAATTGGTCTTTAAAAGTGGTTTTCATGTTTGCTATGTCAAGGTTTTGATTAAAACTGGCTTCACTTTTGCAGTCTGATATAGACATTTCAGTGATGAGATTTTTAGAAAAATTATATTTTATAAGTTTATAAAAGGTAGAAAATACTTTAGTTTATATTAATAGTTCATATTTCATACCATTAATTGTTTTTACTTCTCAGTGTTCCTGTCTTCCTTTATGACAATTATGTTTTATCATTATAGTCATGTCTAAACTTCATGCTTGCATGTCAGATTTTTGTTTGGTGGGAATCTGGGTGCAGTTTAGATATAGACAATATTTTCTTTCCATAAAGATGCAACCATTTAAATGACACCTCCACTGATCTGGACTGGATGGAATAGAATCTGATATTAAATATTATGTCTGTAGAAGTATGTCTGTAGAAGTTTCATTTGTTAGCTGTGGACTTTGCTTGTGCAAAACCTTCCCAAAATGATCACCCTTCTTTTATGACTTTGCTTTTGGCATAGAAAATTTCACGCTCAAAGCAGAAAGTTCTTGTTCTAATTTTCACCTCTCATCATTCAATCTGGAAAATAAATATGCACATTTCAATTACACTGATAACACCTGATAGAATGTGACCTACTGTATCCATTTAAATGAGCAAGACAGAAGTCTCTTCTTTTTTTTTCTAATTATAAAGTTTCAAGGCTTTCAAGTCTGCCCCATATTGCCAGATAAGACTGAGAATTCTGAGGAACCCGTCTTCCCCAGTGCTTCCTTTGTTGGGGCAGGGTACCCGTTTGCTGACCAAGGTAATTACAAATATTTGTTAACTGCTATTTTTTTTCTGAGAGAGGTGGATCATTTTTTTCTCAGATGGATCTTCTGAGGCACTTCCACTGAGACCTAAAAACAAGATGCCTCCTTCCTCTGAGGGATACTACTATGCACTCATGTTAAAGAGAGAGAATGAGCTGGAGTTACTGTACGCTGAAGTGTTCAATATGAACAGAATTAGCATCTAGATAGCATTTGCTCCTTAGTGTCTATTTATAATGTGTTCATCAGCTTTACCAGCTGCAGGCTTATCAGCTGTAGAGCCAAAATTATTTTTGAAACCAATTGGATCAATGCTACTGCTCACATCTTTCATTCTATTTAAAAATATGCTGAGACAAATTGTAACAGGACAGATAAGGTTAAAGTTGCATAATAGAGAAAGTTAGATTATGCAGTAAGGGATTGTATATAGGAAACATGCAAGGAGAGGACCTAAAAATATGGTAGGGTTTTTCCTTATCCCATTTTTTCAGTAACCAACCACCTTGCAGGTTTTCCTTCTTTTTCTTGGATATCTAATTTTGTTTGAATTTTATGTAAGATTGTAGTAGATGGCTATGAGGTGAATTACTTCATGTTATTTTGGGGGTTGTTCAGTTTTGGTTTTGTTTTTTTTTTTTTTCCCTTTCCTCAGACTTTGTTTCCTTCCCTTGCTTACAGTGTTGGTTCTGCATTTGACTGCTTGACATATCCTTTGGCTGCTTTATAAGGAAACAGGAAGAAGTGTTAGATCATGGCACTGACATTGCTTGTGAATGACAAATACTTCTTTGTGTTGTGTTATTTTAGTTTGTTCTGTCTGAATTATTATTTTAGCCCTTCTAATTGAGCAAGATTATTCACTGGAATACCATTCCTATTAATTGATACTGTGGCAATAGAGACACTCAGAAAAAGCCAGTTATGACATTTGCATTAGGAAAATTTTACCTGTCTTCTTGTTTTTTATATAAGCAGCATCAATTTTGTGGCTGCTAACAAGTATACTCTACAGTCTTATATTTTTGATGCTTTTTCTTTGTGTCAGTTTTTGGAAAAGATAAAAGCAAGTAATTTCAGACTGTAAAAACAGAATCAGTAACATGGAGACAGCAGTCATACACAGCAGTCATACACAGATGTCTGTTGTTCAAGAACTAAGCATGAAATGCACCTTCTGGAAGGAGAATGTTTAATAGATTGAAAGCCACACATAGAATACTGTTTTACTGTTGTAAGTTTATTATCAAGCACTTACCTATTTTCTTACAATACATGAATTTAAAATCATTATGCAATTTTCATTTTTACTCTTTTACTTTTTGTCAGTTACCAGGCTAATCTTACATTCTTGTTTCTTCATAAGAGCACCAAAGGGCATTGCATAATTGCACCACTGCTTGCCTGAAATTTGTAAGTGCATGGGTTCCATACTCTTCTAAATTGAAGATTTCACTAAAGATGTAAACATCTTCTAAACTGAAAATCTGTGGTTTCGTGGTCTTGTCTTTTCTTTTCTTTTCTTTTCTTTTCTTTTCTTTTCTTTTCTTTTCTTTTCTTTTCTTTTCTTTTCTTTTCTTTTCTTTTCTTTTCTTTTCTTTTCTTTTTTCTCTTTTCTTTTCATGAGAACAAGACAAGTTTGTATAAAATATTTCGAAAACAGATTTTGTCTTTATTCATTTTGTAATTTTATAAATTCTCTTTCTTAATCTTGTGCTTAATTCAGCCAAAGTTACTGGCTTCCCAATTTAAGGCACACTTTGCAAAACATCTTTAAAAATCTTTAAGGCATTAATTCTCTCTAATCTCATCATTTCAGATGACTTGGTGGAGAATCCCATACCTTTAGGAGGATTCCATACCTGTTGAAAGCCATGAGTTCTGCAGTGGGAAATTTCTAGGCATAATATTTATTTGAAAGAAAGCTAAGACATTTTCAATTTTCTTCAGGTTTAAGAGTTCAGCAGGGCAGAATTATTTTCTTGAGAACAGAAATAGAAGAGATGTACTCTATGACATTCAAGGGAGTTCTTTCCTCATTTTCCTTTCAAGACGGGAAACTATCAAGATTGGCAAGAAGACAGCTGACATGATAAGGAAAAGCTAGAGTAAATGAAAAGCTCCAGAGACCAGAAAACTATTGGTGGGACAACCATATAAAAAGCAAAGGGGTGTGATGGTCAAGGATTCAAAAAAATTAATAACAAGGGTTCTGGAGGAAAGCACCAAGTAGAGCATGCCTGTCAGCACCCACTGATTTCAGAAGGAAAGCAGACAATTGGTGGAGCTTCACAGTATGGTGAAAGAGGAAGATTAGACAGATTCAAACCCTGCTGGAAAAATCCCTGACCAAT
>LTAT01000004.1:39411239-39424258 GCA_003286495.1 Chlorodrepanis virens
ATTTTTTTTTTTTTTTTTTTTAATTTGTCAGTCCCAGGTTAATCTCAATATGGGAAGCAGCAAAATGGGTAGTTTAGGACAGGATGAGTTTTGTTGAGCAAATAAGCAAAAGCAAATAGGAAAAGAAGGACCTCAACTAAAGCACTGAAGCTAAAGTACTGTTTGAGGTTGAAAAGAAAAGGACTTTTCTAGCCTAAGCATGGGAAAGCTGATCCCTGCCAGCTATAAACAAGGAGCAAATAAAGTGAGTCTATGTCCTAAACCATGGGGACAGATGCAAAAAAAAAAAAAAAAAAAAATCCTTTATCTTCCATAGTTTTAAAGCAAGAATTTGAGGAACTTTAACTAAATGAAGGAAAAGCATATAAATCAAACTGCAGAAAATCAGTCAGAGATCACAAAGATTTATGAATTACAGAAAGAGGGACAGTGCTTCAAGGACACAGAAACTGAGAAAATCCTTGTACATCTTCAAATGACAGACCCAAAGAAAGCTAGGAAGGTAATCAAAGTATTTTAATTCTAGAAAGACTCCCCTATCCAGAAAGCTGTGTGTGTGAGCAACAGTCCATCTGAATTGTACAACTGACTAAGTAGTACTCTATAGGATTCAATCTGCTGGACACCATGCAGAATATGGTATACAAAGATAATAGTGCTGGGAAGCAAGAAGATAAAAGATGAGTAATTTTTTTGAGGGGCACCCTGGTGGGCAAAAACAAGTGCCAGATTATTTTGTAGATACAAATCAGTCCTAGCAGTGTGAGTTGAACATGTCTTTGTTCTCACTGGGATTGAATGCTGGAGATGTCATGGCTCCCTACTTCAGTCTGCAACTGGAGATGCAGTCAGAAGGAATTGAGTGAGATGAAAAAACTTCAAGATACTTCTGAATTTCAGGAATATGAAAGCTAACAAGTTTTGGAGAAGATGAAAAATTAACACTGTGCAGAGAAAGTAGGCAAAAGAAGAAAAAGAATCACTGTGGGAATTGTGGCAGACTTTGTGCTGAAGGTTATATTTTATATGTTACATGGAGTGAGCAACCTGATAATCTTTTTTTTTTCTTTTTTTTTTTTAGATACATGTTTTGGGGACTTTGCCTCTGCTATATACCTGCATTTCTCTGCAAGATGTTTCCTAGCAGAGAGAAGATAGAAATTGAGTGATGCAACTGCATGCTGTATTTGCACACAGTTTACCTGTGTGTCACATGCAATGTTTAATTAAAGGTGAAGGCTGGAAAATGGGAAGAAAAGCCGCCCCTTGGTTTGTCCAAGGTGTCAGCCTGGGGTGGAGTGAAACTCTCTGTGGACTTTGAGAGTCTGTCCCTTGGATTCACTGGGGGTGGGGATCACTGCTAGTAGAGCTCTGAGAGGAGTAGTGGAAAACTGTTGTACTACCAGCAAGACTGGAGGAAAAGGCTGGTGTGCATCAGTAGAAAGGAAGTTAAAAATTTGTTTTCAATGCCTTTTGTTTTAACCTATGACATTCCAGAACTAAATTTCATATATTTGATTGATCCGTTCTTGTTTGAAAGATTATAAACCTATCTGTAGGGATTTAATGCCTCTTAGTAGCTTATATTTTAGAAAGCAAAGAGAGCAGTTTCTGTAAAAGGCAGACCTGAGATTCACAATGCTTCTCACTCAAGCTACAACTTTACTAACCTGTGTCCTGCAGATGGGCTGGAGAACGGAGAGCTTTTGTAGCTTCTGGGAAAAAAAGATCCCTGTCCTGGGTTGTCAGAGTCCAATACTTATTGACCAAGCTCTTTTAGATACTCCATGCATGGAGGCTGCAATGTTCAAAGTAGAATTCACATATTTGAAGATATTTCACATACAGGATTTCTGATTTAGGAGAGCAGTGTAAAATATATTGATAACACAATCCAAATGGCAAATGTAAGTATACACTTAGCAATATGGCAATTTTAATTTCCTGCTGAATCACAATGTGACTTTCCTATCAGCATCTGTAAAATACTCACCATCACAATCTGGGCATCCACCCTCATCAGGAAGAAGTACATGGGTTGAAGACAGCTCAAGTCCATTTCCTTCTTTGACATATTTTTGCCTATTGTCTAGTTTTTGTCTTCTATGTTGGGATGAATCATGTATTCACCCTCCCCCTCTGTGATAGCTCAACTAACTCAGGAAAATATTCACACTCTTTAAATGAACTCAAGGAGCTACCAGTTGATGCATTAAATTGTTGGTAGGTGTTTACCTAAACCAAAGGCCTCCCTCTGGTCCCCCTTGTGTTGAGATGAAGTCAGCTTATTTGCAAAAGCTGAGTTCATTCACATCCTGCTTTATTCCTTGAACTTCATGGATAGCAGGCCCTATCCCTTCCCTTCCGAGTTTAAAACCCTCATAGAGTTTTATTATTCAGTCATGTGAGGTGACACATGAAATAAAACTGAAATAAGATATATTTGTGAGCTGTAAAGCAACAAAATTCTTAATTTTGAGAATTTTTGCATTGGTTCATTTTAGTGCTGACCTTTTTCTGATTACTTTTAATATGCATTCTATGAAACTTAAAGTAAAAAGGTCACATAGAAATGTTTGTTTGCTTTACTTTAATATATGTCAGAACAAGTCACTTAGGTAATTGCTAGACATGTTCCACTGAAGCTATATTTTGAGTGAGAAATTAAGTCAATTCTAAAATATTATTTTGTTTTTGTACAATCAGCAATTTGTTTCTAGCTGTCCTATCTTCCACACAGTTGGGAAAAACACCCACTAGTCAGCTGCATCTAGCATTAAAATGGCTAGAGCAAAATGTGCTACTGTTACACTCAGGAAAGGGTCCTAGGCCAGTTACTAAAAAAGAACCAACATCTATTTCTTCCTTTTCCATAAATAAATGGTAATGATAATTCTAATTAGAAATTATTATTATGTTACCTTTTTGGTTTTTTTAAGTCAACTACCTGATGTAATCAACTGACACAGGAGACTTTAAATGAAACTGGTGTTCTGGCATCTATCCTCAGCCTAATAAAGTAACTAAAGTCTTAAATCTTATGTTTTTATGCATTACTGAGTCATATTTTCCACTGTTAAAAAGTTTGTATGATGGGGGAAAGTAGGTCTTCATCGAATATGAAATGTAGGCATATCTTGCTTGCTTCAATTTGTAAAATGGCACATAAATAACATTAATGCTCTCACTGTGCCTATCTCATTTTCTGGGAACCAATCCCATGATGCATTCCCATAAAAGCATCCTTGTGGTGAAGCAGCTACAGACGTTAGAGAAAGTCATCAAATGACTTAAAAAGAGCACAGATCTTGATGTCGATAGCACTGATCCACAAAACACCTATTTTCTGTTTGGTAAGAAAAAGGGAGCTGTAGAATATTTTACAGACAAGTAGTATTTTTCTGTGCTAGGAAGTGACTTCATCAAAATCAAATTTCCATCAACCTCATAAGCAATTAGAGAAAATGTCAAACTCCTGATAATATCTAGGGAGCTGGTTGCTATTAGAATGTATGATAAGTAGCATACATGTGAGATGGCAGTTGAATTAATATACTGGAAACCTTTCCTTGATTAATCTGTTGTATATAAGTCACATTAATCAAGGAATCTTTCTACTAAGTTCAGTTTTATAGGTGTTTTACTGTCAGAAGATTTTATAAATGGGCATGTCCATCCTCAATTATCACGGATGTTCTCAAGGCCAAAGTGAAATGATATTAGATTTTCTTTCTCCTTCATTGTAGGTTTTCTGACCTTCTGGCTATACTGGGAGGAACATCAAGGTAAACAAACTCTTAAGAGTAAAGGACGTGGTCTCGCTGAGAGAATGGTTTAAAATTTCCTTGTGGTGTCAGTTGGCTTTAAGCAGCCTCTTTATTATATTGAGCTGCTGTGTAGTACATTAAATGACTAAATTACTTGCAAGATATGTAAATTTTTTCTTCAAATGCTTTTACTTTAAAACAGAAAAGAAATAATTTCTCTAGTAATTTGTATCATGTATTATCATAGAATATAGAAAAGTTTGAGTTGGAAGAGTCCTTAATCATCTAGTTGCAATTCCCATGCCATGGCAGCAGGAGGGTGGGGATAGCCTTTCGCTAGACCAGCTTGCTCAGGGCCTCATCCAATTTGGTTTAGAACACTTCAAGGGATGGGACACCTACAACTGCTCTGGGCAACCTGTGACAGTGTCTCACAGTAAAGAACTTTATTCTAATATCTGGACTAAACCTGCCCTCATTCAGTTTGAAGCCGTTCCCCTGTTACTACATGCTCTTGTAAATAGTCCCTTTGCATCTTTCTTGTAGCCTCCCTTCAGGAACTGGAAGGCCACAATTAGGGCATCCCAAAGCCTTCTCTTTTCCAGGCTGAGCAGCCCAAATTTTCTCAGCCTTTCCTCGGGCCCTAAGAAGAGAGGTATTCCATCTCTCTAACAGTCTTGGTGGTCATCCTCTGGACTTGCTCCAACAGGTTGTCTTTCCTGTGCTGGGGACCTGGAACTGGATGTAATATTTTTCTTGGTTTTCAAAATATCACATTTCCAGCTATTTAGTATGCTCAATATGACTGCTTCACACTAAAAGGGATATGTACTCTTATATATGCTCAGTTTGCCAGAATACTTAACTGAGCAGTATTTTCAGTTTTAGTTTTCATTAGTGGACATGGTGTTAATCACAAAAACATAGAAAAATCTGTGCATAAAATATATGTCTCCTTTTGCCTATTCTACTTGTAAGAGTAATTTGCTGCTCAGTCTCTCAAAGACCGGTTTCAGTTTAGCTGCTCAAATGCTAAATTAGTTTTAAATCTCCACTGTCTCTAATGGTTATAGTTTTCATTAGTACTTGAATGACAGATGTCAGTTAACAACTAGTCATAATGCTCACCAGAGAACTGCCTACAAAAAACTATTTATTCAGATATGACAACTTGCACAGTCCAAGAAGACAATCTTTAAAGCATGTGCTTTATTTTCCTGAAGGATTTACTTTTCAGTATGCTTGTCTAAAAATTATGATGGTTTATGACATTATGGTTTGAAGCCTTGAAAGTAGTTTCTAGTTTCTCAAAAACAATCAGAAGGATTGTGTCATTAAAAAAATAATTAAATCTCTGAGGAGTAATTTGTATAAAATCCCCAACCCCTAGAAAACCCCAAACCAAACAAAAAAAACCTCTGTATTTTCTGTTCTGAAGTGTTTCCACTGTAGTGAAAAAACTAAAGACAGATGTGCAGCACAGATGTTTTGCTTTATTTTAGCATTTTGGAGAGTCTTTTATTCTGTCAAATCTCATTTTGGAAAGGGCAAATTTCTTAAAAATAAAAGACTGTATCCCAGCACACATAAGATAGTATTTAAGTCTCTTTATCTTTTATACTCTTACTGGTGACGACTTAGAAGCAAGTTTGGTATGGGTAATAGCACTGCAGGTTTTAAGGTGAATACTAGAGAAGCTTAAAGCAAAAGAGCCTTAAGCATGCCTGCAGGGAGATTCATTTTAGCACAGAGAGTGAGTACCTTCCACAGTGATATGTTAAAGTCCTGTAATATCACATGGGACTAAACCAGAAATGGTTTCACTGAAGGCAGCAAGCAAAGTTATAAGTGACATTTGAAGCTGGTTCTTATGTTTTGTCCCAGGGTTTGGTTTGATGCATATATAAACATGCTTATTTTTAAACTTCTTTTGGGAGCTCACCAGGCAAACAAGCTTTTTGCTGATCATAAAAAGGTTACAGCCAGGCAGTGTAACCTCTCAAATATAATGGATGTTTCAGGTGAATACAAGCGAGATCTCCTGTGTGCCCTAACCTTGCAATGCTGATCTATTGAACCCGACAAAGAAATAAGTTATTCACAAATGCTGCTGCCCAGAGGCAAGCAGGAGAAATGAAAGTAGGGGACCAGCTCTTCAAAGGTTGCCTGCACTGATGTCAGTTTTGTCCATTTCATACCTTGTTTCTGAGCACCACTTCAAAACAAGGCAGGTGAATATAATTCTGCCTTTCAATTTAAAACATATTGAGACACTACAGAAACTTGTTTCAAGTGGAACTGAAATTATAATTGCCCTAAGACAATGAACTAATGTTTCATCCTTCATGCATAATGCCTTTCAAAAGAAACGTAACAAATCTGTAGTTTGGATCCCCTCCATTCTACCCTCTTAATAAGTAGTTTCATGTACCATTGAAATGCTCTTTCTTTGATCCCTTTCCTTGTGGATGAAAGGAACCTTAACCTCATATCACAGAGAATAAAGCTCCTGGATTTAAATATAAACATACATGTTTTTTAGGACCTACTCTTTAGGAAATGTGCTTTCTCTTTTTATATTTACACTGACTGACTAATAGACAATGTTAAGGCATTCAAGACAGTTTTATAAGAACAAATTTATCAATAGTGAAATGGTATTTACCCAATTTATAGAGGTATATCTATCTATTCAGCCACTGACTGCATTTTTCAACTCTTTGATCAGACTGGTTTATTAGAAAATTGTAGGTCTTGATCCTGAATAGTAATAAAAAGACAATCCTCAAAACAAACCCTTCTCTAAGGTGTGATTATCAACATGGCCCACACCAATTATTTCAAGCTGTTAGTGCAGCCCATTTTCTGTGCATTAAAAAAAAATTGGCTCATCCCTGGGATACCCCTTAGAGAAATTTTTAAGTAAGAACTAATTAATATTCTTTTAACATAAAAGTGAAATTCTTACAATGATATTTTACTCTTGAACATGTTTATTCCAGTAATCACTTGGGCAGCATCACAGTTGTGTCCTCCTGGCTACTGTGAGGCAGGTGGTAGGTATGTATTTGAGTCAATACTGGTATAGAGTACAGGCCTTATTCTCTCAGTCTCCTTCCAGCTGTTCCAGTCATTCTCAGAAAGCATGGTCTTTCTCAGTCCTGAAAACATAGGATTCACTATACAGACTGCCTGTAATAATGAAATTATTATTTAGAGGAGATCAAGACAGTGGTCCAGCAGCTCCTTTCTACAAAGTCATCATTCTCATTTCCAAGGGTTTAACAAATTTGTTTACATCGTCTCTCATTTTCCCTTATTGGTTATCATCCTCTTTAAAATATATAAAGATTAAAAAGGGAGTGTTACTTCTCTTATCATCAATTTACCAAGTCCTTGCACTTCAATCATTATGAATATGTTTGGTTTCTGCTTTGTTTTATTTGTTGTTTCCTTTTATTTATTTATTTGTCTTTGGTTAACTTATTTAGGGATCTTATATTTTTCTAAAGACCCTTTAAGTTTTCTTCAGTGTGTAGAAAGATATTTTGTATCATCAGTTTTCATCAGTTCTGACAGACCACATATTTCTCCTCATTAGTTTTTAATTTAATAGCCCTTGTATCTTGGTAAAGGATCTTTGTATAGCCAGATTCTAGAGCTTTATTTCTGTTGTACAGCTGCAGTAAAATTTACTTATTGTATATTGCCCTTCACTACCTTATTATAGAATTTTCTTGCTTTGCAACTAGCTATAATGCAAAGTGTAGAAGTTTTGGAGATTGTATGTTATAATAATGCTAAAAATATTCTATTACAATAATGATTTTTAAAGAAAAGCATGTCTGTGACTCATACTCAGGTATTCGATGCTACTCACAGAAATGCTAATAAAGTACATTTATTCATTTATTTTGTTAATATATATACACCTTTGGAGAACAGCATTAGGGATTGATACAGCTAATGAATAGTCTACATGAGTTTATAGGAGGAGGCTTACTTGATCAATATTGACTTATGCCTTGTCAGAAAACACACATGACATAAGGAGAAATCATCCTTTCCGAGGCAGACATTTGTAGTTTTCTCAGGCTTGTGTGACAGTTGCTAGCAAATGCCCAAAATTAATTTGGGAAACCTGTCTGTTGAAGATGTCTATACCAAAACAATTCTGGGTATTTTTAGCCAGATTTCTTAAGACACAATATTATGTTCTTTGTTTAAATTGTTAACATTTAACAGTGAATAGCAAAATGTATCTACAAGCAAATACATTGATTGACCGCATTTCAATGTCAGTGGGAGGTATTTAAACCTACTATGTTTGTGCACTTCAGCTAGAGCTGAAAGTTTTGGTTTGTGTCCATTAAATAGTAAATAGGGAAGAAAATCAGACCAAAACAAAAGTATTTTGTTCAAAAAGTTTGCGTTTTTGCTATTATCAAGACATTACAGGTATGTATGAGTATTTGAGACAAGGTCTGGACCTGGTAGAATGCCTCAAGCTTCATCAAACAGATCCCTGATTATCAGAATATTGTTTTTCTGAGTGTTCAAATACATATTACTTGAAAGAGCAAAAAACTCATTAATTTACAGTAATCTGAGACAAACTTTATATTTAAACAAATATAATTGGTACCCAACATGACATTTCCACTTTCATTGTTCTTAATATGTTCAACATTTCCTTGTTCATCACACTTTCCAAACCTAAGATAGGAAATGAAAATTTTCCTTATGATCATATTCTCAATAATTACTTTTTCCAGATGCCTTTTCCTTTCAACAAACCTGCTCCCTGATAGGAGTATTTTTTTTGTTTTGTGTCTTTCACATTGCCTCTTCTGTAAAAGAATATGGGCTGTAGCTTTTTTTAATAGTAGACTTCTGCTGTTTTCTCAAATTCTGCTGTAGGACACATCTCTCCCTTTAGTAGAAGATTTAGACAAGTTGAAACACATGAAATAGATATACAAATAAGACAGATTTTTCATTGAATACACCTGTTTTCTAGGCTGCTTGTGCACTATACCTTATCCTGATTTTCTTCTTTTTCTTTCCTGAAACACACTGCAGTTTAATTTGTGGGTGAGATTAAATGATATAAACAATTCCTTTCATTCCTATCTATTTTCCCCCTCCATTCAAATAACTCAATATCTAAGTTACTGTAATCACTTAAGGAATAGAAGTGTTTTCCTAGAAAGCTATGACAGGAATTAAAAAAATTGTTTTATTCATTGTGCAAAGTCACAAAATGCTTATTCTACTAGCAGTGAAAGGCTGTAGAAAGGAAACCACAATTTTAAATACATGTTAGAGTTTTCACGGGGGAGAAATTATTAAAAAAAATTATTAAAAATCAAATACACTAAAAGCTGAACTAATTAATTATTAAAATATCTTTCAACATCATATACAGCAGAAGAGACTTAAATGTAACAACATTTTTACTGTTAATATTTCAGATTCTTAATTTTTGTGTACAGTTCTCAATTGCTTCTTCTGTAACATGTCCCTGGTACTCAGGAAACTCTGGAAGCTCGTGTTGTAAGCTGTATGTACTTAAAACACACTTTTCTGCTGAAGTTTTCATTGAGACACTAGATTCAGTTTTCTGACTTTTGCTGCCCCACACTGGGATTACAAGAAACTGCTCCATAAAAATCTAACTGGAAGGGAAAAAGTCATCAGAAGAGCAAAGTGAAGCTATATGAAGGTAATGGGTTTTTGTAAGTTTTCTGTAATTTCTGTAGTTCTGTAGTATTGTTTATCCTTAATTGCAGCATAGCCACACCAAGCTTTTGTGCTTTCTGTGAATTTGTGCTTTTCATTGTTTACCAGGAATTCTCTGTTTTCTAGCTTCTCTTCTTTCTTTGTAATTTCCATTTTTTCTATACAATGCACTTGCAATCACAATATGATCTCAGATGCCGAACAGTTGTATCAGTTTGTCCATTTTATGGGGCCACATTTGCAATTATGTTGTCAACAAAACTGTCCAAATAATGAAAATACTTCCACAGGACTTGATCCCTCAAAAAGTGATAAATCACTAAAAAAGTTATAAATAGATAAAGTTATGCCTCAGTCCATATGTGGAGGTCAGGCATAAGTATGTAAACAGGTTTTGCCTCAAATGTTCTGCCTGTTGAGACAGGAAAGCATTAATGGAAGAGAGGGTCCTGGGAAGATTGGGCAGCCCTGTTCTGAGCCAACTTCTATTTCTGCTTTGAAGCTTGTGCTCAGTATACCTGCATCAACTCCTTCCCCGCTCTGACTTGCTTCCTGGAGAGCTCTAAAGGGCTGTCTGTGCATGAACAAACAATGTAATGTGAATGGTATGAAAAACCTACTTTACTTAATAGGCATGCACCAGGTAAATTAAAAAAGGAAGTGGATCGGTCCCTTTCTCTCTCCTTTCCTCCCCCCACACCTGTTGACAAAAAATCTGGACCATCCATGCAGCTAGATCAATGCATTATCTAAGGACTGGTGATCTTCTTTCTTCTCTTTCTCTCTTTTCTGTCTTTATTTCTCTCCACCCTTGCTTTGTCTTGGCAAAGTGCAGTTATCATATTCTTACCCTGTACGCTGTACTGAAGTTTGCTGTAAGGATTGGGAGCATGTTAAAAGGTGCTGTAAATGATAAGGACTTGTTAAGCCAACATTTTTTAAACGAAATAGTGGGCTGATTGCCAGAGTCAAAGCCTAAGAGTTCCCTGACATGAGGACTGATGTCTTTGTTCAGCTCAATCAGAATTTATAACAAACACACATGCTACCAAGCCTGTCTTGACACCAAATTTGGCTCATGATCATGGTCTCAGTTCTAAGACCAGTTCTAAGTTCTGATGTGACTGTAGCTCAGTCCTTAAATGATTATGAATATGGTAATATTTCTTAACTGTATAAAAGGTTTAAATTTGGAGCCAGAGTTCCAGAAGTCTTCTCTTTGGTCAAAGTGTAGTAGAGGCAGTAATAGCAGAGTGCTGAGCCACAGGGATGGGTGTTTTCCTGAACAGCTCTCACAGGCTCTGCTCATTGTCATTGCTCTTAATTCATGGTTATAGCCCAAAACACTCTGCTTGTGTTCAATCTGAACAGTTGGTTTCATCTGATTAAATCACAGTTTGGGCTAATGATGAAAGCTAATTGACTGAAGCAAAATCCAGATAGGACTGATGAACTAGTGCTAATGGAATAAAGAATTAAATCCGTGAAAGTTTAGGGAAGGATAGCATCTTTTCCTGTAAATAGATTCAAACTTTTGGTCAAGTTTGGATTTATCAATTGAGATAGTGATTGTTACCAGGACAAACAGTGACCAACGTGCACACATATGCTTAACTAGAAGACTGCAAAATTCTTTCCACTTAGAATTTGGTAATGTTATTGATACATTTACATTTGAAATATATATGTCCTTTATGAAGAGTTAAATCAATGACAGATGAAATGTAGTATAGATGTTTCCTTATTATGCTGATGTTTCACCCTGAATACTATCAGACCTCTGTGATCCTTCTACCAAGCAGTAAAACAGGAAAGGTAAGTACTTGTTTATTTGTGAGATTGTCTTTTACGGCATCTTAATTTTAGCATTAAAGTGTTGATTAAAATCAGAGGAAGAATTTATCTGGTTGTGTGTTTCAACACATGCAGGCAACCAAGGGCAACCACCAAACCACAGCCAAAATGCAAAGAAAGGATTTATTTTGTGATCTTGCTGACAACACCAGGCAGCAGAGACACATGGGGACACAGGCTCTGTTAGGCTCAGCTCATCCTATCGAAACTGGCAGGAGTGATGGTGGAGGCAGGGGGCATTGCTGCCTGCCTCACTCTAACAAAAGTGTGTGTGTGTGTGTGTGTGTGTGTGTGTGTGTGTGTCTGTCTTTGAGTGTGCTGTCTCTCCACAAGAATGCTTTCAGCTTCTCAAAGCAGGCAGAGGATGAACAACATTAGATATAAAAATGGAGTTTTCCCACACTGGAATTTTTTAACATTCTCAGCTGCAAGGTCAATTGAATGAAACTATTCCCTCCTCTTCACAAAATCTTCCAGTTTTATCTCTTTCTTCCCAACACTGGTTTTGCCTACATCTTTAAGTAAGCTTTCTCTTCTTAATCTGTTCTGGTTTTGGATAGGGTAGAGGTAATTTTCTTTACACTGTGGCACTGAGTCGGATTTGTGATTAGGGGAGTGTTGATACTACCGTGATGTTTTCGTTGTTAATGAGTACTGTTTACACAAATTCAAGGCCTGTTCTGCTTCTGACGTGATCAACACACAAAGAGTTGGGAGGGGACACAGCTGGGACAGCTGATATTGACTGACCAAAAGGGTATTCCAGTCCATATGATGTTGATTCAACAATAAAAGCTGTGGAGAGAAGGCCAAAGTTGGGGACGTTTGAATTGATGGTTTCTGCCTTCCAAATGAAGTATTACACGTGATGGAGCCCTATTTTCTTGGAAATGGCTGAACACCTCTCTGCCCAGGGGAAGCAGTGAATTAATTCCTAGTTTTGCTTTGCTTCCATGCACGGTTTTTGCTTTCCCTCTCAAACTGTCTTTATCTCAACCCACAAGTTCACTATGTTTTACCCTTTAGATTTTTTTTCCCCCACACCACCAGGGAAAAAAATGCAAATGGCTGGGTGGTGCTTAGTTGTCATCTGAGGAGAACACCACCATCTTTGGTTTAGAAATTGTCTGAGTATATAGCTTTTATGAATATATTTATTGGAAATATTTAAGACAGAATTTTTTTTTATCCAATGACCTTGTAGAAATAGCAATGATTTCAGTTGTTAACTTAGTTTCCTGCCAGACACCTTAATAATCATGCTTCTAATGTCTAGATCAATGAAATAAAATACATGCTTCATTGCACTACTTAAGTAATGTATTCAGTTTTATCTGAGTCAAAAACCTTTTTCCTTCTTCTGTTCATCTCCCTGGTTTACATGATTCAATGACAAGTAATGAAAAGACATATTTATACCGAGCTGCAGCCTCACTGACACCATATAACTAACACTGCTCTTTACAACAGTGCACCAGGAGCAAAAGTGAAGGTAATTCCATGATACAGACCTTTCACACACTGATGATTTTACATGGGACTAAATAATAAAATTTGCTTGTCATTAGCACAGCACAAAAACATGTCAACAAAGCACTCTTTTCTCTCAAAATCAGTTGATTTCTCACACCACAAAAAAAAAAAAAAAAAAAAAAA
>LTAT01000004.1:39424268-39434400 GCA_003286495.1 Chlorodrepanis virens
AAAAAAAAAAAAAAAAAAAAGAGTCATAAAGGAAGGCAAAAAATAATACTTTTCAAAAAAATATTCTTATTCTTTAGTGCAGGCGTTTATATCTGCACAAAAAGGCTGTTTCAGACAAGATCTCAGTCTGAGCTCTGGAAAGGTACATGTTTAATTCTATGTACCAAACAATTGAATTGACAGAAGTAATGTTTCCTGGTTTGATATTCTCATTAATATACAATCAAAGATTAACAGTGAAATGTTGTTTTGGTTTTTTTTTAAATATAGACTTTGTCTTCAAAATTGGGCTAGCATAAACTTTGATAGTTACTGGTATCTCTCTACTGTATGAACACTTGAGCATTAAAATAATGCAAAATTAGAAATATCTCTAAATCACTGTTTGTAGTGTTTTATCAGTGCTTTTCCAGTAGCTATGACTGAAATAATAGAACTTTTGTTTTTAATTCTATTTTGCTATGCTAATAATAAACTGAGAATTCTAAAACTAATTTTGAAATAAGGAAAGATGTTGATTAAAACCTTGCTTATAAAATCCTACTTAGCATCTTTGATATGCTCTGTCATCGGTTCTGTTCAGGAATACTTTTTCTTGCTAGATGCAGGTGTCTGAACATTATTATTGAATATTTTGGGCTTTCCACTCCCTATGTTGGGCTTCATGTTCATTCACAGACTTGGTGGTCAGTTTCTTAGTTGTTTAGGTTATGAACTCCCTGGTCCTTGGAGGAGAATGCACTCGCTCTTCTCAGACATTCCTGGAGACAGCTACCTCTGCAGCGCATCCTCCGTGGAGTCTGCCTGAAGTCTAATGACTTGGCTGCCAAGAAGCGCTCTAAGATTTTGCTGCTTCTTTTGCTTTCTATCATTGTCCTCCTGTTTCAAAAATATCAGAACAAGTGTTTCTCCAGCATTCATTTTCATTTGTTTCTGTGACAAATGCAGCACTCCACTTTCTGAGATGGTCTTCTTCTATGTATATTTTAAAATAAGGGTTTTTAAAGAAATGTCTTTATTATCAGGGACTCATCTATATGTGAGTGAACTTGCACAGTCGTAAGCAATATTTTTGTCTTCTAACAAATTTCTTTGGTTTTCCTTTTAGTTTGGTCTCTTTTTGTGCTCTGGAGAAATGATTGTTTGGATGCAGTACAAACGAGTTTATCAGGTAAGTTCACTCTTGAGTCTGACAAATTATGTGAATTTATTTAAACTAACATTGCATGTAGAAAGCCTATGTATTCACTTTTCATGCATTTGAAAATAATTTAATTTCTCTCTACTAACTGAACAGGGGAGGGAGCAAAAGTACTGTTCTGATTTTCTTCATCATTAATTCACAATGACCTAACGCTTAGGGAAAATCAACTCAGGGTTGCTATTTATGCCCTCTTTGAAAAGACAGGTTGTTCTTCTTACTCTTCCCATTCTCCAGCTCCACTTCTCACCCCAATGTCTATTTCTGCTTGGAACTAAAGCATCATCCTTCCCAGAAAGCTAAGATGGCTTTTCAGTTTAAAGGACTTATGACTTATTAGGGTACAAATCTCCTTTTCGTAATCACAAGAACAAACTTACCAAATTGGCTGTAACAGGCCAGTGGTACAAATCTTTGTCCTCATAGCTCACAGTAATGTTTTGAATGCTGAGCCTTTTCAGTGAAGCTAAAACTCCTACAGAATGAAAAAAAAAACATCTACACTTCCCAGTGGCTTGCACAAAGTGTTATATTTGGTATTAGGAGTATAACAGTCTAGTCGGGAAAGAGCTGTTACTTGATTACTGCTCAGAATAAAATTGTTTAGCTATTGATGAACTCAACTGGGTTATAAAACAGAAAAAGACAGGCTAATTGTGTCTGTCACCTACTGCACGTGAAAGGGAGGATATGTTCAGAGGAATTTTTGCCTCCTCACAAACTGGAACTGCAATTCTTAATTTTTTTCCAAATAAATAAAATGGAGAACAAAGCTTAAGGCTTTTACTGTCTGTTGCAATGACATAAGCATGCCAATGTGTATGTATTTCACATACATATAAGCAACATGGCCTTGAAAGGGGAAAAGAATATGTTACATTGCTGCATCTGAACATAAGTAAAGTGAAGTAAATAATTAAAAATTCAGGAAATAGATAACAAGATAAACTCAAGTGAAATGGAAAGAATATTTTGCTGAATATAAAAATACGAATGATTGGCAAAACTACAAACCAGATAAGCAGCATCGAAAGCCTGTCTGGGAGAGGGGTAGGTAAGCAGCACAAAAACATTGTGCATGAGAATAAAGATAAAAGAAGACAAGCCTGTTTCAGTTCAAACTTCTTTGGCTGAAAAGCTCTCAAGTTTGATCACCTCGACTTCTGCAGTTGAGGCCACACAAGACAGCATCTGTCACTGCTAACTATACAGCGTCAGCTCTGTGGTCTTTGTATCCTCACAGCTAATTTATATTCTAGGTGTCAAAGACAAACAGTTTTGTACAGAAAGTGTTGACAATGTATAAGAAACAAACATTAGGATGAAATGTGTTGATAATAAATTTATCTAGTAATTTTGTATTGTAACTGTAAAACTGATAGGATTTATCAGTCTTCTAAAAGCTTACATCACATGGATCTGTAACTTCCTTCCTGTTAAACACATATATACACCAAAAAAAAAGTTGTTGCAGAAGTTTTTAAAATAACATGAGATGTCACTAAGCTAAATCTTTTATATCTTTTGGCATTTTATTCTTAAAGATTTCTAGCAAGACAGCTGGAGAATAAGTGACCCTAGTCACTAGATGAAAGTTAACTCAAAAAGTTTATAACCTGGGAACATGCAAACATCTTTTGTTTCTGTGAATTATGTTGGGCACTTAAATGTGTCTTCTGACCTGACAAAATACTGAAGATCATAATTTTGCAGTGTGTTTGTACTGTCTCAAAAAACATGCTGAAATGTTCCACAGTAAGACAATTTCCAGACATCAAGCTATCACTATCATCAGTTTTTGACTATATATAGTTGCCTAATGCTAACAAGTAAAGACAACACAAAGTTTACAATCCGCAATGTTTCCACAAACGTCCTTGGATGACAGAGATAAAAATTCAGCTATGAGGATATTATTAGGGGGGTTGTGCCTCTCTTTATAACAGGAACTTTCTGGGAGATGTACCTCTATTCTGCCAAGTGTCTAAAACAGGAGTTTTTTTCCTCACTTCTTTGTGTTACTTTTTCCTCACTCCTTTTTCTTTTTCTTCTAAAATAGAAGTATTTTTCCTCATTTCTTTGCGTTACTTTTAAACTGCTTGTAAAATGTTATAGGTTTAAAACTCCAGAGATAAGCCACGAGGTGAGGGTCACTGCCACAGGGGATGGTGGCAGTGCTGGTGCAGAAAATGAGATCAGGAGTGCTGGTGCAGGGCTCTTTCTGTATCTCAGTAAGGAAAGCCTAATGACAAATGGCTTAATAATTTAACTGCTTTAATAAGAAAGAATGAGAAGAGAAATACAGATAGAAAGTGTTTCATCTCCTCAGATGCTGGGCATCCCACACTGATGCAGAATCATTTGGAGCCTAAATGGATTTTTACCACAGTGGTTTGAAGAGCAGGTGTTGTCCATGGAGAGAAACTGACCCTTTTAGTCATCTGAGCTGTCCTGAGAACAAGATCACAAGAAAACAGTTCTGTTTCTAAAGGGTGCTCTCATAGGACTTCTTGCTTCACAGTGAGATAAAGACAGTGTCAGGCAAGCAATATAATTGCAGGTTCCAAGTGGGATGTGCCTTCAGGCTCCTTCTGTAAAATGAGCTGGCCAACCCTGTGCATTGTGCACCATCACAGAGTCCAAATCCATGCTACACAGGCAGCACAGCACAGGCCTGACCCTGCTCAGGTTAACTTTGTGTGGATAACTGACTCCTAAAAGTGCCAGTGTTTCTCAGTTGGAATCAATGAGCTGGTAGAAGACAACAAAGAGTTGATTTTCATAAAGGCTGAAATTTATTAAAGGAGCAAATTAGGAATAAAATAAATGTGTATCTTTAATAGATTTTAATAAAAAATACTTAAATGCATATATTTTCTCTATAAAACTGAAATGGATTTGGACTGAAAACAGGTATTTAAAGATCATGGCCTTGGAGGGAGCAGTTCTATACATGAACAGTAGAAGGACTCAATTCATTTAAGTTTTGACTATTTGTAATAGTTGATATCAAGGTGTCTAGAGGGCCCAGTCCTGTAACTGTAATAGCAGTATGCATAGCACTGGCTTCAGCACAAAACACAAAAGATGATTAAACTGAGAAACAAGGAAAGAAGGAAACTAATTCAAGAATACTAGTGCTTTTGTTTTCCCTTTGTATTTTTTTAAGCCTTCAGTCTCCAGTAAAAGCAGTGTGACAGTGAATTAATTGGCTTCACTCTGTGTGTGTAATGCAGACATCTAAGTCTCATGAAGAAAAGATTTTTCAGTCCATATTTTCTTCAGTTTTATCCATTGGGTGACACAGGGATTTTTTCCTGCTTAATATCCTCTGAATGTTAAAAGTCTTTGCCAGAGGTATTCAAAAGTGTACCCAGCATTGTGTTTCCAAGATGGGTGTAAGTTTTCTGGTCGTACTTCAAGCTGTGTGATGCAAGGCAGCTCTTAAAGGAAAGCTGTGTCAGTTACAGCTATGCTGTGCTGGAGCTGAAAATCCTGGTGGGGAGGATAAAGTGATGAAGCAGCTTTTGGAGTGAAGCTGGCTTGTGCCTGGCTAGTGTAGAGGTGGACAGAATGGTCTTGGGTTTATTTGTGAGTCATTCTGTGATTTTGCAGTTTCTGAAGTATGCTAGCCTTTCTGCCAGCTTGTTTCCATAGTCTTTCCCTACCTCTTTGCTTTTTATTCCCTGCTCCTGACCATGCAATCCTACCTCTTCATTGTACTAGTCTGCAGCTTTCTGGATCTCAGTTGCCTGTCCACTTTGTTTTAAAATATCTTTGAGCACATTACTTTGCCAAATCATCTCGCAATTCTTTCTTCCCCTCTGCATCCTATGCTGGAGAGTCTTTCCAGTTTGTTATTTACCAAACACCGTAAGTGTTTAGAGAGGATAACTCACTTAATTGGCAATAGCCCTTTTTCTTTTTGTGGATCACTTAACTTTCTCTCATCTTAATGAATTAAATTTCCTTACAGATGGCTTTGATAAGGGCACAGGCATAAGCACAAAGTGGTGGAAGTATACCATGAGGTATGAGGAATGGAGATGGAGCAGAAGTGTAGCATTCCACTCCCAGGAGCAACAGATCCTCCTGTTTGCTTCACTAGATTTGATGGAACTATGTTCCTCAAACAGACAAGAGTAACCCTGCCGATGAATGTCTTGAAAATGTTTTTTCAGGGAACAGAGGTGGACAGTGCAGAATAAGATTCACCAATTAAGTACATTTTGAATGCTGGAACTGACCAAGTTGGGGGCAGCTCCTACAATGTTCTGTAAATGCTGTTGGAGGACATTTCAAGGTAAATGCAGGTCACATTTTGTGTAGTGAAACAAACTGAAGTGTAGCCTCCATGACTGTAAAGCACCCTATCCTTTAAGTAATATGAGCATGTTTGTTGTTGGCCTGCACAGACACATATTTCTTACAAGTACTAATGCTTTTGAGAAAAATTTTAGTGTAAATGCTGTTACTTAGGTGTTTAAATTGGTTTCTTGGTTTTGGAAGTTGTGAATTCTTATGATATCCCAATTTATCTGTTTTTATCCTCCCTTCAAATACAGCTGTAGAAAATAATATTTCATAATCTGTTCATATTTTTTGTCAGTACTGGCTCTGGAACTTCTTGTGGCACAGAAGTTATCACCTATTGTTCTATAACACCAGCAATGACTGAAGCTGTCTCTTTGTCTCCAGAGCCTGACAGATTGATCCATTTAAATTGACACATATATCAGCACGGTTTTCACCCTTACTCTATTAATCTATGCTTCACTTGTCTCAACATCTTGCTAGTTATACTGCTTTCCCAGAATGTCTCAATCAGCTCTGCTGAAATTGTGAACAGACACTGCCATTGATCTTGGGAACTAATACAGTGTGGTATATTGTCAGACCTTGACAAACAAATTCTTTCCTGATGCCAAAGGGCCCATAGTGTTTAATGGGACCACTCACTGTGTTGTCCCACAATCCTTGGCCATAACTCTCTCATGTCTCCAACTGTGCATATTTTTCTATGCATCAACTAATGTTCAGGCTGTTTGTAGGTGGTTGAATGTCACTGATGATGTATTGGTTTATGTATAGCTTGCAAGGTCTTACAGCCCTTCTTAGCAGTCAGGAGTTTTATAAATTTGAAATGCTTTCAGTGGCTGCAGATTTCAGTTTGCATATACATAAGGGTCAAATATTTCCAATGGATCTGTAAATGTAGCCATTTTATTGCAGATATTTTATTTAAAGAAAAGGGTAGGTGGGAAAAATCTTAGTAAACTAGTTTAAAAAATACAGAAATAAGCAATTATTTTTCAATTACGTGATACTTGGTAGATGTAAGAAGAAAATTTTTACTATTTCTCCAACACAATTTTCATGTAAGTTTCAAAGAATAAATAATCATGTCACTAAAATATTTACATTGCTATTATCAAAATAAACATTTTTTTTCTTTCTGATTAAGACTTATTCTGAAAGAACTAATGTAAAAGAAATAATAACAATATAAAAGAGACACTACCAAAATATGAAGTAAAACTTTCAGGAAAAATAGGTAAGTTAAAAAATAGAGGTGACAAAAATGAATTGTTTCATATGTGTTTACCCATGTACTAGAGTCAGAATATATCTTTGAAGTGCATTATAATCTGAAAATGTTTAACTGCTCCAGCATGTGTGGAATCAAAGACATTCATCCCTGTCTTTTTGCAGGACAAAATATGACAATGTCTTATTTACATTCACTTAGTAATTATGTTTTCATTATTTAGTGGTTTAAAAGTTTTCCGATTCTGGGCCATGTACAACTTCTCTAAGGTCTGCAAAAATTACAAGGATGCTTAGTAGGATTTGCCAGTGTCAATGTGGATCGACTATCATCACAGAAAAATTGTAAGAACCTATATTGAAAAGCAGTATTTAAAAGAGAAATGTGCCCTGACCATGTATATTTAGTTGAGCATCTTGGTAAATAATATTTCATCCCATACATATGTGAATAAATATATCTCATTACATCTGACTGTCAAATCAGAGATCCCTTTTGGTTTTGAACACCCATCCTACTGTACAACAGGTATATAGTAGACATATATATAGAGGGTCATATTCTGGAATATTTTTGAAGGTCTTGAATTTTTGTTACCATTGTTAGCAATGAAACACTATTTGGCATCTTTTACTGTTTGGTTACCTGGTAGGGTTGGTGCTCTCTCAGTTCAGCAGACACCATAACTCAAAATGTTGGTAAAAAAGGATTGTCCAACAGGAGGAGCAGCTGCTCTGCCGTGCTTGTTGCGTTTCAGCAGTGAGCTATTTGAATATTGCTTAAAGGCTCACAGAGTTACAGAAACTGGTTCTGACCATCCAAATACCATGAAAGAATAATTCTATGACCCAGTTGTCATGGTTTGACACTGGCCAAATGCCAGGCACCCATGGAAGCCACCCACCCTCCCCTGCCACAGCTGGGCAGAGGAGAGGGGTTCATGAGCTGAGAAAAGAACCAGGAGAAAACACTCCAAGGGCAAAACAAAAAGGCTTGGCTTAGAGGTACAAAGTGAATTTATTAGTGACAAAAAGAAAGGAGGATAATGAGAAGTAAAATAAGCCCTTTAAAGACTTTTTCTTCCCTCAACCCCTCCCTCCTTCCCACCAACAGTGCAGGGAGACAGGGCATGGGGGTTTGGTCAGTTCATCACCTGGGGTTTTCTTCTGCTGCACAGGGAGAGGAGCCCTTCCCCTGTGAGACCATGGGGTCCCTCCCAATGAAGACAGGTCTCCTTGAACTTCTCCAGCATGGCTCCAATCTCACAAGCAGCTGTCCTACCAGAACTGCTGAACATGAACCACTCCCATGGGCAAACAGTCCTCCCAAAACTGCTGCAACCTGGGTCTCTCTCTTTCCATGGGGTTCAGTCCTCCAAGGCCAGGCTGCTCCAGCCTGGAAGCAGGGTCCCCCTCTCCACTGGGTCTCCCACTGGATCACAGCCTCCTCCAGGCATCCACCCACTCCAGCATGGGCACCTCCCCCACGGGTTGTGGGTGGATCTCTGCATCCCCCATGGATCCCCCTGGGCTGCAGGGCACAGCTGCTCCACCATGGTCTCACCACAGCCTGCAGGGAACCTCAGCTCTGGTGCCTGGGGAACCTCCTGCCCCTCCTTCTGCACTGACCTTGGTGTCTCCATGTGGTTTCCCTCACATGGTCTCACCTCCTCCTCTTCTCTGACCAGAAAAAAACGTGCCCCGCTTTGTTTTGATTTTCTTCTTAAATTTGTTATCACAGAGGTGTTACCAATCTCTCTAATTGGCTCTGTTTTGGCCAGCAGCATTTCTATCTTCAGAGCCATCAGGGACTGGCTCTGCCATACATGGTGGAAGCTTACAGCAGCTTCTCACAAAAGCCACCTCTGTGCCCCTCCACTACCAAAATAAAACCAACACACCTATACTATGGGAAACAGGTGGAGAGATTCTTCTGCTCAGCAGTGTTTTAAAACAAATTGGAAAGATAATTTATTCTGTAGGTTTATTTCAAAATTTAAGAAAAAAACAACAAAAAAAAAACTTGAATAGATATTGTGCTGTGTAATTACTTTGATGTTCCTTTACGTACATGCAGCATATATATAATGTCCCTTCCTTCACATTACTTCTTTCCCTGAACCAGATTTTTATTACCCATGCAGTGTTCCCATTGCTACTATGTTACTCTAATTCCCTTGTGACTTTTAAAACAAATTTTTTCTTTCCTCTCTGACAGGAGGCTGCCCTGTTTCACGTTCTGCCAGTGAAAGTATCTTGCACTGTCACAGTCTAACTGTGCATGACATTCTCAAGGTTTGAATCTGTCACTTGAGTCTCAGTAGACTATGCTACTAATTTTAAAACTTGCTGCTTTTTCTTGAGGCAAAGAAATGTTCAAGTAGCTCTTTTTAAAGGTAGATTGTCATTGCACACAGTGGTAGATGTAATATTAGTAATTATCCTTTAGGAATTAGTCCAGTAAAACAGGAAAAAATCTCTACTTCTGTCTGCCCTCCCTGGAGGCTTTAAATATGCAGAAAACTGTCTTCATGTTCCTTTTCTGAAGATTTAGTGACTAAGTTTAATTAATCTTTGAATATGGAAATGAAATGAACTCTGAGCCCTCTCAATTTCAACTTCTGTGCCTGGTAGTAGCACACTAGCAGGAAATCAGACACTATACTGTTTAGGCAATTGTCAAACATGCAAACTCATCTGTGAAAGAAAGTTTATTTCTCAAGAATGTGAGGCTTAGAGAAATTATAATTCATATAATTGCTCCCTATATATTTTAATTCTCTTGGGCTAATTTCAATGGAATTTGATGGAAGAATAGCTGTACCCATTAATTGAGCTGCTCTAGGTCTTTTGGCAGATGGAAAGAAAAGGAAAGAAATCAGTACCTCCAGAGTAAGTCTAACGTGTAATAGCAACACAGCGGGCTAAAACCCAACATCATAGAAATATTGTCAGATATTGGTGTGGAATCCTGGGGTTGTCTGCTGCTTGCCTGGACTAGATGGGCATTGTGAGTCACAGAGAAGTCATTGAGAGTAGTTCATGGAAGTAGTTCTGGAAGTCACAGGGTAACTCAATGAAGAACCTGGAAATATTACACATATATTAATATTAAGCCAGATCTCCCCAGGCTTTATTTGTTTCTGCACTCAGTGGAACACCAACATGTGAGTGGAACAGCAATTTGTAGAGAAGCAAGTAGCTTCTCCACAAATTTGTAGAGAAGCTATTTGATTCCAAAAAACAATTTTGTTTGGGCCTTTTTTTTTTTTTTCTTGTTTGGTTGTCTGTTTAGTCTTTTTGTTTTGTTTTGCTTGTTTTGGGTTTTGGGGTTTTTTTGTGTGTGCTTTGGTTGGTTGGTGATTGTTTTTAGTTTGTTTGGGG
>LTAT01000004.1:39434410-39448876 GCA_003286495.1 Chlorodrepanis virens
GGGGAGCCCGGCGGGAGCGGCCCGAGCCCTGCGGCGGGCTGTGGAAGCGGGGAGGAGGCTTCGCACGGCACAAACTCCCCGTTCGCAGGGAAGTGCGGCCCGGCTGCCTCTCGGGTGTCTCGCCCTCCGCCTCCGAGGCGCTTCCCCGGCACGCCGCGCCCCGCCGGGTGCGCGCCCCGGGGTTGGAGTGGCCCCGGAACGGCCGGGGCTTCGGGTCGAATCCTCCCGGGGTCTGCCTGCCCCTGTCCCCCCGACAGCCCTCAGTTCCAGCACCCCGCCGGGAAATGTGCTGGGCTTCGGTGTGGTCACGGGACTAAAGAATTTACAAGCAGTGCATGTATCAGGGCTGAAATATATATATTTTATATATATATATATTTTTTTTTTTATAAGGAACTTTTTTTTTTTGTATTTTGTTGCTCAGAGTGACTTCTATCAGCTGTGGCTGTATTTTCTTGTGACAGCTCCTTAGTTTGTGGATCTATGCCTTAAGGTGTCCCTAGACTTGAATTTAATTCTGTTAGTATACTTTGTTATAGATGGCTTTTTGGAGACAGGTGAACCGTGTATGGTTCATTGGGGAGATGGAAGAAGAGCTACAGAGATGTGTACTGAAACCTCATTATCTGTTTTATTACTTACAGCTGTCTTAAGCACAAGAGCCTGCAAGTGTGGTAGTACTTGTCTTCCAGAGTAGTGGTGAATAAAGATGATTATTATATTTGCTGCACTGTCTTTTTTCAACTTCATTCAATAGTTGATTATGGCACAGAGCCACATACTTGTTTAGCCTTGAGACCCGAAGGGAATCTAAACTCTCCGAGTTTTGATTTTCTTTGTGCTTGAGAGGGGTACAATGCTGATGTTTTAAAATAAGCGGTCTTGAGAGCAAGGAACTGAACGAGGGAATGTGTATCATGTAGGGCAATTCACTCTTATGCTAGACCAGGAAAGAGATGATGTGGAAAACATCAGCTTTGTTCAAAACAGCTTTAAAAGCAGTAGTGAATTCAACGTAAGCTACTTTATGAACTCTTGAACACAAGAAATTTGGTTGTCTTTCAGTGACTGTGACCTCTGACTGAAGATTTTCCGGCAGGCAGGAAAGGAGCAGAACTATTCTTTCCCCTGTGATTTTACTGACGTCTAAGAAGACATGCAGCCTCTCTCTGTGGAAACACTTTTCCATACTCTGCAGCCCGTGCTCATGAAACTTTCAAGAACTTAAAAGTCTGAAATTCTCTGCTCCTCTTTTGAATTTGTGATTGAAACTGACCAATGGGCTCAACAGGTATTAGTGAGGTCAGATAGACGGACAGACATTGACATGCGGTGCATATGTACATATGTGTACCCTTCCCTCCCTCCCCGAGTGATTGCATAAATCTGATTTCCTTAGGAAACCAGGCTGAAAAAAGGAGGGGAGGGAAGTCAAACAAGATACTGTTCAGTTCCAGTGCAGCTACTGCAAAGAGCACTTGTCCAACTGTTTGGAGTGCTGTGCAGTCCTGGTTACAGTGTGGCCGGAAGGCTATCATTGTTTTGAAGAGGATGAGATCATGTAAAATAATGAAGATAATGTGCTGTGTCTCATAGCTTTTGTTTCCTGAATTGTATTTTAAGTTCTAAATCATATCCATGTGCATATATATGCTCTTTGACTTTAAAGACAAAAAAAGAGAGCCTAAATATTTTTGCAGGGAACCGGAGGGGTTCTGTAGGGAAGAGAACTGAGATGAGTCCTCCTGGAGAGATTTAAAAGTGGCGTAACAGAATCCTCAAGAGTGGAAAACAGTGAAGTTGCTAGAGATGTATTCCTTCTTTCATCTCAGCTCTTCTGACTTGCATGCTCTCCAGTCAGGATTTTGTTAAAAGGTTATTCTTATTAAAATATTAGGTCCTGCAATACTCACTTTGTGCCATATCTGGCTATTTCTCTTATTAAAATTGCTAATGAAACACTGGACTGCAGAAGCTTATATGAACTTTTTGTGGTGTATGTTGTTTTTCTTAACTGTTTAAAGTCTTGGTGCATAACACAGTGTTTTAGGAAACTTTTAGTATTGAAGATCCTGGATCAATACTCCAGTGGAGTTCTGTCATATTTAGAATACTGCAAGTTGCCAGGGATTCCAGTATGTCAGGTTTCCAGGAAATGTCTTGCCTTTAGGGGAGCATCCCATCTTCCTTCCACATTCCAGGTCTTCTTTCATGATGCAGGTGTAGCATATGCCATCTGTGTTCCATGAGTCTACTGGCAGGTATGAGTTCTTTACACTGTGTGGGCTTTCTGCTTGTCAGAGAATTATCAGTGTATTTTTATTGTATACAGTTATCTTTTTTCTGGCTGTTTTAGTCCCTACTTTCATATGCCACATGCTAAGACTTTCTGATTAAGCAGCACTCTAAGAAAGAATACATGTAAGATATGTTGTTCAGGTAGAAAATAGCAATTAAAATTTAAATCATGTCAAAAGTATTCCTGTTACGTGATCTAATGGAAAAGTTAATCTTGTCTTGAGTCTTGTTTTTCCTGGTCTATGTATTTATTTTTTGCAGTCAGGCTGTTCTAAGTTAGATTCTGATCTTCAGCAATGAATCCCGTGTGTGAAGGTGAACAGAATTTGGTTTTCCAATTAAATTATGCTTAAAATTTAGAATATGTAAGAAGTGAAATTGTCTCTGGTTTTCACCCCATGGATTCGACTCCAGGTTAATTGAAAGCAAAATTATCACTAAAGTAGGATATAGTTATGATAAGTGATGTCACTCAACAGCTCCCATCACAACTGGTGTTTGACATTTTTCATTAATGTATAGGAACACCATGTATGTATCCTGGTCTGCAGCACTGCCACTCTACTTAGTGGGATAACAGAAAAATACATGGGGCAGACAGCAAGGAATGGCATGGAAAGGTAATGAAAACCATGCAAGCACGAGCAGTTAAGAGTGGAGAAAGGCTTGCTTTTCCAAGTCAGGTATTTTTACAAATGGTTTTCTGTAAAACGTGCAGTTTACATTTGGAATATCTAATGCTTTGTCCCTTTGACTCCTCAGCTCTGCTGCCTGTGCCTGATGGTTTGGAAGTACCTAGCGCTCATAAGCCTTGAGAGAGGAGGTAATGCCTTCCCTGGTAACTCAGTAACCTTGCTCCTCCTGTGAGATGAACTGTGGAAGGTGTGATTATGCACAGTGGGACAGTTTAGATGAGTTGGGAGATAGTTTCTTTTTGCCACTTGTGTGAGGAGGATGGCAGCTTATTTAATATTCTAACACAAGTCTGGCAGCTTCATTCACCCCATTTGTGTTTTTTTTGCTCATGTTTAGGCCTCCCTCATCAGCTGGACATGGTGAAAACCTGAAGTGTAAAGATGTGTTTTTATTCAACGTGTGTGTGACTTAGTGACTTGATTTTGAAACAGTTATGTGAGTTCTTACTTGCACTAATGATCTAGGGCATATACCTGGCTGTCTTGCTCTTGTGTCATCCATTGTACAGATCAGTACAGCAGTAACTTCTGTTCAGTTTTAAGATTCTGTGCCATTTTCTAATACAAATAGATTTTAACCAACGTTCTCTCAATATTATGGAATCATGGACTTAGAACGTTAAGAGTGAGAGTCTGTGAGTGAGTGGATTTTGAACTTGGATATGGCTTATGCAGCTTGTTGATTAATGTTAACCTTGCTTGTGTTTAAAATTGTATTTCAGATTGAGTTTAGTATCAGCTCATTTTTTTAATGCCTCTTTAAAAAGTATTTGAGTTTCAAGTAATTATGTTTAATACTTGAGTATTTGATTTTTGTTTGTTTTATAATATTGCAATGTTTACACTGTTGGCACTATTATTGTATTCTAAAATAAAGCTAAATCATAAGTAAAAAAAAATATATATATAAAGAAAAAAGGCTGTTTGAGGGTTTTAAAATTGTTTTTATACTCCCTCTGCTGGCTGTTTCAATTGCAAGTACCTGTACTTGAACATTGTTATTAAATCTGCTTTTTCTTTTACTGTTTTATCAAATAAGTAGTAAAGTGCATTGATAGGATTGGTTTTTTAAGTGTAATTGTTAAATGAAGAAACATGATTTGCAGGAATGGGAAGTCTGACGCTTTTTTTTTTTAAATGGAACAGTGTTTCCATTTTTGTTATACCTTGTATTGATTTTAACTCCTGTCCTAAAAACAGTTGAATCTTTGGGTGTGTTGGTCCCATCTTCACTAGTAAATTTCACCGAAATAACAATTCATATATTGTTTCCAACTATTTATTTATCTGTGTCATTTGTTATAACAAATTTATTGTCTAGCTTTGAAGAACAGCTGTGATAACACACAAATAGTTATGCTATCTTTTGTTAAATGAAAAAAGATAAAATTCAGTCATGAGTTTGACTTCCTTCTACATTATTAGCTACAATGCTGCACTCAAAGTGTTCTGGAAATGTAAGGGATAATTTCTTAAGGTACTGATTTTGTTACAGTAGTGTAGAATAGTGTTCATCCAAAATATTTATAGCACCCAAAAACTGTAATTTCTAGGGACCTCAGAGATTATATACAAGGGTTGCTTTATATATGATAGAAATGAAGCCATTGCGTTTCCCATGGGTTATGGCTAAAACAGTTCAGTATTTCTTGTCGGTATTTCTCCTGAAGTTCCAGGCTGCTCGGTAGTGTGTCCTCGCTTGTGCTGGTGCTTGGCTTCCCCCGGTCGGAGTTTGAAGAGTGCCACCTACTGATTGACAGCTCCGAGAGCGTGGCTGCCTTTGCTTTCTGGCGGCTCTCGCAGCTCAGCCTCGCTTGGCTTGGGGATGTGACAAGTCGATGCAGTTGAATCTGGCAACTGTGTGGAATCAAGTCTCAGCTTTGAGCTCTGCTGTTAAATGATGCTTTTTTTTTTTCCCCCTGATTTGTTTCAAGGTGAGGACACAGGATTTTGATCCTGGCAGGTGGGCTTCCCTTGCCATCTTTGTCCCCTTTTAAAAGGTTGTGAGAAAGTGTCATATTTCTGTGGTTTCTTCATCACTTCTTGTCAAGCTGTCATAATTAGTGTGGGAGGAACCAGCCTGGCTGGTGTTTATTGAAGACTTTTGCTCCTGCTATGCCAGACAGTCTAATGATGTGTTGCACACTCAAATGAGGCCATTCAAAAGGCAGGTAACAGCCTGGCCACCATGACTTTGGTAACAGATGAACATTCCACAATGCTCGTGATGTGTTTGTTTTTGCAGGAGAGAATGACAATTTGATTAAAAAGTTGTAAATTTTTACAGGAAAGTCATGCATTCATCTTTAGCTTAGTGCACTCTAAGAATGCTTTATTTCAACATTCAGGTATGCTAATTATGACTTAAAAAACAAACTTGGCAAGAATATGAATTTGTTAAAAAATATAATCTACATGCTTTAAAAGAACTCCTTTGTTTCAAAATTCTTTTAATATACCTTTTCACACTGATTTGTTGCCACAGGAAGCTTTCTTAATTCCAGCTCCTAAGCATCTTGTCACAGGTGGCATTAGGAACAAAAAATACTGGTTTTAAAAATTTCATATTCTTTTGGAAAACACATTAATAGCAAGTTTTAGTTTGAGTGAGATTTTTAACAATAAAATGTCACATCATTAAGAGATGCCAAATCTTGTGGCTCAAAAGGACTAGAGCTGTGGTCAGTATATCACTTGAGGACTTTCTTAAGTAGTTCTGGCTCAAGAATGCTAAAAGAGAAAGCTTTTGAATATTATTCACTGCCTTCAGAAAATCCGTAGATATCAATGTTATTGATATTTAATGAAAATAATAATAAAAAACCTCAATGTAGAAGCAGCAGTAGTGAAAAATAATTTATTATCATGTTTAAGTGCGAGTAACAATGAGGGCTTTCCATGCATGTGTTTTCAAATGGGGTTTTGAGGGAAGCAGATAAGTGTTCCTGCTATTGTAGGAATTAGACATAGTTCTGTTAGCCTGGGTGGCATTAAAGGTACAGAAATTTGGCAGAAGATAAATCTCCTTTCTTTCCAGCTGCTCCTCAGAAATCAGAGGAGCTTGTTGCATCTGCACAAGGTTTCTGATTTCACCTCATTTGCATTCTTAGGGATGTGAAAGTTAATATCTTATTGGGGCTTAATGAGAGTCATGGTGATTTTGGTGAAAATTTATAGTTGATGCAAATGTAAAATAAACACTTTGTCCTCTTCCACCCACCAATGTGACCTTAAAGGCTGTCTGACCTTCACCAGAGAGTCTTTGTACTCATCTCCTTGAAGAACCAAATTCAGAGCAAGGCTTGTTATGCATGGCAAAGGAGGAGAGAGTCTGATGGCTCATCATTGGGTTGTAAGGCCTCTGCTTCACCCCAGACACCCTTCAGGTGTCAGCCTTGCTCCAGCAGGTGCAAGATCAGCAAGAAGCCCAGCTCATATTTTGTTCAACCAGCCTCAACGATTCTCCACCAACCGAATGCAACTCTGTAGTAAGTCTGACAGTTTATCACAGCTATAAACACTTTGCTGATATTTTCCTATAGAAAGGAAAATGCTGATAAGCATCATTAAGAAGTTAATTTCTTTTAGAAGTGGGGAGGAAGAAAACAGATTTATTTCTCCTAACTGACATGAAGTACTAACTTAATACAATATGCCTAGAACTAATATAAGCTTTTGATTGGTTTCTTTATATAATGGCACAGAATCACAGAACCACAGGATGGGTCAGGCTGGAAGGGACCACACTGGGTCATCTGGTCCAACCTCCCTGCTCAAGCACAATCATCCTAGGGCACATCACACAGGACTGTGTCCAGGTATTCTTGAATATCTCCAGTGAGGGACACTCCAAAACTTCTCTTGGTAATCTGCCATAATTCATGGGCATAACAGAGTTGTAGAATATAGGTTGCACGTAAAATATTTTTAAAGTATTCTATTCTCTAGTTAATGTTGCTGCATATAATATTTTTACTGTGGTTTGCTCTAAATGAATTTAAATGCTTGGGTGCCTGATGTATTGCTGGATAGCTAACCTACTATGATCTTATTAAAAAAATCATTAAGCATTGCAGTGAATTATGTCTGAGTAACCTGTCAAAGCCTAAATTATTGATGCTTTCTATCAGGTTATGAAAAATATGTTGCTAATTCTGATGTCTGCATGAATAGAAACCCAGATCAGAAAAGTAGGAGGGCTGGGCAGAAGCATAGTTTGAGATGCTTGTTTCTTCAATTCAGTGAAAGGGGCAAGACAGAGAGCCACAAAGATTGGGGTGCATCTCCTGAAAAGCCAAAGAAAGGGATATTCTTAAGCAGTTGTTTTCAGAGCAATAAGAAAATGGCCCAAGCACTGCAGCACGTAAATCTAGGTGAGATAATATGGGTGAATAGGAAAAAAGCACACAATGCTAATACAACCAAGCTCTTTGCCACAGAAGAAATAGAAATTTATCTATTCTTATTAATACACAACTTCTATAAAATGACAAGTCAGGTACTGCCATACTAATACAACTCTACGTCCTACTGATTTTGTGTGAAGAGAAGCCAAATATTTACTATGCAGTTTTTTCAATAGACTATGGAAACATGTATTCCAAAATGACTACTCAGAAGGCTGGGTTTCTCTCACAGAAAATAGTTAGCAGTAGTATTAATGTTGTTTAAAAAATTAAAACCAGTAGCTCTGTAATGAGTAAAAAAGTAATTTTACCTTTTAAAATCAGATTAAAACCCTGAACTATACTAGATAAGTAATGAGAATTTGTAAAATGGAACTAATCTTCTCAAAGTTATTCTGAGAAATATATTGCATAAAAGACTTTGAGGTAATTTCTTATACTCTGCCTCTAATCACAGGAACATGATAATATTTCATGTTTCACCCTAGACTACTATAATTTGCTGATTATCAGAAAAAAATGTTCTAATTTAGAGAAGTACTTAAGTATGTTCCTAAGCTTCTGGTACTTAATATAAAACTAGGAATTTCAGCATTTGAACCATCAAGCATGCCATGTAATAATTAGACAACATGCTCAGAATTGTTGCTTTGTAAATGCCTTATTTAAATAAGGTGGAATAAATGTTTGACATTAAAAATCTTTGTGGTGGTTTTGCATGGGAGGCATTTGCAGAAGTGATGCAAAGCTTTTGACACGCTTCTGTGACAAACACATGTTAAAGACGAGAGAAACTCGGGAACTCTCTTTTTCTTTTCCGTTTGGCAAAGAGGTAACAGGGGCCCGGCTGGGCAGCCCCTGGGTGCCAGCCATCGGCTGCCAGGCAGGGAGAGGGAGGCTGTGGGGCTGAGGCTGGGCAGGGCCAGCTCTGCCAAGCTTCTACCACCGTGGAAGTTCACCTGCAACTACTGGGCAGGGGGAAGGAGAAGCCACCTTCCCCTCCCTTCCCCCTGGCGTCTGCTGCTAAGTTCTGTTGAGATCCTCACCACTGTTCCTCCTAGTTGCAGTTCCTGCCGTAAGCTGCTGAGCCTGGATGGGTCAAGTGACCATCTGTAGGCTCCAGGTGAGATATTGACTCTTTTAGTGCTTCAGTTTTCTCTCGAGTGAGAGAAAAGAACAAACTGTGAGCATGTAAAGAAGCAAAATGAAGACACTGAAGTTAGTGACAAAAGAGTCAAGTCTCAGATGGGAGGGATGAGGAGGTGCTTTGATCTTGAGGCTGAAATCCTCATGTAAAATTATAGAGAAAGACTCTTTTTTCCCTATAATGCATGAAGGTATGGGGAGATGAAAGTGTTTAAATTGTAGCAATCGAGCAAGGGCTTCTATGCTAAAGTAAGCAGATGTTAAAGTAGCTGTGATTTTATGAGAAGTTTGAACAGGGAAGGAGAGAAGAGTGATGAAGATCTTGTACCCCTAGGAAGAAGATGATTTCAGAGATAGATAATGAGAACTCTTGCCTTTGAATAGCTCATCTTTAAAGCAATATCCCATTAAGCTGACATGGCTCATAAACATAGCTGTGGGAAAAGCTTGTAGAAAATGGGAGGAACTTCAAGATTGCAGATTTCTCCAGGCAGCTCCTATTCTTGAGAGAGCCATGAGAAAACTGTTTTCTCGTGAAGAAGTCTCCATAACATTAACAAGAGGGACACTTCTCTCCCTAAGTGAACTGAAGGAAGACAATTTTAGAGGTGGTAAACTGACTGAAATTTTAAGTTTGTTTGTTTCTTTACATTGTCAGTGGGAAAGAAAAAGTTGCAAGGAGAGGAGAAGTGTCTTGAAGTTTTTGTACTAATTAGTGTTTCTTTTAGTTACTGTTAATAAATTTTTCTTTATACCCTTTTAGAGTTTTGAGCCTGCTTTGCCTTTCACCTAATCCTACCTCACAGGAAATGAATAAGTACATTCTAGTGAGTGCACTAGTAATTGGCCAGCACTAAACCGCCACACACATTAGTACATTAGCCAGAAAATCTCAAATTAGCCAACCAAAACCATTACAAACTTTAAACAAGGCAGCCCTTCTGGAAAGACATGACCCTTCAATAAAACATTAATTGCTGCATCTGTACTAATGTCTGTAAGTAATTTTGGCTGTAAGAATCTTTTCTTTGTAAACTTTTGTTACAGAAATGTTTTATGTATTCATAGTGAAAGAAATTTCTTCTGTTATTCATTTTCTGTTGCCCTTCAAATATTCCAAAACCACTTGATTGGTCCTTTCTGTAATAATTTGGACTTTTTGTCTCTATCATATGCAGTATACATATAAATTGAATTTATTTCTGATGATATCAAGATGACTGTCATTAGTGTAAGTGGTTTAATCTCCTCCTTTTCTGTGTGGAGCTCAGATAAAAATGGTACAGGCCAGCAGTTTCTGGGCAGGAATATGCAATGAACTTGGGGAGTAAGAGCGCTGGTGGAAAGATAAGGGAATGGGAAATATTATATATGGTTGATAGATGAATGAAGCAATTTAGTTCTGGGAGAGAGTGGTTCAGTGGTAGTTGGAAGACTAAAAAATAAGAGAATGTGTGGATAAATATTTCATATACTTACAAGGAAGAGTAGAAAGGTGTAATACCTTTACTGTGGTGGTAAAGGAGCAAGAGAGAGGCAAGCCTCTCTCTTCAATGAATGTGTGTTACAGTTATTGAAAGTGGCATTTTAAAATGCAACTTGATAAATTGCAAATTGAAGATGATTATTACATGAGTTAGGAAAATATATTAAAAGAACATGATACAATTTGAAGCCAGCTGCATACTGTTGAACAATAGTCATAATAAAGGTAGCATAGTGATTGTTGTCAGAGAATAGTTTATTTTAATAAATGAAAAAAAAAGAGAGAGATATGAGAAATCAGTGGATCTCCACAGTATATGTTTTACTTTTCAAGCTAACCATGCAGAAAATCTCACCTACCAATAAAAATGGTATAAATTAGTTTGTAATGTGTATGCAGCAAATTGCAAGCTCTGAGGGACCAGGAACTTTAAATGATAGATGTAAAAACCTGATGCTCATCTACCACTTTTATGGTAGAATTAATCCTTAGTTCTTGGCAGTCTTTAATATCTTTTGTCTAAGCTGTGTACAACAAGCAGTGAAGTGAGGGCTTGAATGAAGAGGACTTCTAAAAGTCATTAGAAATATGTGGCTTGTTTGTTAGCTTGGTAATATTTCTAGAGGAAAAAAAAAAAAGAGAGACATTAGGAAGGATGTAGTTCCATGAAATACATTTTATTCTTATTTACAGTAAAAAAACATTTTGGAAGATTTTTATGAGATGTATGAGAAACTGATCATTTAAAAACCAAAAATAATCTTTGTATGGATAGTCTAAAAACATTCATGAAATACTGAATGTATTTTAAATTTTCCTCCTTCTTTCATTTAAAATTTTATATTTTGAAGGGACTCACTATTCTTTCCTCCCTCCCTCCCTCATTTCCTTCCTTTCAGTTTTGGAACTTTAAGAATTGCTTGGATCACACATTTTCTTTTTCCTCCATACCTTTGCTCTAGGATGTGACGCTTATGGAAACACACCAATTACCACGAAACACTTGACAAAGTCACTAGAATTGACAGCACTGATGCTAGGCAGCATATTGGAAATGACAGTAATTGACATAGTACTGGAGGGTTTCTGTACATTACAATAAAATGTTACATTGGGAGATAGTGTCAAGTGCTTCCACAACAACATTTGTGCTTTTTTCATTTTTATTGTGTTTGAATAGCCTCTCCGGTGTCTGTGAGTACTGCAGTCTGATAGAAAATATGTGTAGTGACTAAAATTGGAAAGGAAACTCTCAATAGAGCAGTGCTGCTTCTTTAACCATGGGCAGTGGCATAAAAATGTCTGAATAAACAACTTGATAAGATTTTATGTTCTGTCTTTTCTATGAGCTGAGGGATCAAAGCTGTCATAATACTTAGAATAATTAACTGAAATAAGTTGTGACTATTTAAATAAAAGAACACAGGCATTGCTACTGAATATTAATGTTACTATGGATAACTGGTCAAAAAAGGAAAGAAATTAAAATCTTTGCCAACAATGTCATTACTGAAAAGTATTTTTTATTTTTCACCAATTTACTGGTGCAATTCCATGCTGAGGTTGATGGTACATCAGAGCAACACTACACAGTTTTTTCAATAACTTTTGATGCCGAGCAGTCTGCAAAAATTTTCAGGATTGAAAACATTCCTTCAGGGCAAAAGACTTGGAATCATTGACTTTGAATGAAGATTATCTGCAAATGACTGACTGCATCATTTGTACTCAGTAGTGCTATTGATTTTGAACAGACCATGCTTGCTTTTCCTACTACATGAGTTAACAGTGTTTGACTGACCCTGCTCAAACATCCTAGTGTTGTGAGAACATTTCTTTCCTGTCTTTCTCTTCTTTTTCTTTTTTTTTTTTCTGAATTAGCAGTGATTTTATAGTTCTATGACTTCTACTTAAACAGGGTTTTAAAGTCATAGGTGAATTAGTACCATGTCTTTTCAGCTAGTTAAATTAATGCTGTTCAAGGTAATAATCAGGGTTATGTAGTAGATTTACGGCCCCCCCATTTTACAGTCTATAATCATTGAAGTATAGAACAGTTTGGGTTGACACAGACTTTTAAAAGTCATTCAGTCCAACCCCCTCTTGCAATGAGAAGGGACATCTTCAACTCAGCCAGGGTGCTAAGAGTCTTATCCTGTCTGACTTTGAGTGTTTCTAGGGATGGAACATCTACCACCACTCTGGGCACCTCTTCCACTGTTTCACGTCCCTCATCACAAGAATTTTCCTCTTTATATTTAGGCTGAATCTACTCTCTTTTAGACTAAGCTCATTACACCTTGTCCAATCTGCTAAAAGGCTAATATTTGCTTGACAAAGAAATAGCTTAGACTAATGGGAGCTTTGCTTTCTGTAACATGAAGCTGTTTTTTAAGCAGAGGACATTGTCATGGGAAAATGGAGCAGAAAAATGGGCAACTTCTCTTTATTTTTTCCTTCCTCCTCACTTTTAATTAAAAAATCAGAAAAAAGGAATTGTAGCAATTGCATTTAGTACTCATTTACCTCTGTTCAGGAGGGTGCTTTGATGCACCTAATGGGCACTACAATTTTGCAAAGTCAATATCTCTTGAAATGTAAGGTCATTTGAGTTAACACTTTTAAACGTAAATGTGATGCTTTAACAACAGTGCATAAAACACTAATGGATCACACACTGTATCAAGCATTGCAGTGCCAATATAATCCATGGCCATAAAGGCAAATTATTACTGCAGGAGCACAGAAGCTCCACTGTTTCAGGTGGTATTGTATACCTGATGTGTCAAAACAACAGTGGCAATGTATCAGATCAAGAGAAGTACAAAATGTCAAGAAAAAACAGATTCAGAGAGGGAGGAGAAAGCACTATTTTTGAAATTTAACAATGGCAGAGAGTACAATGCAGAGTTAAAAGAAATGTCAAGCAAGACTGTGAAGCTGCAGTTTGGAAAGAAATCTGAAGCATAAGAGCCTCTGGTGTTAATTTGGAAAAAGATCTCCATCATAGCCTGTTTAACTGTTTACAGCCTGAAAAATGTGCATGTCTGTACACTGAAACTCATCATACTTTGTCTTTTCTCATGTAAACTTCTTAAAAGTCTGAGGAAAATGGGCTGAGTTTTTTGTTTGTGAGAAGAAATGTGCTTGACAGAATAATACAAATATGCTTGTTAGAACCTTGGCTCATTCTAATTTAGTATTGATATTTTCTTTTTTAAATTTAGATATTTTCAATACTTTTTCTTGTTTAAATAAATCTTGGAAATTAATTTGACTAAGTTAATATCTCTCTTTTTAAGAAGTTTTGAAGGAATGGACATACAGTATCCTTGGAGTTACTACTGCAGGATGCATGCATGGGAATTATGAGTTTGTGAAAAATATGTTTGGAATTATTTTGCAAAAGTTGGCAGGATATGTGAAATAGTTCTTCCACTCTGCTAAGAAAGTTTAAAGCCTTGAATGGTATACTGTGTTGGTTTTAGGCACTGGACTTTGAGGAAGGTATGCATAAAGGGAAATCAAAGAGAATAATCTGTATTCTTGAAAATATGGCATCATTAAAAAATATGAAATAAAATGGGGCTAAATAGAGAAGCTGGGGCATGGAGGATGAGAGAGGAAAATAAGGCAGCATTAAGAATTGGTAGCTTAATTTAGTTTTTGGAGGCATCTAAAACTGCCAGCAGCAGGCAGAGAAAGAACATAAAAGAGGTCATCCATACCCATGTACAAGGACTAGTGAAGTTAACACCATCAAGGAAGGTTCACATTCGAGATAAGCAAACTGAATTTTCTAATGGCAATGACATAGATATACTGACAATTCACACTTTAGAACTTTTTGAACATCCATCACCATAAACTGTTTTCTTTGAGACAGGCCAATATTCATTGGAAATAATGTTGATTAGAAGATGGTCCTTTGTCAGAGGGGAGAAAGGATAAGAAATGGTTAGAATTTGACAGCTGTGAATGTAAGAATAATGTTAGAGGGAGGGAAAAAGGCTTTGTGACTGCTTCAAGTGTGTATTTCCTAGACTGCTGACAGCTGAGAAGAAAACAATCAAAGAAAGCTGTGTATTTCCTAAGGGCATTTTTCAAAAATAATTATGAAAACATTGAAAACCATGGTTTGTAAAAGGTATGACAGTGGTCTCTATCTGGGTTCTCCAGGCTTCCTTGCTAAAAAAAGATCATGGCTGGATGAGTTTTCATAAAAGGTGAGGCATATAATTATCTTTATGTAGTGGGTCAAAGAAGTCTATCCCTTCCTTTCAATAGGTTTTTATTGGATTGCAGCACACACACATGGGTTTATAATCCATTATTATTTCTTTGTTTTGTTGTTGTTTTTCGGTTGGTTTGGGTTTTTCTGGGCTTGTTTGTTTTTGTTTTTGTTTTTTTTTTGTTTGTTTTTTTTTTTTGTTGT
>LTAT01000004.1:39448886-39460636 GCA_003286495.1 Chlorodrepanis virens
TTTTTTTTTGTTTTTTTTTTTTTTTTGTTGTTGTTGCTTGTCTGGTTAGGTTTTTTTCCTTTTTTAAGGCAAAACCAACATATGCAACAGGTGCATAGGAAACTTTATTAAAGTTAATGTTATTACATGAAGGCTAATTCATATATCAGCTTGTCCACAAAATTCTGTACATTTGAAACCATAATTTTTTATTTTTCTGTATGATTATTATATGTAAAATATAAAATATAAATAACAATTTTATTAATTAAACTTAACGTAATATTTTGAAGAATGGTATTTTGGCTTTTGTTTCTGTTCTTCATTAAAGAAAACATAACCAGGATGAGTAAAGATAGAGCTTGGAGCATAGTTCTTTCAAAATGATTGATCTGAGTTGTTTGGGACTTTTTGTAAACAAGACAGTTGAAATATGTTGTAGCTAGGACTTAAGATGTGAAAGTGGCAAATCTAATTACAATCTGATTTTAAAAAATGTCAGTGAAGGAAAATGGCACTACTATTTACATAATTTACTGCTTTTAGGGATCTTTTTATCATTTTTATACCTTATTATGGAGAACAGGAATAAGATGATGTTCTTTGAAATGAAATTCCTTTTATGTTTTTCATGCAACATTTTTATAAATGATCTGAATCATTCGAGCTCCTGATTTTACCCTCCTGTGATCCATTCCACATAAGGCTTCTCACCACTTTGTCACACATTACTGGCAAAAGAGGCCCATAAATATCTGTGATATTTTTTAATGTTTGCAGATAAACTCTTGGGTAAATTTATGTTTGTTTGCTGTAGGTATGACAATACTTTCACTGACCTCACTAAGCATATATTAAATGAAGATTTTATTCAGCCTATGAACACCAATTTTGATGCAGATGCTTATGCATTTCATAAAACTGTAAAAAAAAAATCTTAGTGAGCTGCTGAAAACTTTTTTCTTATCTAATAGCTGGAAATAGCTTCTCCCTTTGATTTAGGGAGAAGAAGGCAGTGAGCTTAATATGCACTTCCTTCTTCTGACGAAGAGCAGCCTAGATGTAGGCAAGCAGAGCTATTGCAAAAGATTTCAAGTGTGGTCCTACCAACTCACAAGAGAAAAAAAAAACAATTATAAAATTTCCTCCTCCTTCCCAAGGCACATTCAAATACCTCTACTCCTAACCTCCTAGCCTCAGTTTCCCCTTGTCTCACCATGCATTTCTGTCATTCCTTCCCAGTGCCTTCAGCCCAATGACAGGCTGTGTCACGAGTATAATACTGTCTGCCACTCCCAGATATCTTGTTTTGGTCTTCCAGTCCTTGCTGCTCCTTCATTTCCTTCATTTGCCTCTGCTGTGGCATGGTCTGTAGTCCTTCCCAGTGTCCTGGCCATTCCAAAAGCCACCTGCAGGCCTGATGTGGGTCACCTGTGGGCTGCATCCCCTTTGTCATGGAATGCCTTCTTCCACAAGTGTGCCTCCAGCCACGTCCTCAAAAATGTCCTCTTTCATTCATTCTGTTCTCCCTTCCACATCTCCTGTACCTTCCCCCACCCCCAAATGCTGCTCTCTTTCGAACACACCAATACAGAGGTGCAAAGTGTCACAGGTTTAGCTGGCATTGGGCTGCTCACAGCAGTGCCAGAGCCAGCTGGAATGGGCTGTGACTGGCAAAGGGCAGCTCCCGGCCCTGTTGATATGTGCTGCCAGTCATGCCCAACACATTCCCTCAAACAAAACATATTTAAGATGTCTTTGAACATACACCCATTATAAACCTTACTTTTCATATCGTCATCATCATCATATTAAAAATGCATATAAATCCTGTTGTTCTTTCAAGGAAGAAGATCAGGGATCTCTCACTGTGCACATCTACTCAGATACAGTGGCAGTGTGTTCACCAGCCTCACCCTGGGAACCAAGTTACAGGCACTCACACCATCCTTCAACACGGAGTCATTAAACATTTTAAACATTGCCCCTGCAAAAGGTGTAATTGAAAGCAATTATAAGGTACCTCTTTCCCTCTCAGTCAGGGCCCTGGGGTGCTAATGGACCTTATAGCCCCGAACAGCCTTACCTGAGGCCTCCCAGACACATGCCCTGCCTATGGGCCAGAGTCCCATTTAAGCTCAGCTGGAGAGTGGATCTGTTTCCATCTCAGCCAGAGCCATACTCATTGTCAGCCAGAGATGCTGCTAATTGTGACCCTGACCTGTGTACCAGCTTCCCAAGTTGGCTTCAGACCTGTCTCATTCCATGGGTTCGTTGAGTGACAACTGAGCTGAGTGACCCCAGTTATCCTCACCAGACCTGGTCCTGAATGTGCTCCTCAGACTGACTTCTGACCACATGGCTACAAGATTGAGTGGCCATCTTGGCTCTTGATTGAACCTGGCTGCCACCTCTGTTTCTGCACTGCCTGCCGTGTCCAGGCAGCCCTGCTGGCTGTATTATCACCCTCTGCTCCTGGCTTCTGAACGTCTTGTGTCATTCCATAGGTATTGCACTGTCTGACTGCTTGTGCTGTGGCTTTCTGAAAAAAGTTCTAGTTGCATTTTCTGGCTCAGTAAAAAGCCAGAATGCCCAACAGTCTCCTGGGCCTATCTGGCTAAAAGTGGCTTTCCTTTATGCTCCTATCCCAAGTCAGGCTAACTTATCAGCCTTATCAGTGTGCCTCTCTTCTCGAGCTCCTTTGTGTTTGTGGTGCATGCCTTAAATTGCTGATTAAAGTACATCTCTTCTGAGCAGCCATTATATTATTTTAATAGTTCTGCTGCCTATTACCACAATTCCAATCTTTGAGCCATTTTCATCCTGTATTAACCAATACCCAGAAGTCAATACTGATGTGGTCAAGGCAACTGATGATCCTGAGCATCTTTAAAGGATATTTTCATTGCTTCTACAAATCAGAGCATTTAGGCCATTTGCAGGTGTCAGCTCCCCTTCTGGAGGGATTCCAAGCAGTATCTTATCATCTTGGTTTTGTTTTACAGGTTCTGTTAGTAGGCAAACTTCATTTATTTTCAGAATTCAGTTCATTGCCTGTTGAGGTTTCAGTAACCTAGTCTAGTCTTCCTCATGTTGTTGATCTGTTGGGCACTGATTGATACGATGACCTGGTCTGGAACAACAACTAACACATGTCCCTGTCCATCTTAGTACATGCCCAAGGCCTGTGTTTCTTGAGTGGGCCTTCTTAATTTGGAGTATTTAATAATAAATATACCACTGAAGAAACTACTGATTACCTGGCATATTTTATTTAGTACTTTGGTGCTGACCCTCTAATCAGTACATCCCCAGGATGGCATAAGGGTTCTACAGGAGCCTGCTGCTGTAAAGTTTGGTAGATAATGCCATTTCAGCTCCAGACCAGACAGTTTCAGTGTGTGTTATCATAGGCCGTACAGCTAATCCTGCACTGTTCTCCCTCCACTCTTGCAGGTATATATCTCCTTGATAAAAAGGATGTTTTCACAGGTTATCTGTGACATCTGAGGAGTGTTAATGACTGTGCCCAGGCATCAGAGATTTTAGGTCCTGACGTCCTGAAATCACCATCTCTGGGGTCTCTCACTGTCCTGTAAATACGCTGCAGCTGCCCAAGCAGCTTCAGTCTATTATCACCTTATTTCTCATTCCTTCCATGGCTATATTTCAAAAACCTGTTGGCTTTTTCTTGCAGCCTGTGTTGGTCACTCTGTGCAATATTCCTTTTTTAAGCATGTGCTTCTTCCTCCACGAACATACCAATTGCAAATGTGCCAACAGTGCACCCCATGGCCTCTTCCCAGGACAGACCTCAGTGGCACTCCACTTCTTGCTGATCTCTGGGTGCAGTCCAAGCCATTAACCACTATCCTCTGAACCTGATTGTCCCAACTACATTTTTATCACTCATGTTGTCCACATATTCAGGTTATAATATTCCTCCTTGTGTCCACTGTCCTGCAAACATCTGCTACATTTAGCTACAGACCCACGCTTTCCTTGTTCAGCCTTTGAACACTGGTGTAGTGGTAGAAGCTCTTCTTGTTGCTCCTGATGTCTTCAATTTCTTCTTTTTTAGTGAGGGATAAAATTCTATGTGAAAATTTGGTTCAATGAATGACATTTTGTCCGAGACATAGAAATACATTAAATGAAGGGATATGTTAGAGTCATTGAGAAAAGCTATTCAACAATAACAGTATGATTGTTCCTATAACTGCATTCATAATGAGAAATACATCTGTTGTCATCATTTAAGTGCTACAAGCAATAAATTTTCCTCTCCTAAAACTTTATAGGAGCAATTACGCTTTTTTAATGAACTCATTAGTATTACATGGGTGAGAAAAAGCAGGTTGTGTGCTGCATTTCACGTCGTTAGATAGCTGTTGTGACTATATTCCTTTTTATTCAAAAGTTTTCTGGAGAAAAAAGTGATTGAAAAAATGGGTTTTTTTGTAGACTTTTTTTTATATCAGCTTCTAATGCTGAGTGCTAACTTATGAGTAACACATGAATACATTGAAAATTTAGGTTATGACAAATAAGACTTCTTGGCAAAATCTGACATTTTAGCTTATTTTTCATTTGTCTTTATTATTTTCAACGTTATTGGGTTGATATTACTTTTTCCTCACTCTATTTTCTTAATGTCTTTTTTCTCCTCACCCATCCCATTTTCTCTGAGCTTGGAGTGAAAAGCCTCAGGATGTGATTTCTTGTCATTTTTAAAGAAAAGAAAAAGGGTTTTTTTTTAATCTCTTCTCCCACTCCTTTGCTTTTTTTTTTGCCTTTTGCATCCACTGCTCTCAATGTGTTGCTATTTTACTTTATTTTTAATTCGTATACAAACTGGTAACATTTTACTCATCCTAAGAATTGCCTTACTGGTCAGTACTTGAAGCATTTACATGTCATGTAATTATAGAAAATGAAGTGCTTAATAAGTGAAGGCTTTGTGTTCCATCCTTTAACAAACATTTAAGTCTTCCTAAATATACTTTTTAAGTAGTATACTAGTATATTGGCTATGCTAGGGGAGGATATTTTTTAAACAAATACTGTTTTGGCTTTGGAAACAGGAGTGAAAAATTCAGTTCTTACTAAAACTTCCCTAGAATTTCGGGCACTAATTTATCAGCTCATAAGGTATCCTTCAAAGTAGTCTGTTTTTCTGATGAAGTTACTAAAATACTTTAGCCATTAAAGGCAGTATCAATAAATATTTTTTGTATGTGTTCTGATAGGAGTCTTTCCAGGGTAAAAGCTTTTTATTTTGTCTTTATTTCTGTTTCTTTGCTCTAAGATTTTGGGACTATTGCAGAAAATTAGGGGAAATCTCTCATTACAGGATTTTATTTTTTTTTTTAATAGGACACAATCCACTGCATTTACAATTATTTGGAACAACTGCAAAATTAGATGCTTCCTCTTCATTCTAGATGTTGAAAAGCAAAACAAACTCTTGCTTCTACATTTAAATTAATCTAGAGATATAGAGGAAATGAATCTTCTTTCAGTATTAATTTATTAATGCAAATAACAGAAGAAAACAAAGCTGCAAGGCAAAGTAATGGTTTTGATCATTTTTTTCCCTTGTTTTCTCTATTGTGTTCAGTTGACAATGCTTTCTTTTGTTCAGCATCGTCTGCTCCTGGAGTCTTGCTTGTATTTATTTCAGTATAGTTTCATTTTTAACGTTAGTTTATGCAGTGACTTGTATTGGGGCAAAAAAGCAATTTATGCCATGTGTAGTTGATAATTTCATAGATCTTTTCCAGTAGTCATCTTGTGTAATTAGCAAGCGGTGTCTCACCACTGTTTTTGTTCTTCAGACACCAAACCTCCCATTCTCACCCATCAGTTGCAAAGAGTTGCACAAGAAGCTGTTTTGATGTTGCATTTCCAGAAGCCATTCATATTACCCTAAATTAATGCTCAAATCAGAACAGGTTTAGTCTGTCATGTTCCTGAATTCAGCTGTTACATCAGGTAATATCAGCTCATCCCAGAATTTTTCTTAATCAGTCAACAGCATGTTTACATAGATCTTCTGCTGTGATTCTTTATCCCTACCGTTCTGCACATTGAATGGCATCATAGTTGCCAGCCAATAAGGAAACAACTTTATGTTACATAAGCTTTGATATTTCATCGTGCTTACCTTGCACATGTTATTGATGATGGATTATATACCAGATCCTTCTGAGATCCTGGAGATCAATTCTCAATAACTGTTAAATGACTGAAAACAGTTTGATGGCAGTAACTCTGTTATGCTTAACCTCAGCTACCCACCTACATTTTTGTGAATGTTGTCATTGTTATGCATTCAGATCAAGTTTCTTCTTATCTTTCATACTACCCACTCTGCACGCATTTATTTTCCACAACATCTATTTGACTGAAAAAGATGGGATTGCATATGTCCTGTGATGACTAAACTGGACTCATCTGCCTGCCTGTCGCTCTAAAATAAATTGAATGCAGGTAAACTCTTTTCCAGATATCTCCCCTTTGACCTGCAAAACTTATCAGCTACATATGCTTTACAGCTGAGACAGCTGGTCTATTCTTCTGGCTTTTGAGTTGACTCACCACCCGAAATGGCAGCTTTAGCTTTGTTAAAGTACTGTTTGATAACTCTCTGCAAAGAACTACTGATTATATAAACATATGGTTATCCACAGAGAAAACAGGAGACCTCCTTGCCCCTGAAGCATCCCTGAAGCAAGAGATTTTGTGTAAGTTTTACTGATATTCATGTTAATTTTTAAGGGTTTATTGCCGTGTTTCAGTCTTTTAATTTACAGAAGCTTTTTTCTTTTTTTTTCCCAATTTAAGTGAACAGTTGTCTGTTGAAAGCTATAAATTCTCCATGGATGATTAGTGAAATGACAGAAAACCCCATGAAGATACCTAGCTTACTGTGCCTATGGCAAAAAACTCTTGTGTGTGTGTCCACCACAGGGTTAGGTGATGAATGAGTGTGAGTTGCCAGCTGTGGTATGATTTTCAGAGACAGGATTCAGTTTTTACCTTTCTCATTCAATTTTCAGTTCTATTTTTTCTTCTTCTAGAAATTGTGGGCATGAGCTTCTAAGCAAAAGAGATTACCTCCTGGGTACTGCCTCTCAAGTAAACTATGTCCTTTGGACTTTCTTAAAAGCTCAGACTGAATGGTTAAGATGCCACAAAATGTTACTTTTAAACATGAAAGATCCTGAAAATAGATCAAGTAAGGTATTGAGATAGCCACCAGGTGTCATGCAGAAAAGATCGAGGAGAAACAATGAATTTGGTTCCAGGTCAAGCCTGCACTTGAAAGCTGAAGGATCTGTATGTGATTTATGTTAAGTCACACAAGTCTACACCCACAATAAGGAGTCCTGAAAACTGCCACCTCAGATATTATGTTCTGTTGAATGTTCTTAAAATATTGAGACTGCTATGATTTCGTGCAAAATGTCTTCCATAGAATATTTTCTGTGCTTGCACAAAATATTTTTCAAACACTGACCCAAGATGTAGGATTTCAGACCTGAAAACAGTAGTGCAGATGAAATGAATTATTAAGCTGAAGTAATTATTAAATCAACAAGTAGAACCCCTTGGCTATCTATGCACACTTTTTATACACTTGATACGCTTGGGGAAACCACAGGCTATCACACTCATATTTCGGTTTAATATATATTTCAGGCAGGTTGAAACAAGTTCATCAGTGGAAATCAGAGAAATTTCATTTTTTTCATATAATCATTACCCAGTTGTTGAGCATGCTTCCGTGGAAGGTGAGCTAGAATTTCAAATTCTCATCAAATAAGGAAAATGTCAGCCTTTCTTGATCTGTGTCCAGTGCATTGCAAGGCTTGATGGTCACATAGAGCTCATCATCTTTTCTGGAAGTACAGCTAGGTGGATGAATGGAGAAAACTTCCCGATTCCAAAGGATATGTTTCATTAAATACTGTGTCTAAATCTAAATGTTGAGTCCGAGGGGCTGTAGTTCTCGGGTCTAAATATTATGCAAGAATAGTAAGAGGAGAACATGAATATCTGGCTTCTGTAAGTTATCTTCTGAAACTTCTTTTCTATAATAAAAGTTAAGGAAACTTCAAAACCATTTGTTTTTTTCCACAAACTTGCCTTTTCTGCATGTTGCCACTTTAGCTGCCTTCATCTGCCATCTTGTGGTATGTTGGCCTAATCTCAAGTGTATAGAAATGCACATACATTATTTTTTATACTTTACAAAATTTTCCTACCTCACATTTGTAATTGCAGAGTGATACAATCAGATTTTTTTTTTTGGTGAGATAATGAATACAATAAATGTATTTTCATACACTATTTTCTTTTTAATATGGGAAAAAGTAAAGAAAGACTGAAAAGTCAGCCAATTGCAAAATAATTCTTGTTGAACATATTTCTGTTTATTAGAAAACACATATATTCCATTGACTTTTTGACTTTATGTTTACTTGTATCAATAAGTTAACACTTTTCAATTAAATAAAAAAAACCAAGGATAATGTTTCTTGAAGTTTTCAAAAACAGTTACTGTTAAAACTAGTAAAAAGGCATTGTGAACACATGTTAAGCTTAAAAGTACATCCTTCTATCTCCCTGAATTGTTTACAAGATCCAGGTACATTTATAGTGGATAATTTAGTCAAAGCATCATTGCAGTGACTCTGATATGTTGATTTGTTTATTGATATCCATCAAACCTATTCTCCTATTTTTCATTACCAGAAGCTTCATAGTAAAGGGCAGGACAACTCATACTGGAAAACTACTGGTACTCCATTGGTATTCATCCTCTGATAAATTTAGATACATGCTTATGTGAAGCATTTATATTAAACAAACAGGCATATTAAAGAACTTCTGTCTTCATTTTGCCAAAGAATAACACAAGAATGTTTAAAATAGTGAGCAGAGAGCAATATGTAAAAACCCTTCTGAAAATTACCTAAGTTAAGAGTGTCTTGATCCTGCAGTTTGTTTCAGGCTGAATTCTGTTAATCAAATTAAAATTATATGATGTTTAAAATTTCTGCTTCTTTGGATTTATCTAAACTCTTCACCTAGCTCAGCTTATAAGATCTAACTTTACACTGAAGAGTTGCAACATTCCTTCCTGTATCTGTCATGTATTAATATACAGGACACATAAAATACATGGAAAAAGTACTTGTGAAAATCTAATTATAAGGTTTTTATTCATTTTTCTTAGGCTAACCTTTTATATATACTTAAAAGCATATAATTTTGACGTCTTTCTTGGATTTTAATGGTTTGGAAAGCTACAGAAAATCTAATATTTATTAGCCAGTTTGGTTAAATATAAAACATGATTGCAAGCAATTTCACAAATATTATCACTGACATTAAAAAATATATCTCTATAGCTGTGAATATCTGGGAAAATTTATTTTTTGAACCCATTCTGCACTGTTAACTCTCCTACTTTCTTGACAATGAGATATACACCACAAGATTATCTGTTTGGTTGGTCCCTGAAAAGCAGTTTGTCTCTAAATCTAAGCATGCTCTTTTCCCAAATGCAGTCAAGCCAGCATTGTACTGCAACCTAAGCTAGAAAATCTCCATGCTTTAGAAATATATTATAAAACATGCAAAATACAAAATTATTAACTCTCCGTAAGGAGATGGGTGGTTTATTTCCAAAAGGAAGATAAAAAGGAATATTGTTCCCTACTTTGAATGAAGTTGGCAGTCCATTTCTTAGTATTAGACAAAGGTCAATTCAGACACTAGTAATAGTAAGATTTAATATTGTGATACCACGGCACAGACCATGAATTCCAGATTTTACCAGTTTTAATGCTCAGTTCAGTTTGACACCCAGGAGCTCAGCCTTGTTAAACAATTACCTTTTTGTAAATATCAGTAAAACTCAGAATTACTGAACTTCAAAAATAGGGACAATGTTTTTTTCCAAATACAAAACAGATCCATAAGACTTATTATTTTGGTGTTCCCATGTCACCATCCATGAACTTTTCCTCCAGTGACCCCCTCCATTCTCTTATGAATGAGCAAAGGTTTCTTGTCTGGGTTCTATGCTCTGTGGAGCAGGAATGATTTATTCATATAACCAGTTAAGCATGATTTGCTGCCAATTTCTAATTTATGGTCTTGTTACCCCTTTGTTACAGTGAAAAGATATCCCACGTAGTAGTCAGGCCCAGATGTAAGAAGCATTTCATATGCAAGAGGATGAAAATTGTCATAGTAACTGTCAGGATATTCAGGTGTCCATGATTAAAAGTAAAAAACAAACAAACAAACAGGTGGTAATGGCTCTGTGAATCATTCACTCTATTGTCTTAAATAATGTCCCTAGAGAAAGAAACCATTTTACTATGGAATAGATGAAGTATTTCTACTTGTAGGCCTTATGATAGCTATATAAAAGCATAAGAAATTAGCAGAAGCTTACATGGGCCCCAGAAAAGATGCTAATGTAGAAGTGTACCATGCTTTTTTATTATTATTTTTAAAGAGTAAAGTAAAATGAAACACCTATGTAAAGCATATATTTGGCCAATTTATTATATTTCCCAATTAGAACAGCTTAACTTATTCCTTAATGCATTTTTATAATTCAGATTTGGTGATCCTGCTTTTACTGTTGCCAGGGATTTGCAATAATAAGTTATCACTAACTGAACATTGTCAAAGAAGATTTAGTATTGTGTTGTTCACTGATTTGGGCATAAGGATGTAAGGGAAATGGGGTTTAGTCATAATGATAACTCAGTTCCAGTGATATCAATTTTTTCCTTCATGTGCTTAAGAAAGAGCATTAAATCTGTTAGATGAACTGTAAAATTACAAGGATTTGTAGAGATATATTTAGAGGGTTTTTTTCTGTGTCTCCTTTTATTCTTACAAAAATTCAAACAGCAACCACCAATATAAAGTGTTTTTATAGAAATTTTTTTTTTTAATAATTGACAGAGCTTTTTTTAAAATTTGCTAAAGTTAGTCATAATCTCTCAAATGCAGTCATAGGTCAGATTTTTTCTTCAGCATACCTCAAGTATTTTAAATCCTTGAGATGATGGAATAATTTACTACTTCTATGGTTTGCACAGGGAAACAAGGGCAAATAGGCATTCTAGGAAAATTATAGCACAAGAAAATGAAAGTCTATAAGTCTTTCAGTTTTGGTTTACTGAAGACACGAATGTATTTGAGGAGTTGCAGCACAGTGTTAAAATGTTTCAAAGCATGTTCTAAGAAGAGAAAACAGATTACAACCCTTCTGATATGACATCTAATACAGCAAGGGAGCAACACCAAGGGAAAGTCTGTAAGCAATCTGCATCAAAATGCCCAAATTATACTAGTTCCACAATCAAGTTAATCTAAAAGAAAAAATTATAAGATGTGGTGAGTGTTGAGGCTTCAACTACATTTTTTTGGACCTATTATTGTATGGAATGTCAGTATTTTACTAACAAGTAAAGACTGCTGCACTGGATTGAATCTGAAGTAGAAGCTAAAACAGATGAGGCTTAAGTGTTTTATATTTGGCAATTGAAAAAAAAAAGCACCACAAGAAAAACTGTTCAAGCACTTTTTCGTTTTCCTTTTGTTGAGGGATCCATTTGAACTCTGACTTCAAATGTTAAAGAACTTCTCTGAGATATCTGATAAACAATACTTGCAGCAAGGTTCCTATTTAATAAGTTCAAATATTTAGTTCACAAAAAAAAAAAAAAAAAAAGAAA
>LTAT01000004.1:39469983-39490067 GCA_003286495.1 Chlorodrepanis virens
GATGAGGGAAGAGATGAGAAAGTTGACTCCATGTTCAGAAGGCTTGGTTTATTATTTTATGATTATATTATATTAAAACTATACTAAAAGAATAGAAGAAAAGCCTTTCATCAGAAGGCTTAGCTAAGACTAGAAAAGGAATGAATAACAAAGGTTTTCTCTGACCAAGACAGTCTGGACATGTGGACTGTGATTGGCCATTAATTAGAAACAACTAAATGAGACCAATCACAGATCTACCTGTTGCATTCCACAGCAGCAGATAAGAATTGTTTGCATTTTGTTCTTGAGGCCTCTCGCTTCTCAGGAGGAAAAAATCCTAAGGAAAGGATTTTTCATAAACATGTTGGTGACACAAAAGTGTTAGCACTTGTATTCAACACTTCTGGCACGACTGAGCTCTTACTGCCACTTTTGCAGTTAAAAAATCACCTCAGGTGTTGTGATAGGTGTACTTGTTTTGTATTTACTATAGAGCAATTATCATTCAAGTCCATCTTATTAAAGTACTACTGTGAATATGCTTATTGTTTTGCTTGTTTGATTTTGGGTTTTTTTTCCTTAGCTCCTGTGTTCCCATTATTATTTTAAATCCATAACTTTAAGAAAATAAACAGACAAGGAGAATTAAATCAGTGGGGTAAACAAAAAGAATGAAATTAGATATTTTTGGAAAGAAATGTGCAGGATTTTTAATACTTTTCTGTGTTTTCCAAGAGACTTAACATGCTGCAACATTGATACTACTTAGCAATTTAATTGTCTTCATTGGACCATACAGGTAATTTCTAACTAGGTGTGACCATTAAGCGCTCAGCATGAATTAAGGAGACAGTATTTGGAATCAGGATGATGTCTTAGTCTAATAGGTTTAGTTCTGATAGCCTGGCTGCACATTTAATTTCCTGTGTGCTGCCTGTCAAAGTGACAGGACTAATTTCATTACTTTCTTCATCTTCCACATGTCAGACAGAAAGACAGTTTTAGTTGTGGGGAGAAATGGCCAAATGTGTCCTTTCTTTTTCCTGTCCTTTACTTTTGAGATCACCTTGCACCCTTTAACAGCATTAAGTGCCAAGTAGGAGGGCACAGGTTGGCCTAAGCTTGTGGATGGGTTTCTGCAGTGTGTTGGCCATGCCCCTATCATGCATGTGAGAAAGCTGTTTATACATTTATCTAGGTTGGCTGATCCAGACAGCAAACAGAGCACAAAGCTGAGACTTGATTGTGAACTCAAACAGCGTTCTGTGGTCAGTAGTTGTGAAAAGGCTACATAGGACCTATCGAGACTTGGCTTAAAATCTAACTATGTCAACTACATTAGGAAAATAAAGATTTTATCTTTATTTTTTAAATGTGTATAGGATAATGGGAGCATACATATAAAACAGGCACAGATTCATTTTGGTGAACTGAGGCATTCAGTCATTGAAGAGATGTGTGTAGTGCCAGACTGGGAACTCTGGTGGGTGAATTGCTTTCTGCAGGTATTCTCTTGACCAATTTTAAACCTTTAAGCAGAACACTTAGATGCCTTAAATTAACTCAGACTCTTCAAGACTAATTCAAGTTTTGATTTTAAAAACTTTTTCATTTTTTGCTAGGGAAAAAGACATCTGAGAGCAAGGCAGACGTAAACAAGGTAAACAATGTCTTAACTATTATTAGTCATACAATATTTTAAAAAAATATGAAAGACAAAAGTTGGATAGATGATAAATGAACTAATTAGTTTTGGATTTGCCAGGAAGCTCTGCACAAAGAACAACTGAGGACAAACTACCAATCTTCAATAGAATCTATAAAGAAACATATGTATGCAGTCAATATTATTTTTCAAAAGGTTTTTTTTTCCCTAAATATTTTAGAAATGGAAATTAGGGAAAAAACCTCCATCTCTTTTATTTTTTAGGAAAAAATAACCAGACTACCAAGTTGGGGTTTTTTTTGCTTGGTTGGTTGGTTGGTTGGTTTAGGTTTTTTGGGGGTCTTTTGGGTTTTTTAGGTTTTTTGTTCGGTTTGGTATAGTTTGTTTTTTTGCATGGGAGCCATTTAGATGCAGAAATACAAGCATGGCCATCTTATGAAAGTTATTTTTCAGAAAAAAAATAACAGCTTATTTTGAATTTCAGATTTTATAATAAAAACATGACATTGACATGATTTCACACTAGTACTAGTATTATTAGATTAGTAACATCAATTTTATTGCATTCAGGGTTGGGTTTTCTTAATCTACTGTCTTTATTTATAATGCAAATTTAATTTAACTTTTGAAAAGTTTTAATTTGTATTGAAAGTCCTCAAAATATCCTTAAGTCCTTTCAGAACTATTTCTTCATTTCACAAGTATTCCCACATTCACCTTTGAAGGTTAAAATATTTTCAATAGTTTTACAGGCCAGATGGTAATGCCTTTGCATTTGTCTTTGCTTCAGACATTCACACTGTGCCTCATTCCCATTGAAATTAGAAGGAATGGGACATCTTGGCATGGGTTCATAGTGTGCTGGTAGGGCACGTTAGAGGACAGGGACTATTCTCTCTTTGCATTAGTAATGTTCCTACTTATTTTGTTGCCTGCACCAACATATTGTGTTTCCCTTAGAAAGAGTAGATTCCAGGCAACTGTCTCTTCCTGTTTCAAAAAGAGAAATAAGAGGAGCATGGAGTGGGTTTTGGATGAATTCTTAGTTTCGTGTCACACTCAAATGGTAATTTCAGAGATATTTTATCTTTTGGAACTTAAGCTCATGCATTATTTGGACTAAGTCCAAATAATTAAACTATGTCCTAACTTTTGAGAATTTTTTCATATTCTTGTTCTTGTGGTAGAATTTCTGTTTCCAAGCTGTATTAAAATGAAAAAAAAAAAAAAAATGGTAGCCTTTTAATGGAATTTTTTTACTTACCTCTTTCACAGATTTTAGCTGCATTTGCTATGAGGCATAGCTGTAATACCAATGGTAATTTTAATTTTATCCAGTTTCAGTTATTGAAGTTTAACAAAGTCAGGAATGCAAAATTTACTATGATAAAAGTATCTCAAAAGCACACAGATGAAGAGCTTTTTTGCTGTTGGAATGCAATTCATACCTGAATTTCATTAGCCAACATTTCCACTCTCCTTTGATGGCATTTTTGGTATATATTTTAAACAGTCATTCAATTTTGGTTTTTATTACAGATGAGAATTCCAGGAATCTACAAGACTGAAATATCTGTTTTACAAAGACATGTTTTGCCATTTGCATTCCATATTTTTTAGGGCCTTTTTATCAAGCTCTTAAAAAGTCAGTGGAATTCTTCCACTTTTCAGCTGGTGAATCTCTTCATAAATCAATAGATGCACCTGGTGTTTCTTGGAAATTAGCATTGTTCCTGGTTTGACTAAATCTCAGCACTGATCCTCATTGTTCCCAGATGCCTTCACCTGGCTGCAAGTTCCAGGTGCTGTCTTTCCAAGCTGAGACCACCCTGCAATTCCCTGTAATTCTCACCATGCTTAGTGACTCAGAGAAAGAGAATTCGTGCCGCTGAGAAAAGTGAAGCTAGGTGATATCTTTGACTGCCACCCTCACTATTTGTGCCTAAATACACATTGACTGAAAAAAAGACAAACACTCCTCAGTAAGTTCTTCCCATTGTACAGGAACATTTAGAGATTCCTAACTTTGTGCTGCTTTGAAGAAACATCAGAGAATGAATAAGAATGCAGATTCCCATGCTTTCTTGGATAGGAAATCAAGGCTGAACTTGTTATGCTTTGAGGAAAAGCCTGAAACAAATCCAAGTCAAACTACTGTAATGTGGTTTCCTATTTGACATTGAATGTCACTTTAGAAACCTCTGAGTTCCACTTTACCTCAAACTGTGCTTATTCATAATACAGTATCCATTTTCTCATTCTAACATTCATTTACTTGTGTATTTTGTCCTTTGTATTTTTCTGTTTACTCAATAGTTAGAAAATAATGATAAGGCTCCTTTTGGTCAATATGGTTTCTATCAGCATCTTCTAAAAATTCTAACTGCAGATTGACAAGCTGTGATACAGAATTCCTGATGTTAGTGGAGTCTACCTTATGCTGATATTTGTTATTATCTGTGCTGAGGTGGGTTTATAGAATTTATGCATGCTAAATTAAGTTCAAGGAGTCTGAAAATACTGTACAAGTTACAAAAAATATTTTCAGATATTCTTGCCATATTTTAACATTTCAAATAATCTTTATTTGTTGTAAACTTGTGTGACCATTTCCTCAAGAAATGAACCCTGGGTTCCCACTAAGACTTAAAAACATCCACTTAGAAGTGGATTAATAAATGTGTTTTGCTATTTATGTGGATTAAAAAATGTGTTTTGCTATTTATGTTAGGTTATCCAATATCCAAAAATCCCAAGAGAGTTAACTTATTGGGCCGTGTACCCTACATTAAGCCTATACCTTTCTGTGGTTAAATCCAAAATTGCTGTCTGGCACGGTGAAAGATTTTATTTAGCATTCCCTAGTGAATAGAATAGAACATAACCTCTGTTGGATTAATCTATAGACATTTCTACTTTTGTTCTAATTGTCCTCAAAAGTGTGTTTTTATCTCTAGATAAAATTTAGCTGTAACAGGTTGCATATTCAGGGACTAGGAAGCTGGTTTTTTATACTTTGTGTCTGATGCCAATGTAATAACAGACAACACGCTAAAGGTTCACTGTTTGATTAGCTGTCTGTCTAGGGCAACAATATGCATATAAAACTTATGAAATTACTGATGCCTTTAATGTAATGTGCTTAAAAATATATCAAGTATGTTAACATTTCTCTAAATGCTCCATTCTTTTCGGCCTGTGAGTAATGAATTTACATTTCAAAACTACAAAATATTCTACCAAGCAGAAGTTTTACTTTTCCAGTGTTAAAGGTCAAAATTTGTTGATACGTATGAAGGCCTGTTTTTTACATCAATCAGTTTGCTATTAGGAGTGCTCGTTATGCTGGCAGTAATGGTTTATGTACAAGCCTGTGTGTGCCTATGTGGGCAAATACATCCATTGCAAACTTTCCTATTTTAGTTTTGTTCTTCCACAGCTGTTCCGACATATATATTGCTGCTTCAGTAATGAAAGAGAAGTCTCTGCCAAGTCAGCCTGGATCTGCAACTGTAAATTAGGCCCCTAAGGATTCACAGAATCACCACTTTAATTTTCAGATTTTCCATGGAAAGGTACATAACAGCATTTCTAGATCATGTCCTAGTGCTTTGTGCACACACGCAGCGATCAACTGGAGATAGCCATCCCATGAAATATAAAATCACTTCATCTTGTCTGACTTCCAAAGAGTTTAAATCCTCAACTGAGAGAGAAATTATGAGCAAGAAATGTTTGTGGTTATGTTTGGGATCATGCTGGTTAGCCACCTGCTAACCAATCTATCCCTCTTTAGTTTAAATGTTTTCTCCTCCAATAAGTATGTGTTCAGCCTCGGGGCCCATCAAAGCCCCATATTTACGTTTGCTGGGCTTGCTGCACTCAGCTGCGGAAAGAGAAATTTCTACAGTGTTCTCTGTCTGCCCTTGTGGTAACTGGCTGGCTGTCTAGGAGCCATCTAGAGATTAGCAACTACTCATAATTATTTTATAATAACATTTTAGTCATGCTATTTTATTTGTTAAATGTGAGCATTAAAAAAAACCCAAAAACATTAAGACAGGATTTTTTCTCTTTTTCATGTCAGACATGAAAAATTCTTTGTACAGAACCAGAGGTTAACTTAACTAGCCTTAGAAGTTTGATACTTTTCTGAAGCCATGGAGTTTAGCATATCTATTTAGCATAGCCTTCAAATTAAAACTATAGCATCAATTCTGTCAGCATAAAATACTTAAAACCTTCCTATGAGATATGCAATTATCTGTGCAAAATATCCCAAACTTGTAAGCTACTGTAATGTTATGGTACAATTGTTGGCATTTTTGTCTCACATAAACTTATTTCTTTAATCTTGGAATAATAGTTCTGTTTCTGAGATATGTCGACCTTTTTTTCTCTTCAATCTTAGGTGAGGAGCTCATTTATAGAAATACTTAGGTTTTCTTTCATCTCAGCAAGGGTATAGTGAATGCTTAATAAATATTTAAAAGCTCCATCTGCCAGAGTAAACTAGCACAGCCAAAGCTTCGATGTCCTCTGGAGGTGTTTAGCCCAACGTATTTAACAGCAAGTCACTGTTCTAGGAAGCCATATGCTGGTTTATATGGGAATAAATGGACTTTTTCAAGGCAATAAGTTATGCATTACATGCTGCTCGGGCAATCAGGTCTTCACAATGAACAGTTTTTCTTGGTAGTATGAATGAAGTAGAAAAGATGAAACTTTTTTTTTTTTTTCCTGAGTCTGTTGGAGTGTAAAATATTGCCTTTGTAGTCAGTAAAATAGATTGTAGTGAGGGGTTAATTCCACTCAGGAATGAAATCTAAGGTTTCTAGAGAGTGGTAACCATGTGAGGTTAATAACTTGGCACAACAGCTTCTTGAGAAATCTTTTTTTATGGTATAGCTAGCTCTGACAAATGATGACTATATTTGTCACTTTGCATTCTTGTTCAAGTGGTATCTTTCATTCTTCATTTTGTTCCTTAGGGGGATTGCTGAAGTGTGTGACTGTATTTGGAAGGATTAGGCTATCAAAGGGTAAAGTTATCATTCATATGAATGTCATTCTTCATAGAGTATATAAAATGTGAAATATATCAGGTGGTCCAGACTGGAGAGAATCCACAGAGATGCTTTTTCCAGCAGCAAAGAATGGTTGTTTTGCTTTCCAGAATGCCAATGAATGTAACAACAGTTGCTGCTCTAGCAGATCTTCTTCAAAACTCATTTAAAAACAGGGGAATGATGGGAAAAACATTTTTTTTTTGTGGATTTTAAGTGTCATAATAAAACGCGCAAGTCCAGATTCACAGTTTTGCACCTCACATTTGGCTTTCATCTAAAAATAATTAAGCTAAACTGTCAATACTGTTATACTAAAACTGTAGTTCTATAATCAGCTGAACTAAATCTGAACACCAGACTGACCTAGAGAAAGAAAAAAAAATAAACAACCTTGCCCCCAAGTCTTTAAAGTTTAGTTTAAGATTTGATGGCATGGAACTTTTTTTTACTTGCATTTACTGAAGTATTTGATATATCCTGAGTTGAATGAAAAACTTATTGAAAGTGTGATTCTTCACCTTTTGATGTACTACATTCAATCAGGGGTTGTTTTTCTATTTTTTTTTTTTGTCTATCCTATCAATTTGAGCAGAGGTGATAAATGAGCAGATTGTTCCCACTTTCTTCCAATTAATGACCTGAAGAAAGAAATATGCGAATAATTTGAGATGAGTTAAAAAACACTCATTTCTCTCTGGATTTGCGTGACTGAAAGCATGGAGTGAAATCTGGCTAAGAATACAATATATTGTGCAAAATCATTTCATGTTAAACATAGGCAGGATAAGCTGGATTTTTGTAAAGAAATAACCAACTGTTTACAAGTCACATTGAATACTATAAGTTACATGAGAAGTCTTTTAAAGTAAATTCCAGAACCTTTATTGTACTTGATGAAAGTAGTTTGGCAACGCTCTGAAAAATACACAAGAATCACTAAAATATTTGTTTCCAAGATATCTTGTATTGACCATACTTTTTTAAGTTGATCTTTTTCTTAAGGCCCTTGCATTTATCTTTGCTTTGTAAATCAAGTCTCTGAGAGGGCAGGTAGACCAGGAAATCAAAACATCAGCAAAGATAGCAGGGGACAGTGAATGCTTTTTTTGATGTATTACCCGTACTTGCAGCAGTTCATCCTTGTGGTATGGCTCCTTTACAACATACAGAGGAAGACTAGAAATCTTCCACTTTCTAATATTTTTCCTAGCATTTAGTCATTTGAAACACTTATGGTACATTAAAAAAAAAAATAAATCTGTTTCTGTCTTAACATAGAGCAAAAAATCAAATTAGATTAGATTTCAAAGATCTATCCAATAAACTAGAAGAGAATGACATCATAAACTAGAGTCACTGGGGAATCAGTACAAGGTCCACAATCCCTAAAGCCCTCAGTGATGAAGAATGAACATATTTTTTTTTTTACAGACTGTATGCAAATCAGTTCAGAACAATTCAATCTTAATATGTGTCTTTAAAAGGCATCTGGAAAGTTTGTGCTAATGCCAGATGAATTCAAGAGCTGAATTCAAGGGAAGAGAACAGTTTTACTTCATATGTCACAAAGAATTATTTTGAATCATCTGTTGGCTTCTCAGTGCACCTGGAATTAGCTAAAGAATCTGTGGCTGATGGTTTTGGTTTTACTGAAGTGATTGAACAGATACAGTCATAGCCTGATTAATTTATATCTATATAAACTTATTTATCATAGGAATTTGTTTTCCTTTCTCATGTCAACAGCAGTAAAAGTGTATGCTAGTGATTTCAGTAAAGTCAGAGACTCAAAGGTATGATTTCTGTTCCACAGGAAGATGTATGGGTAAAGTTGTATTGGGTAAATTTACTGGTTTTTTATTATTGATATTGATTGTGTTAAGAGGCTGAAGTAGAAGTGGTATTTTTACACTTTCCTGAAACAAAGTTTAGCATATAAATATATTTGGATCAGCAACATGAATGTTTCTGATGCAATATAGCAGTAAAATATGTTCATGTCTGTGAGGACTGTCACACAGATATGGCTGCCTTTCATTAGAGTGATCATAACTCACTATTAGATTAGGACAGCCAGCTCAACTCCTTAGCATGTGATATTAACAACTTCATAGCTGCAGCTAGAAACCCACAAGCTGACTATACTCTGTTCTCCACTGCCATCTCTATTCAGCGAATATCTATCTTTTACTCAAATCTGTATGCAGAATCAACCTCTTTTGGTTAGATATTTTAAATTTTTCCTTACAGATCAAAAGACATGTACTTCTGGCTTGATATAACATTTTAAAATTACTAGGATTACACTGGTTTTAAAATTAATTGTACTGGGTGTTGTTTAAACTTTGTACAGTTTAAGATGAGTTGTGGTTTTTTCTCTGACATGCAAAATTTTCGCACTTCTATGTATTTCAGACATCAAGAATTCAGTGCATGTGTCATGTGATACTATCTGTTAACAGTGTTATTCACAATATACATGAATTAAGGAATCCTTTTTAGCACTTGGATGATCCAGCTAACTTAATATTTTTAATATGCCTTTTAAAGTTCACATCAAGGAATCTTACATCTAAGGAATTTATAAATGTTAGATGCAAAAGTGAAAGCTTGTCTCACTCTTTAAATAACCAAGCGTGAAAACAAAGTTTTAGCCATTAGATTTGTGGTTTAGATGTCATTTTCCATACACAGCTTTAAAAATTTCACTGCAGCCCTGTTCCAGGTCAAAATGTGTGGAAAGTCCAAGGAAAACCGCTGAAGAAGGAGTTAATGTGAGGATTGCATGTGTCTGAAAAAAAATAGTTTATCAAGGGGATTCCTGAGCTGTACCTTTCATGTGAGCTATTACTCTCAATATTAATTTTTTATCTGTTTTCTGACTTTACCTAATCCCTTGCTGATAGTTTTTATCTTGATAGGTTTCAAAGGAAATATGGGGAAGGATATCAACACACTTTATAATCTCTTTTCACTGTAGAAACTGTAAATTTATTGCAGTTTTACTGTCTATTTTTAAATAATTATTAGTTTAGAAGTTGGCTTTCTTTTATATCTCACAGCACTTTAATTGCTTTATTTTTCTTGGTGAATAATCTTATAAAAATATTTCAGAAGACCAAGAATGTTATATCAACTTCATAACCCAGATAAAAACATTTGTTGCAACACTGAAAGAAACACACTGTGAAGAGCCACCTCCCTACATTACCTTCCCTAATACGACAGCACCCTGTTAGTTACTTAGAATACTAACTGCTATAACTTCTATCAGATAGGTTGGTGTGGAAATTAGGTTTTCACAGCTGTGTGTGACAGTTCCACCTCTGAAACTGTGCTTAAATACCAGCATTTGCTATCTTTCTTTCCTCTGACACCAAGTTTGCTTTACACATAGGAATTGATATTTAACCAAGTGTTATGGCTGAACAAGGACATCAAATTGCTGCAGAAGTGTCTGATCTTATTGAGTGACTGTTGTTCAAAGTATTGCTTTGCTTTGTGTTATGTATTTGGTTTAATTTTTAAATCTCTGAGCCTTTTCTGTGACAATGGATTCCTATGCAGGCTTGGTCTGAAAACTGTCTTCCTGTCAGTAGGAATACATACAGTTAGTTTAGCCTTTCTGAAATAGCTTTAATGTCACTGTTTGGTCCTTTTACCACTTGATTATGTGCTCTCCTGGCTTCCTGTTCTATAGGCTCCATTAAGTGACACATTATCAAAGGCATAAAAACTTGTAGGCAGCTCCTTAACCTCTTGTGAATTAATTTAAACTGCTAAAGGTTATGTTGTTGGTTATTTTAATTTCCTACGTTTCCTTGAACATATTTCTGATATATTGTATCTTCTCCCACATTTTTGTTTGTTTTTTTTTTTTTTCCTGGGGAATAGAAAAAGGGGTCGGAGTGAAATGCAATGGTAAAGAGGAAGCATGAGTCAATGTCGGTGCCTAGGTCTTATGTCTTTAAGTGATCTTCACATTATCTGCAGGAATTTTACATACTCAAGTACTCCTTTTTTTATTTATTTCTAAGTTACGTTTTCTGTGTAGCTTCTCTTTTTAAGTGCTAGGGGCTGACTGACTGAATGCTTTGTGAACTTTGTTATTTAACAAAGCAAGTAACTCAGTCTCTGTGCAGGTCCTGATGACACCTTTCATCTCTGTCTTCTTAATAACTAGATTCCCAGTTGTGTCTGTGTCTCTTCTTATTGGCTGGTACTCTTGTCTTTGGAGGAGGATGCCTGAAGCAAGAGGCTGTAGGATGTATCTATATTCTGATATTACAACCTTTCTTACCTTTTCAGAGCTCATGTCAACCTCAGTCAGGCTAGAACTAAGCTTAGATTCCATGCTGAGTATTTCAACATTCATATCCATAATATTTAGTGTCTAGGACATATTGTACCTTTTGTCTTCAAAGGTCATGCAGTTCACTCTGGTGTATCTGACCAGAAAAAGGTGAATGAACTTTGCAGAAAGTACAGAGAGATATTTTACTGACAAAGTTGGAACATATTTTCATTTCTAAAGGTATAAATACAGATTTAATGTCCTCAGACAGAGCTGCTAGATATAGCTATGCTTGAGCTGTTGTACTGTGATAAAATCAAAATAAAAAGGGTTTATTGAAAAATATCAGTTGGTCACAGCTGGTCTGGGCTAGAGTGTGCAAAAGTTGAAACACTGTTGATAAAGGGATAAACAGAGTCAGAAAACTGCAGTAACATTGCAATATTTGATCATATGCTCTTAGCTGTATCACTAGAAACTTTATAAAGCCCTGAACCAGCAGATTTACAATTGCTGTGTTTATGGTTGCTTTTAAAAATAAGTTCAATTGGCAATAGGTTCCACAATTTAACCACAATTCGAGAAAGATAATTTTATTGGTTGTCATCAACCAGTTGTCTTCTTTTCACGAGATTGACTATTTCTTTGTTTTTGAAACACAGAATGCAAGCATTTGCTTGAAATAATTTTTCCATTTTGTTTTTGCTCTGTATTTACTAAGTAACCTTTTTCATCCTTTTCTTTAGCGCAACCAATTCTCACAAATTTCAATTTTTTTTTTCTCAGATTCTTGACTGTTTCTATCGTTTTTCACTGAATGTTTTATTGCGTCTTGATTCCTTTAGAAGAGCTCTATATACAGTGTATGATTAAAAGTCTCAAGAATCTACTGCAAGGTAAATAAGGGAAAGATATCAACATCTGATAGGGAAATCACCACAAAAACAAGAAAAGAAATACATGATTGGAGAAACATTCAGGTACAAAATTATCTAACTCTGTGTGATATGCACCAGGTATCCCTTTTTTGTGTGGGATTTAATTTAGATGCCTTGCTTAGTCACAAGCTCCTCTGTCAGGAGCTGCCTTTTTCAAGTGACTATATAAATTCATACACTGGGAACCTCACATTTTTTTAAATTAAAGGCCTAAAATCAGATGACCTGAATCTCTTTCCAGAGAGACTAGTAAAAGTTTTTTAAGTTACTCAAATCAGCAGTTGAATACCTTTAAAATTCTAACTTTGATTTTCTAAGGATTAAGAAGGGCACCTGAAGCCAATTAGGAAATTGAATCCAGGTTGTCTTGGTTCAAAACTAGAACTGCAATAGTTATTCTACTTCTCCATCCTATAAAATATGCAAATTTGAGCATTCCAGTTCTGGCTTTCATTTTTGATGTAGTGTCTAATTATGTAGAGGGAAATATAAACAATTGTGACTTTTCAGAAAAAAGTGCTTTTAGTCACACTGTTACAGATGATGCTCACAGTCCCTTTGTACTAATGCCCTGTTCATTGAAAAGTTTTTAAAATTATCACAAGAAATTACCATTTAGTAAATAATGATACCCACAGAGGAATGAAAATAAACCAAACCCATTTTTATTTCTCTTTAATATTAATAAAAGTTTAGTTTGCTTTTCTTCTCAAATCTATTTTTGGACCTAAGTAAAGTGCCTTCCTCCCCTAAGCTATTAAATTCCTTACAGTCTTTTTTCATCCTGATGTGCCATTTTACTGACATGTTGGAATTAGTTCAGAGATCACGACTGCCGAAGCCCTCTGATCACACAGAGCTGGCCCTCCCACTGCTGTTGCTGTTCAGAGCATCCACAGCTACAGCTGCTCAAAATGAGATCAGCCAGCCTATTCTCTGGGCTCTTTTCAAGATTGCTCCTGTGGCTGCTCTGCTTCCACCTGCTCTGCCCTGAGCAAAGTGTTTCTATTGCACAAATACTCAAGGGCCAAGATGAATTCCACATGAGGTGCCCTGGCTCTTGCCTTCAGCCCAGCTCCAGTGGCAGTTCATTACCCACCTGGCAGCATCATTTGACTGTCAGGGTCTGAGTTTCCTTCTCGTTGGAGAGCTGGGCACAAGGGGAAATCTGTTCCACTGATTTATTGTTCTATATTTATCAAAAAGACACTGCTTAGTGTCCATTATACTTCTCCTTTTTCCTGTCTAACATAATTAGAACATTTTTTCATGGACTGGAACTTAATAATAGCACACTTATAAATAAATGATTAATTGATGTCTTAAGCCTGTCTTGAACTCCTAGCTGCATTTGTTTATGGGGTGGTTTTTCTTACTGATGGTAATAAGTAAAAAAATTAGATGCTTGCTGAATATGTTGATGAATAAGTATATGAAACCTACTATCTCCATTTAATAAAGTAATTAGTTACTGAAGAATTTATTATGTAAAAATATACCCTTACTCTAAAACCAGACATTACACAGAAACTTTTATTGTAAATTTCTGTTATTATTATGGTGTGATATATATCTCATACATTCAATATGCTTTTTAATTTTTACAAATGGATTCTTCTAAATTTCACTCCTTACAACAACTTCAAAAGCAACAAACGGCATAGCAGAATTTGGAGTTAAATTGTATCAAATATATTACAGCACGTAGGTCGATTTGAAACATCTATAGTGCTCATGGTGCAGCTTCCACTTGAGCAGTTACTCCCATCCCTGGATGCAGCCTATTATCATCCAATACTGAAACTGGGCCCACAACAGTTGTTCATTTATTTTATGCTTGTGCTAGTTCATTTGTTTGTTTTGATAAAAATTTAGTGCTATGGGCTATGAACAATAGCAGGGGCCCAGTAGTGTCAGTGTGCAATTTAGGACAACTGTCTAATCACAAAGTCACAGGAACTTCAAATTCCTGTACCTCTGTTTCTACCCTTCTGTCTTTCAAATATTTCTAGTAACAAATCATCTAATTAATTCATAGGATTGGCTGGGATGCCACCCACTATAACAGGATGCTCAAAGCCCAATCCAACCCATCTTTGAGCAGTGCCAGGGATGGGGCACCCACATCTTTTCTATGGAACCTGTTTCAATGCCCTGCTGCCCTCTGAGTGAAGAATTTTTTCCTAAGATATAATCTAAATCTCTTCTCTCTTAGTTTTATTTCATTCACATTTCAGTAATATTTTTTGCATATTTTGACTCATTCGCTCTACTTTCATTTCTCAAAAAAAAAGGAAAAAAGAAAATTGAAGATTGCATCAAGTACAGACTGAATCAAGTACAGACCCTTCAGTTGTTTCCACAATCCAGTAACAGAACATTTCCATCCATGAGATGTATGTCACAGCAATTTTCCTATTTTATCTTTTTTTTGCTGGATCCTAGCACACTCTTTGAAGGTGTACCAAAGCTTAACCCATTTGTGAGGACATGAGCTAAGATGATTACCTTGTTAGCTTAGTCCTTGATTTCTTTGTACATGTTTTACCTCAGAGAAATACCAAACCAGCTGGCATGCTTCTATGTTAGTCAGAGAGAAGCTTGTTTGGCATAATTTGTTTCAAAGAGTAAAGATATATCCTACATTTATTATTAGGATCAAGTTGTCAGAGTGAGACTAAGAGATGGCCTTTTAGTACTCTTAAGTCTTCAAAAGAGCTGTCATTTTAACAGGTTCATCTGAATGAATAAATGGGGAATAAAAGCAAAGATTTTAGGGATAAATTGGACAACTAATAAAATATGTGTGACAGATATATACTATACAAGTGACTGGAACTTTTCAGCAACACTTAATAACACACCTTTGCATAACGTCTTCTAATGTATGTCACCTTTTAATAGAAAAAAAAAGAAGCCCTGCAAAAGGAAAATCACAGATTCTTCAGGACTTCAGCAGTGCATTTGAATTTGCATGATGCTATACTCACTTTTGATTTCCATTATTATAATTTTGATATAGATTTTTTTGCTACACTTCATACCTAAATAATGTCACAATTTGATTAGAAAATTTCACTTCATTTCTCTGGTGCAGTGCATTCAAGGAAGTTGAGGCATTGTAAGCTTACCAAAGTAAGAAACCATTAGTAAAGCACCAGAATCACAGAAGATAAAGCACATATCAAAAACCACTTCCATATTCCAGAATGGATTCTGCTGGTTTTGTTGCTATTTGACCGGTTGTGTGGGTTTTGGTGTTTTCTTTTGTGAGTGGTGACGAAGTAAGAGAAGAAGAGTTTGTGAAACTAGAGAATGAAAGCTGAAAATTGTTCAGGGGGTGAATTTCTCACCTGATAGATTGCCTGCCTACTAATATTTCCAGCTTTCCATTTCCACTAGCATCTGTTGAAGATTGTGTCACAAGGGGGACTGCTGCACCCGTAGCATGGACATCCAATGTTCCTGTGCAGGAGTTTTTTCCACAAAACTACATCTGCCTTTGATGAAATGGAGGGATGGTTTAAAAGCTCCATCTCATGTGAGGGAAGTGGTACCTCTATTTCCTCTATTTTTTGCAACAAACAAATTAGAAGAAATTGAAGGGAGGAAAAGACTGTGCTGGGAGATAATTTATTTTTAATGAGGAAGAGAAAGGAAGAGAAAAACACCGAAGAGGTGGAATGAAGGAAACTTTTTAACAGTAAAATAGGGACACCTTCACTTTGACTCAAAAGGGCATCCATAAGAATATAATTATGTAAATGTCAAGAAGGCTTGAAGTGCTTTTAATGTTGTACATTAAGATATATATTAATAATATGATGGAATTGGGAGCAGAAAAAGCCTATACTAAATAGAATGAAAAACGTTCTGACAGGAAGATACATTAGGCTGTAGAATAGTTTTCCATAGGGAAGCCATCACTTAAGGGCTTTTTCTTCCATCAGTATGTTCCCCAGTTCTATGGAGATTCATATTCACCTCGCCGTGTCCAAATGGAAAATTAAACAAGAGAGATAATTTCAGCAAGTCCCGAAGTCCCTCAGTAATTTTAAGGAAATTCAGTTACATCCTCTTATCAAAATATCCCTTGCTGGGGTTAAGTATAGACACCACTATATATATTTTATCGAGTTATGTTTAAAAAATAATTTATTTAATTAAAAAGTGAGTATCTTTCTCTGAGTTTAGATGTGAAGGGTTTTTTTGTGATAGGCCTGTCATATTTTGTCCTTCTTGCAAGATTTTGGGAGTATTGGCTGTATCTGGACTATAGAATGCATGCACACAAAATGTTTTAAGTTCTAAATACTGTCTAAAGTGCTGTTTCCTGGACTTTCAAAGTCCAGGGTTCAAAGGAAAAGCTGCTGATTTCATTGAGGATGCAGAGCTGCATTTTCAGGTTCAAAATATCAGTGATCTGTGTGAGGCAGAAAACAAACTGAGCCTGAAGTCTGAGATCAAGTCTGAGCTCTAGTCCTGGAGACAGAGTGTCTGTTTCTGTTATTATGATTAAAACATTGGCCTTTGAAGTAATGGGGCATATCCAGAGGTATGGGAACCTCAGGGAAAAGTAGGTCTTTGCCAGAAATTTAAAAGTTTTGAACATCAATTCAGCCAACAGTTTTTTGTTTTGTTTGTGGGATTTTTTGTTTGTTTGTTTGTTTGTTTTTGCTTTTGGGGTTGTTTTTTTCTACCCCACCTTTTTCAAATGAACCATTTTTAACCATTGTTTCAGTTTTAAAATCAGGCACGTAAGATGTTTTCACCTTATTGGGTTTTTTTTTTTTGTTCTTTTATGTCACTTTCCTTAGGACTGTGGTTTGGGTTTGGGGCAAGACAACTTTTAAGATACATCATGTTTTATACTGCAACTGGGAGAGAAAGGATTTTCTACTGCACTGCCCTTGGTCTAGAAAATCAGCATTTAATTTACTTCTCTGTCATATGTTATCTATATGGAATAAGGCATCTTGAGATACAAAAAGATTTTTCAGTAATATGCACAGTTGAGAAAGACCTTCCTAAGCACAAAGAGGAATATAACACTATAACTTTTGGGATATTCATCCCATTTCCTATGAAATCTTGAGTGATTTACTCAAATTTCTATGTGTATAATGATATTTAATGACTATTTCAACCTACTTATGTGATACTGTGAAACAATTGTGTCACATAGCAACAAAAACATAAACAAAAAAAAAATTATATTTTCTCTTTAGTTAGACAATTGCAAAATTGCATGTTTTGCTGGAGAATTTGTGTTTCATACTGTTAGTGAATTTTGAAGGTTGGTAACCACATAACTTTTTTTACCCCAACAGAGAGATGGTTGGTACCATCTATTTTATTGTATTGATGCCATGTATTTTATTATTTTTTGTTCAGCTTGTTGTGAAAAAATATAGGTCTCCCCTTTTAGATTATTCTAAATACATTAGGTTTTCTGCTAAAATGATGCTTCTAGATAAATTATTGTGGTTATTAGTGTCTAAACTATTGATTAAATAGCACAAAAAATTCCCACATTAAAGCATTGTGTTTGTGTATATATATATTTATGTCTCCTTTAATTGCCTGGTCTAGCTTATTTTGTTTTGGTAATCCAGAAGGTGCTCCACACATTCCTGTGTGTTCATATACAGTCTTCACTGCATACTACATAGTACAACTTAAATGAAGTGATAAATATCAGGTCAAATAAATGAGTTTAAATTCTCTGAGTAACTGAATTGTATTGAACTGCAGGCGTTGTGAAAGTTTTAGCAGAACTTAGTCTCATCAATAAGTCTGCAATCCTTTGCTAAGAAGCTTTGCCTCTGAAACTCTCTTGGGGTTTACTAAATGAATTTAAAGCAATACAGATACCTTCCAAATCCCATAACAGAACTCTCAAGTAAGCCAAATAAGCTGGAAAAATCTGTTAGTAGGGAAAGGCAATTCTTGTTGAATTAATGAAAACTGAAAATACTTGAATTCTCTGGTTGCTTTTAGCCTGACTTGATAAAAATCTCTGAACAAGTAACTTAACAAAGACAATAAAAATTGGGCTGGCCAGCTGTAAGACATTGGCCAACTACAATAAATTAAGCTATAGATTTACTAGGTTAAAAAATGAAAAAAAAAAAAAAAAGGGAGCTAACTGTCAAATCAAGTTTCCAAGCTGGAAGCAAATAGTGTGTCAAAACCCAAGTATAATAAAAAACCAAAACCCATAAACAATAAGACAACCCAGTTTAAGATACACCTATGTCTGTGATTCTTTAACTGAAAACTAGTTCACCACTTTCTTTATTGCAACTGCATATAATTTATGAAAGAAAAATGTGAACTAATCTTCAAAAATTCAGTACTCTGGAATGTAGGATTGGGACCCAGAATCCAAAACCATATTTAATAAAAGAGCAGAATGAAAATGTCTTATTTTTAAGTTCTGGGCACAGAAGACCCTCAAAAAATATTGAGAATGTCCCTCTATTTGTGTTGCATCCAGGAAATAAATAGGGTTTTTTTAATAAATGGTATTTTATGATCTGTGTTGAAAAAGATAACCAATTGCATGAGTTTCTGTTTATTTCTTTAACTTACAGTGAATTCTCTGTCCATCTCTTCACTGGATCTAATTGTCCACTTTGATATATATACCATGGTTTCCCGAACCACGTATTGTAAAGAGCTTGCAAATGGAATTCAGAGTTTAAAAGAAGCATTAAGAATAGAAACAAATAGGCAGAATAAGAAAGGACAGCAGACATTGTGTTTGATGAGTCATTAGTATAAGAAGCCAGTTATAGGTGTTCTAGCAAAGTAATGAATACACATATAAATTATATTCTCCCACTTGTTTTTTGTACATCTTATAGTACAGAGTAGGAACATAGATTAATGAAGATGTATTTGAAAGGATGAATTCATTTAAATTTAAATATTATAAACTATTAAATCTCTCAGCAATATTCATTCTATGAATATTGCTGAGAGATTTTCACCTGGCCCACTTTGGTTTGGTCTGGTTGTGATGTTTTTGCCGTGCTTAATGAAATTAGTATGTTTTTAATTAGGACACAGCAAAAATGCAATGATCGCGTTGGCTACATGTAACAGAGTCAATTTTTACAGAGTAGGAGTTCCTCTCTCAAATATGAGTCATAAATAAATGAAACTGAAAAGGTTGTACTCATTGCTCATTTTAACCTTGTCCCTTTTTTAAAAATTTTTTTATTAAACTGAAGTTGTTGCTGAATTCTAATCAAAGATGAACTTATAAAAGACCAAAGAATATACAGTTATGTCACCAAAAATAACTCCTATTTCTGTAAGTTTCAAATGTTCTCCCTTAACACCTCCTTTACCTCAATCATGTTTCACAACACGACAAGCTTTAAAGAATGATCAGCGTTTCTGTGGTCTTAAGTATTATTTACTGGATAAAATCTAATACCTTCCCCAAAACACTGTTTAAAGTTTAGTCTTGTGAGCGGTAGCATTCATGAAAAGTAATGCTTCTTGCTCTCATAAAACAGATTATAGAACAAGAAGATAAAGTATTTGTGATTGCTGTTAGTCTGGTGTTATTTTGCAAGGTAAGACTTTTTGTTTAAAAGCACAACTATATCTTAATTTAAAATGGGATCTTTAAGAAAATTCATACTGTTGCCAACACTGTACTGTTTCTATGTTTATGTAGTTACTTAAAGAGTTTTGACCTTCACAGATTAGATTATTAGTAATTTCTTGTTCTGTTTCTCTTGTAAATGAAAATGTATGACTGTTTAATTTCCAAAGTGTCTATAATCATTATCCTCATATTTTTCTCTTAATTAATATAATTTTCATACTTTTTGCATTTTAAATGAGTTTTCCTCTTAAATACTTTGTTTCCTATATTCAAGTATTTCCTATCCCCTGAAAATTTTGTCTTTTTGCCATTGATCCTGCCCCAAAATTTTTTAATGGGTGTACTTGTACCATGTACTTGACTACTAGTTTTTTGAGGGAGGTTCCTCAAAACTTATATTGTAATAGTATTTTTTGTCTGTTTGTTTACTCTCAGATTATTTTAGAAAAAAGATTGTGATATTCTTATTTTTCAGATGCCAAATGGATTTGCTCTGTCCTCTGTGTTGTAG
>LTAT01000004.1:39499203-39513854 GCA_003286495.1 Chlorodrepanis virens
CCAAACCTATGGACTGACTTTTGTCCAAGACAGCATAATTTTGAGGAGCCCAGACAGCCATCCAAGCCTATGGACTGACTTTCATCCGGACTGCATCTGTATAGTTCCCGTTATACATATGTAGGGACTTACAGAAATCTGAGGTCATTTCTGCTCCAGGCAGAATAAACTGTATATAAGCTGGCTACCTGGAGCAGTTGGTGTGACACTCTGGGGAGACACTGACACTACGTCGGTTCGACCCAAGTTCACCCAGCGTCAAAGTCCGGGGTTAACGCTGTCTTGGCTGTGGCGGTTTTATAATATTCCATTTTTTTTTTTTGATTGTTGATCTAATAAATTTATAAAATTGTTTTATAAATTTGGCTACCGATTTGATCCTTTATAACACATGTCAATATTTTTAACATTTTGAAATAGATAATTTATCATTTTAGCTCCACTTCCACAAGGTACAGGTATAAGCTGCCAATTTCTGATGGTAGTAATAAAAAGAAACCTTACCGCATGGAAAGAATTCTCTTTGTGTGCTACCTGGGAATTAATTTCAAGTCATGCTTAGAGTTTTTGGCATTCATATGTTCATTAATAGTGCTCTCTATGCTCATATATATATAGTTCTGTATGACTCTGTCTGAGGTATCACTCTAGGTATCTGCAAGAGCTCATAACAGTTGGATAATGTGAAAGAATTTGGTGGAGAATAAAAGTCTCATTGTCAGAAATAGATCAATATGCAGCATATTTCTCTGCTCTGGCTGAACATATGGGAGCTTATGAGTGGGATTTTTATCCACTTGCTATTAAAAGAACAAACAAAACAGACTGTAAAAGATAATAGCCTGTGCCCTGTTGTTGCCACATCTCTTTTGATCAATGTACTTAGTGCAAGCTTCCCAGTTCCAACTTCTGCCACTTCTGTAGTTGCCTGCTTTTTTTTTACTCTCTTAGTCTAAGAAGTCTCAAGTTATCTTCCAGCCTGGCTAACTTGGGATGAAGTTTTTATTAAATTTATATTGGTTTTATCTCTTTCTAACAAAGACAGTGAAAGAATTATGCTGTTTAAAAAGCTGAAAAATGTTGGCTACACAGTTAATCACAATGAGCAAGGAATTCACTGTTAGAAGGTCTGTAATTTAATTTTTTCACTTCTCTTGATATTAGTGAGACTTTGATTTGCTGTATTTTTGTTTAAAATTTCTTCATGTTCCAAAAAAGTGTGCAGAAATTCTTCTTGTGGAATCTGGAAGTAAGGCAAGATCATAAATTGAGTTAGCATCTTCAGACATAGCTACTTTTCCATGTTCCATAGGTTAGAGATGCAGAAAATCGGTCATGTCTTTCTCCTGTGTCCTCCTTTTAGACTTGAACCACTGTCCACTTGTGGGTTTTTGGTTTTTTTTTAGAGTTTTGAATCTTTATGTCCTTGATTTTTTTTTTCTTTATTAAGACTTCAAATCTAGCGAGTATTTGGTTTAATTAAACTATTGCAACAGAGCTGTATGGTGGTATTATAGTTACTATGAGTTGAAGACTAATTAACTTAATACCTAAAGATCTAATGATGTGATATTATTTTCATTTGCATTTCTTTTGATAATCTTTATTGTTTGGGATCACTACATTTGGAAATTCACTACAGAGTTTAAAAGGATAACAGGCTTTTTCATTTAAGTGAAACCAAGAAACCCCCACTTAGATCAGCAGGGCTTGATACTGTTTGGTTCTAACCCTCCTCATAATTTTATTCAGCTGTTGACACTGTGGAAGAAAATCAAAATCCATCAATAGAGCCAGATCCTCAGGTGGCAAATCTCTTCAAACAGTACCGATTGAATGTCTGCTACAAAGGTTATGAATGTTATCAGATTGGTAAAATTATATTTCCAGCTGTTTGGGGCTTATTATTTCCAGTAAGGTAAATCTTACTAGAATTAGTAATTTCTAATCCTTAGTAGGAAAAAAGAATCTTATGAGTTGTGTTTATTGATTATGTAACTGGAGCTAATAGTAGTAAGAGTATTAGTTTCAAAGAAAAGATAAACAAATGGCTATGCATTTCTGCAGAGATGTAGTGATTACCTCTAGCAGTGTTTACAGAGGCTGGGATGATAATGTGTGGTGGCTGATGTCCTGTACCTTCTGCAGTCTAACTGGGTGCAACTGAGGCCAGAAGCTTGACGCAGCAGTGCCTGATACTGTGATGGTGGCTATCGCTTGTTTGCATTGCAAAGTTTTCTAGCTTTTTCTAGCCTGGAGATTACTTCCCCACTATGCTAAACAGTCTGAAAACTGTCTTAAAGTTTATCCTTACCATGAGAAATTTTGAAAGTCAGACACAGACAAACACAAGAAATGAAAAAGAGATTATTTGTATGATCATCTGAAGCCAGCTACCACTCGTTTAGCCATTGCTAAGATCTTTATAAGCTTTACATCAAGAAAAGTTTTCATGGAGATGTTTGAAGAAGGATTGGGAATTGCCTTTATGGAAAGATCATTTAAGGGCCAGAGCACATATAAAGGTAGAAAATCACATATTAGAAAAATGTAGTGAACCGATAATGAGGGCTAAAATTGTTGGCTGATCGGAAATGGAAATCACTGTTATGAGGAAATATCTAAGCACTTAGTTCTCAGGGGAACCAGCATTTTTTAATACAAGGCTGCTATTCATCTGCCCTGTACTTTTAAGATCATCATTAACCTCTGGGAATAATGTGGGGTGTTAGATTATTCCTTCTCACCCTCTTTATTTGACACTTACCATTTCTCTCATGCTCACTCTTAAAAATCTGTCAATAAAACTTCTTGGGCAATATTCCTTTGGGACCCTGAAAACAACTAATCTCTGATATGAATAAAATCTGCAAAATTTCATATATTGTGGGGTGGTAGTTGGCACTTGTCTATTTGTTCTTAATCAGAGAACTTCTTTTCCTTTAAAGAGGAAAGTCTGGGTCAGCTGAAATCTTGGTGGGAGACAGAGGTTGCTCAGTTCTGTGGGAATAGCTGAGTTTAGCTGGCAGAAACTGTGTTTCAGCCTGAGTGTGTTGGTAAGAGGTGGGAAGAGTCAATATGATGAAAATGATGAACTAATTCTGCAACTTGATTAGCACCACAGATTCATAGAATAGTTTAGGTTGGAAGGGACCTATAAAGGTCATCTAGTCCAACTTCCCATGCACTGAGCAGGAACATCATCAAGTAGAACAAGTGTGACTCTACCTTTTTTTAACGTACAGCCACACCTCTTATCCTATTGCAGCAGACACAACAAAAAAAGTGTCTCATCATTCTTACAGGCCTTCTTTAAGTACTAAAAGCCTGCAAAAAAAATTGAGCCTTTTCTTCCCCAGGCTGAACAACCCAATCTCTCTCAACCTGTCTGCATAGGAGTGTTTCTCCAGCCCATTCACTATACTTGTGGCCCTTCTCTGGACTTGCTGAAACAGGTCCACCTCCTTGGGACCCCTGGAGCTGGAAGAGGTACTCCAGGTGGGGTCTCACTAGAGCAGAGCAGAGATAATCCTACCCCTTGTCCTGCTGGCCACACTGCTTTTTTGATGCAGCTCAGAATATAATCGTCTTTTGGGGATTCCAGCAAATATTGCTGGGCTGTGTCTACCCTCTTATAAGCCAGAAACCCCAAGTCTTCCCCAGCTTCCTTCATCCCACAGCCTGTATTGATGCTGAGGATCCTGAATGTGAAGGATCTTGCATTTGTCCCTGTTGAACATAACAGCTACCATAGGCTACTCTTCACTCAAGAGCTTATCCAGGTCCATCTAGATGGCATCCCATCCCTCAGGCATGTCAGCCACACCACTCAGCTTGGTGTCTGCAAACTTGTTGAGAGTGTACTCAATCCCTCTGCCATTGATGAAGATGTTAATCAGTGCCAGTCCTAATACCAGCTTCTGAGGAATGCCGCCCATCACTGGTCTGCACTTGGACACCAAGCCATTGACCATAACTCTCTGAGAAAGATCAACCATTCTATTACTTATCCACAGCATAGTCCATAAATCAAATCCATGTATCTCCAATTTAGAGAGAAGGCTTTTATGAGGAACAAAGGCCTTACAGAAGTCCAGACAGATGAAATCAGTAGTTGTTCTGGACTCAATAATCTCAAGGGTCTTTTATAACCTAAATGATTCTATGATTCTCTTGTCACCTGATGCAGACATTCCATCATAGAAGGCCACTAGGTTGGTCAGGCAGGATTTGCCCTTGGTGTTACTGTGCTGGCTCTCTCAAATCACCTCCCTGTCCTCCACGTGCCTTAGAATAACTTCTAGGAGGTTCTGTTCCATGATCTTCACAGGCACAGAGAAGAGGCTGATAGGTTGGTAGTTCCTGGGGTCCTCCTTTCTAACTTTTTTTAAAATGGATGCAATGTTTTCCTTTTTACAGTCATTGGGACTTCACCTAACTGCTGTGGCCTTTCAAATATCACCAAGAGTGGTTTGGCAACTATATCAGCCAATTCCCTTTAAGTTCTGCAATGTATTACTTTGGGTTCCATAGGCTAATATATACTGAGGCTTCTGAGGTGGCTTCAAATCTGATGTGTCCTTATTGTCAGAGGGTCTTTGCTCCCTCAGTCTCTGTCTTGAAGTCCATCCACCTGAGAGGTATGGGCAAAAAGATTTCCAGTGAAGGCTGAGGCAAAAAAGTTGTTGAGTACCTCAGCCTTCTTCTCCTCCATTGTTATGAGTTTGAGAGACGTGTTCAACAGGGAAGTACACTGTCTGCTGCCTTCCTTTTCTGGCTGATGTACCTGTAGGAGCCAGTATTATCATTCTCTGCATCTCTTGCCAAGCTCAGCTTCAGCTGCACTTCAGCCTTCCTGATCCCATCCGTACACAACTGGGCAGCATCCCTGCATTATTCTTGGGATACAAGTTCCTGCTTCAGCTGTCTGTGCATTTCCCTATTGCCCTTTAGTTTGACTAGAAGGTCTCAATTTAGCCATACTAATCTTTTGTCTTCCTTTCTTGATTTCTTACGTGTGAAGATCAAGAGCTCTTTCATCTTATAGAAAGGATCCTTAAAGGTTTGTCAGCTCTTTTGTTCTCCCTTTCCCCTGAGGGCAGTTTCCCTGAGGGTCTTATTGACTAGCTCCTTAAATAGCTGGAATTTTGTTTTCTTAAAATTCATGTTCCTGACTTTACTTTTCACCTCACCCATATTCCTAAAGACTGTGAACTCCACCGATGCATGACAACTGCAGCACAAGCAGTGTTGACGGAGTCTTGATGTCACCCATGAGCTCACTTGTGTTGGTGACCATGACACCCCATATCACATCCCCTCTGGTATGGCTGTCTATTCCCTGCTTAGGAAGCTATCCTACCTGCATTCCAGGAGTCTCTCAGATTGCCTAGAAAGACTCAGAGATTGTAAACAAGAACAGATTTTAAGAGGGCAGGGAGAGAACATTACAAGAAAGAAGCAAAAACTGGATGGAGTTAGCCAAAAGCAAGTTCATTGTGCTCTGCTGTAGTGTCTTGAATGCTCTTGTTTCTGTGTGTCTCAGTGACTTGTCCAGTGTGGCACTCCAGTGTTCATAACAAGGTTAAAAGCCAGTTCAAAACAGCAGAGATCAAAGGCAGCATTTCCACGTAGTGCAATGAACTCTGTAGTTTTGATCCAAAGCAATACTAATGTGGTCACAGTGCCATGTCTGGCTGCTAGGCTGGATGAGCTTTAGCTGGCTGGCTAGTAAACAGCTCACTCAGGTGTCTCTGCATGTATTCTTCACTACTTCTTCAAAGCATGGGGCATGCAAGTAAACCAAAATAGTTTATTTGTTTGTCTTTCTTGTTCTGGGTTGTAAATTAATTCCTTGACAAGTACCATAACCCTAAAATTTCCATATATTTGAACTGCAACCTACTGCTGCCTCCAGATCCTTTTTAGAAAAGTTTTCTTTCATAGCCCCCTGTTTTTAAAAGCTGGAAGAATTGCATGGTCCTGTGCCAAGAGCTAACACAGTACTTTTTAATGAATCAGAACACAGTATTATATAGGTATGCAGTAGAATACAGAAATTATTTTTCTTAAAATTCATTCAAGCGAGAATGTAATTAGAGGGCCATAAGAATCCTATGAAGAGCGATACTCTAATATAACCTTAACTGTTCCTAATTATGTGCCACATTATTAAGCCTGACCTACTAAGCCTGCCTCCTGAATACAGCTTGTTAAAAATGTCTAAGTGACACTAGAGACGCTGTGAGGCAGAATGTATTCCTGCCCATATATGCTCCATTTCCCACCAAAAAAGTCCCTTTCTAGCCCCGGTCCTTACTGCTAGCAGAAGAAGCTGGTTATCCTGAATGTAAAGGAGAATGTGTCATAGTGTTTTTCTAGGCTTGCTGGGGAAGTGTTTAAGGCTGTTCTCAGAAAGTGGAATTTGCCTGTGTTTGTGTTTCAGAGTAACTTTTGTGTTAGTAACCAGTTTAACTTTGGACTTTGCATATCATGCCACAAGTTGTGAGGTGATGAGATCTGGGAGGAGCAATGATATCTCCCTTTGAAAGACACTAAGCTGTCTTCTCCACTCTATTCAAGATATCAGCCTGACATCACAGCACTTGTTTCTCAGTGATGCATTTATAAGTTCGTTGGAGCAGAAAAGGGTGGGAGGGAGAGCAAGATACTCAGGTGGTGACAGCCTTTTCAAGTATGTGATTGCAAGGGGGAGAAAAGGCAGAGCTTTCATGTCTGAAATGTGAAGTCTGTAGGAGCAAGATACTTTGAAAAGACTTCAAAATGAGCCCTGAATAAGTTTTGCTGCAAATGAGTAACAGTTTAAGATTTTTCTCTTGATGCATGTGTGAAAGACTCATGACTGTACATATGTAAGGAGGCTTTGAACATTCCCTACCTACAAAGCAAAAGATCCAAACACCCTACCCCTTTCTATCTCCTTTCAAATCCTACGTTTTCCTTCTAGGGGTCTTTATGCACTGTGAGGTAGCAATCCTCCACTGAAAAGTTCCTAATGCTTTAGCCTCTGGAGCTCTGTACAGTGTTTCACAGATGAGGGACAGGCTACTCAGGTGCTTATAACAGAGCTGTAGCCCTTAACTGTAAGTAGAGGTAGATTTTATGCATTTTTTTGTTGGTTTTTACGCCCTTACTTATCATATGGGGTCAAGTCGTTTTTTTTTTTTTTTCCTACTTCCTAACCACTTAAAACCTTTGACATTCTTCTGTGATCTCTTCCCCTTTCTACCCCTTTTCTGTATTTCTACAATAATAAAATAGAACAGTCTGCTGCTGGTTTTTAGACATAGAAATTGGTATGTTACTCATTAGGAATGTAAAAAAAGCTTGTGCTAAAAACTCATTGCTGTATCCTACAATTCTGGGAGCCTAACGCATTTCCCTTTCCTTTACTATTTGAAAGTATTCTGGAAGTGACAAGCAATTATCAAATTATTTTCTTCTATTTCCTCTTGACTCTGCATGTTTTTCTCTCAATCTTAAGATTTTAATACTGCTACTGCTGTGCAGGGCCTTTTAAGAGTAAACTAATTCTTTTTAAGGAGATGTTAATATTCTTGGCAGGATGGGGAGGAATAGAACTCTGATGATCTCTCTTTCCATGTCCCACTTTCCTTGCATCTGAATTACACTATCCATTGCAGAAATCTGTAGTCTTTTCCATAGAAGCTTTAAACCCTAATTTCTGCAGCTGAATACTTTTAATTTACTTTTGTTTTTTCTTTCTTGCCCTTTTTTTGAAAAGGGTGAGTCTCCCATTGCTAGAGAATACCTTTTAATTGTGTTGCATACTAGGAACTAAAATCATTAATCCCCTAGGAACCTTATTCTCATACATTTGTAGTGCATGTCTCGTGATCTTTAAATAGAGCAGTTTTCTCATTACTACAAATGACAACGGTGTTAGCATGATAATATAATTGCTGTGGATTCAAGAAACATGAATTGATTTAATGGTCAAGAGTTAGTTTCTTTTGGTTTTTTTCACCTGCACTCTTTTGCTGTCATGTATTTTAATTTTGCTCTGTATTGGGTGGGATATTTTGTTGGTGAAAGTCCTCACTCAAATACAATGCAATGTGATTTTTGCAAACAAACGTTTAAGCCAGAAAAAAGAAATGGCTGAGAAATATTAAAATTTTCCCAAATTTCCCTAAATTTTCCTAATCTTTATCTTTCCCTCTTTTCAGTGTGTTCTGTTCTACTGCTTTGACTCCATTTTGATACATCTAAGAGTGCCATGGGGTAAACTGGGAGGGAGCGTGTTGCAGAATGGATGTGCACTGCTTGCTCTGGAACAGGAGCAGTTATTAGTGGGTTAGCATTTATAAGCAAATGGGAAATTAGCAGCCCCCACCCTGAGGGTACGTCTACCCTGTGCAGCACAGCACAGCCCAAGAAGTCCCCAGCTAGCTCAGAGCAGCCTGCAGCCTCAGCACAGGAATGCAACCAGAAAAATGGATGTGCTGGGAGGGCAGTCCTCAGCAGTTCTAATGAACACCAGTGACACACACTACTATTCCTCTTAAAACTTTTTTTTTTATTATTGGGTTTTTTTGCCTTTTTTTTTGTTTGTTTGTTTGTTTGTTTATTTTGGTTTGATGTGGTTTACATTGTCGGCAGGACACCCGTAGGCCTCATCTAGACAAGTAATTTCACTAATGCTTGTATGTTTAATACATGCATATAATTAATGTGCATACATATATTTAATGCAGCATGATAAATATCAAGTGATGCAGACTTTATTCCCTGCAAAAGCTCATCTTGAAAGCAAAGTAATTAAAGCATTAAAGAAGAGAGAAGCCCCCTCCCCTTTATTAATGCAGCACATGTACATGTGACTGCTAACAGGCACAACTTTGTTTCACACACTGGTTTCTGTTGCAACACATAATGTCTCTGTGATTTGTTCTCTGCAAGACTCCAGGAGCCACCGGTGATACATTAGCAGTTGTTTACTGCTGTTATGCATTGATTTATATTTTGGTGGTTTGGACCCTTTTCAGTATCTATGAGTGATGACTCTGATCTGGAGCGCATACATCAAGGTCTCTGAAGCTCATGCTAACTGTTCACCATTTGTGGCTCCAGCTGCACTCTGTGCACGTTGCATCAGCCTGCTGAGTTTAGCAGAGGTGTTCACCATCCCCTGCCTCTTAGCATTCTTGTAGAGGAGGGGGTGAAACTTTAGTATGTTTAGGGAAAAGGAAGAATGACCTGAATGAGGCTCATCTCAGAGAAAAATTAAGGGGAAAAAGGTCCAAGAAAGATTTTTATATAAATGCAATGTGCACCAAATAAGAGTTTCTACACAAAAGACAAAAAAGGAAAGCATCTAAAAATAGTGATGTTTAAATACCTATTCATACACATTTGGGGATGTTTTCACATAATTTTTAGTTAATGCCTCTAGTAGGTTTAGCTGGCTGCCAGATGCTCATCCAGCTGCTCTGTCTTCCTCTGCCCACCCCCAACAGCACTGAGGGGGAAATAAGATGGAAAAGCCTGTGGGTCAAGATAAACACAGTGAGATCTCTTACCACTCACCATCAGGGGGAAGAAAGATTTGACACAAGGAAAACTAACTAACATGTAAAATGGAATTCAATATTGGGAAACTAAGAAAAATATGAAAACACCTTTCCTCAGCTGTCTCCTTTTCCCATGTCCACTTGGGATGTGCTAGTTTTCTACTGAAAAACTAACGTGATGAAAATATGTTCAGGCATTCATGTGCTGATAAGTAAGGACTGATAACTCATTTCCCTTGCTTTAAAATAAAATTCCCTTAAATTTATCAAGGAAAGGAGCTACTGATGAGGAGGCAGAAGAGAAACTGAGGTGAGACACAGAAAATGCAGAAAATCTCTGCTCTATTTCCCAGGTTTTTCCTGCCACACTGACATTCCTGTTTGCTTGCAAAAGACATGACTCAACTGCTGGCAGGCCACATTAGCTCTGAATTTGGCATTTTGCCATGTACTAATCTCATCTCTGGTGCTGCATTTGGATGCAGCATTCCAGAGTGCAATGCTGACTAGCAGTTAAAAGGACTAATGATGCACCATGGCACATGACCACTTTCATGTTCTGCTCAAAGTGAAAAAGGCTGCTTGGAAGCACTGATGCCAATTGCCTGCTTTCAAGGCAAGTGGAGTGCTTTATTGTGCTCCCCTGTATCTGCCTGGTGTGGGTACATAGATTCAGTCATCTCTAGGATTTTGCACAAAGGTAGATGATCACATCCCTGATAGATTCCTTAGCTGTTCTCCTCAAACTCTTGCCCATTGTTACACTTCTTTAACTTAGTATTCTGGGTGAAAAGCTGACACCTCCATAATCAATTGATGAATACTTTACCTGTTCCAGAGGGCTGGAATTGTAGCTACCAGTTTGTGCTAGTGTTGATGGATGCAGCCTCACTTTCTCTAATAAGACCTTAAGAAAAGGAGATTGTGTCGGGGTAGAGAGGTGATGAGGTGGGCAAAAACAGGATTATTAAAAGACCTTGTTATAGAAGATTCTGAAAGGCTCAGGCTGAGATTTTTAGAAATCAATAATTCCACAATAATTATGCTGCCTCTTTTTCTATTCACTCTTTATGTCCTTCTTATTTCCATCATGACAGCCGTGTTGTTCAAAAGTATTTCAGTAAAATGAAAAGATGTCAGTAAGTAAAAACAAATGTACAAGATCTAAAATCCCTAGCTAAAATATTGAGGAGTAAAATGATGCCTTACAGAGAATTACTAATTTTTTCTGTACAGCTAGTTTTAACTTATGAGAATGACTTAAATTTTAATTTTCTGAAATGGCAGAAATTCAGCGCAGTCTGCCAAATCATTTCAAAATGAAAGTATTAATCAGAGATTCTTATGAATCCCACCTTCATGGGTGCTGAAATTATCACAGACTTTATTCTGTCCAATGTTTTATTATCTGCCATTGCATTTTCCTTACTTCATCCTCTTTTGGCTAAGCTTTGCATACAACTCCATAAAGCCTCACTGCTCAAAAGAATTATTTCCCAGATAGTTTCTGGTGTATAATCAATCTACTGCCTCTTGCTATTGGCTACTCAGTACTTCTGGCAAAGTTAGTGTTGAAAAAAGGCTGGAAAATTCTGCCATTCCTTCAATCTCATAATTTTATCATGATGTGTTAAACCAAAAGGACAAATTTTGTCCAATGATTTCCTTTGGGAAAACTGTAACATGCAAATGAGAAAAAATAAGCTCTGCCAGGCAGTCAGAACATTCAAAAAGCCATACACAATGGAGGGTGAAAAGTTTTTTGTCTTCTTTTTAGATTATCAATTTTGTCCCAGCTGGAGTCATAGCATACAGTTTCATTCAGGTTTGGAACCAGCCTCCTCAGGTTTTTCTCCATTTGCTTGCATTTCACTTGTGCTCCTACAGGTTTTTCTGCTGTTCTGTGTTCTCCACACACTGAGATAATTCACACTGTAGATTTAGATATTCCTGTTGATTGCAAACAAAATATTTTTAAATATGTATATATACATACATTAGATATATACATTTCTTTTCATTGCCCTATCCTTTTGAGTGCAAAGTCACAGATTTTCATTATTGATAGGCCAATTTACTCTTACCCTTTGTTTCAAAAATGATCATAATGCAAATCCTTGTTTTGTTGTTGTGATGGGTTACTGGATCTTGATTATGAAATAAAAGGTTAGTTATACAATTAATGTTCAAATAACATTAGTGGGACTTTGTCATCTTAGTATTATGTTATATTATTTTGTGAAGAACCAGATGGGAAGGGAAATGAGAAAACTCCCTTGGTACAAATACCATCTGATGAGAAGAAATAAAACCACCTGCTGTACTATGTAAAGGCAGAGAGTTAAAGCTTCTTAAGATAGATCAAGCTTTTTACTATTTTTCTTCTTTCTGGCCCATGGAGACCTACTATTTCTTTCTTTCCACTTTATTGGAATTGTTAATTGCAATAGCCCATAGCCCAAAATGCATAGTTTATCCAGTGGTGAAATCTCACCTCATTTTGAGTAATTAACAGTTCTTGCACCTCTTTTATACCCTCCTTCCTTCCCTATACATAGTCATTATCATGGTTTGTCAATTATCTTCCAAACTGTATTAAAAAAAGATAACTCTCTAACATTAGCAATTGCTCAGAAGTTGCTAATAGCTCTCCTGAGAGCACTTGTCTCACCCCATATCTCCCACCTTATCAAAAGGTCACATTAATTATAGGACCCTTGCTGGGAATAAATCAATGTGTCAATCAGAGACCCACAATTGTGCTGCAGTGGGAAAGAAAAAATTCCAGAACAAGGTTATGTTTAGGGCCTTTTTTTTAATACTATATTTGTGAGCTAACCCAAGAACAAAGAATAATGGGAGCATTTTGTGGATCAAGGGTTATGTATGTTTTTAAATGCATACTTTTATTTGTGCCTCATTATCAACTGTTCATTATTAAATTAAAAATTAATTAAAATACACTTTTCTAACTTGCAAGATGTCCAAAAACATCAGCTTCAGTTAAAAAGGGAACTTAGAAAAGAAAACATTGAATTTCAAAGTTGTTCTCTTTCTCTGACAAACATTTCTGTATTTCTGTCTTTAATCTGAATGTTTTAATGCTGGATCATAAAACAATCACAGCTTCAATAACAAAGACTTCCTCATTTAGTCTTTTTAGGTTCATTCACAGTCTGCAAGGATATTTAAGGTACTCAGTATATGTAGGAGTGTTTGTTTAGTTGTTTTGTGAAGTGGAGAATTTATAACTGGAATGCAGTAGATTAGAAACAGAATGAATAAATAGGAAAGCAAAAATGTTTCATTTATCCAGTGTCTAACTAATTTCTTCTTCTGATCTGGTTTTACTATATTGAGCTGGTTTCCAGTGGTGATAAGCTGCACACAAATTCATTCACAGACTTCTGTTAAATCCCAAGATTTAGATCATATTCTCATATATTGTTATTACCGCTAGTCTAATTCTTCAAGATCTTAATTGTGAACTAACTGCTCAAGCAAGTTAACATAAAATTGAATTTGTGCCCATCAACCTGAGGCTATAGAAATGTCTAATAAATGTGATTTATAAACTTCTCATTTTGCTGGCCATGAAATAAAAAATAATTTATGTGTGCATATGCTAATATAGGAAACAGTCTAATAACTTTCTAAATACAGTTGGATTGGATGTTACATCTATTTAACATGATGTCTAAATCAATGCTTTAGATACGGACAACTGCAAGTCTGATTCTGGTTATGTTGAGAGGCAAAAGTGGAAAACTTCCAGCTCTAAATTACCCAGGTGAAGAGCTCATGTAAGAGGAAAAATGAACAAAAGATATGGTAGAAGATAACTCAAATGTAGGAAATAGATCCTTCCTTCCCTCCTTCCTTCCTTCCTTCCTTCCTTCATTCCTTCCTTCCTTCCTTCATTCCTTCCTTCCTTCCTTGAAACAAAATTTTAGTTCCAGACCAAGTCAGTTATTTCCATCTCCTTCTTATTTCTTAAGGCAAAATGCTATCTTTGCAAAGAAAATGAGTTCCTGAAATGTTATTAGTAATAAATTACATCTCTGTTTCAGGCTTATAAAAATACATGCTGCTTGATATTAGGTTAACCTTAATAGGAATTTGAGTGCTGATTAAAAAAAGAGAATTATTTTTTCTATCTGCCAAGACTTGCAATGCTGCCATAATATCCTGATGCAGAAATGAGAAGGACATGAATAGATTAAAAGAAGGTAAAACAGGCTGTGTTGTGTGATCTGTTATGAGAAGAGATCCTGGATGGAGGTTGAAAACTAGGTTTCAAGCACAGGGTGTTTTGGCCTGGAGTCCAAATCCAGTGGACAAAGCCCTTTCTTGTCAGTTTGCTGCTGCAATCTGTGAAGAATACTGCATCATCCATAAGTCATCCCATAAGATAGCAGCAAATGTTTTACTTACTCAGTGCTTTACTTTCATTGAAGGTGGTGTGGGAGCTGGAAAAAAAAAATTAAAATCTTCCCTTCTACTTTTGTTTCATGTTGAAAAATTGGTGTCAGTGTCGCAGTGGACATAGGGTAGCTACCATTACAGAATGAAATGTCCTTGCTAATCTTTCTGAAGTCGATTGGTTTGTGACCTGAAGTAATAATGTAACGATAATGAATGTGTATTTTCAAAAGTGCTTAGAGCAAACCAAAGTCCTAAATTCCTCCATGCTATACTATACAGATTTATAAATAATTTCTCCCTTTATGTGCCAAGGAAAAATCAAGTTTCATGTGTAAAAAACCAACAGTCGTTGGCATCTCTAAATCTCATAGCAGTCTCTGAGTCAGTTAATTCTATTCTGTTCTTTGTAACCTGGAGTGATCATGACCATTTAATAACTGTATATTTTTATGTGAAACTTATTGAAGATGAGAGTGCTAGGATGCTTCAAATGACTTGCTGCAAATTTGTCTGTGCTTAGAACACTTTGAACTTTTTTATCAATCTTGTTTTAAAACACAATAACAAAATGCTGTATCTATATGTATAGTTAGTACTGTAGTACTGTAGTACCTGTACCAAGGTTCAGTACTACTATTCTGTAGTACTGAACCTTGGAAGCACTCTTAGTTT
>LTAT01000004.1:39515489-39567798 GCA_003286495.1 Chlorodrepanis virens
AAAGTCAGTCCATAGGCTTGGATGGCTGTCTGGGCTCCTCAAAATTATGCTGTCTTGGACAAAAGTCAGTCCATAGGTTTGGATGGCTGTTTGGGCTCCTCAAAATTGTCTTCCTTTCAGCTGTAGCCAGGACATGGCCACTATCCAATATAATCTCTCCCAGGTGTTGTTTGGTGAATGTTCTGGACATTCTTGGGAAATGGTCGATCATCACCCAGGAAAGACTCATTCACTCCTTAATGGTCATGATTTTATCTGGGCGAGTCCAGGGGAAATCTTTTGGAAATGAAAAGCTCTGCTTCTGGCCATGGGAGTCAGATGCATGGGTGGATCTTTATAATTTTTATACAATTTCCAAAGCATGAATTATGTACATCATATACTACATGTGTTTTCTTGAACATGAGATTTTCACTCAGCTTTCTGTTGGTAAAAAGTAATCTCAGACTTCTCAGGCAGTGCTTCAGCATGATTTGTAAAGGATGAAGGATTGTGTTTAACTGCAGCCCAAGGAGTAGTCTCCTATTGTACCTCTGACTGATTCCAGAAACAAAGTGAAAGCCATTCTGCTGAGGGATGGACAAAATTGCAAAAGCTGCTGCTACATTTCCTAAAGAATGTATTCACTTGCTAAAGCTCTGAACAAATTGTTCTGGTATGCAAATGGCTGCTAATCTGCTTGAAATGCTTTAGCAAAATGCTGTTAACCCTTATTATCAGAGGCATTATAACCACACATCAAGTGAGAATTGGGCTACATTGTAACACTTTTATATTATTGCTCAATTATAAGTTCAGTAGAAAGATCACCACCCCCAACACTACTTATATTGAGATGATGGAGGAAACATTAGTATATTTTTCAGTGTAAATATCATTCTGTGCTGTTTAAGTATGTTAAGGTACCATGATGAAAAGTCATTCCACACAAAATCTTATAGGTTATTTTCAAGCAGCATTTAAAATATTTTTTTATTTGTGTTCTGAATAATTTATTTACATTTTAATTTTTTAATAGTAATTGTTCATAAAATAGAAATTTTTGGCAATAGTACCAAAATTTTTGGCCATCAATTGCCAAAAATTTTTGGCAATTGATGGCCACGCTTTTCCCTACCCTGCAATTAAGGAACAAAGGACAGCCAAAAAACCCCTTTTATTAATAATTTTTCACTTTGCAGATTTGTTTGATTGACTGGCTTTACTCATTAACTGAAACACTCATTTACATATGAACAGTACATCCCTTTCTTAGGAAATTATAATAATTTTAAAAGAATACCTCATTAGCTACAGTGATTTTTTTTTGACAATAACTAATCTTGAATCAACTACAAATAGAAAAATAGCTTAATGTTTTGAAAGATGCATTAATTTCACCCATCTCCCCTTGATGGTAATATTCTTTCAAATGCAAATCTTTAAATGCTTCAGGTAGTCAAGGGTAAGATGTCTGTGTAGATTGTTTGACAAAACTACAAGTTTTAGAAAAGACTTTCTGATTTACATTGATGGTTCCCTTTCCTAGTTTCTTGTTTTCCCAGTTGGAGCTGTCATCTGGCCAAAGGAGAGACAGCCAAAAGGCACAGACCCCTACACTGTCTGCTTTTGGCTATTCATAAAATGCTGATTTTTCCTCTTTGTCTGGATTAGGTTCATGCTGAAAATGCTGCTGGTCACTGGGAAAAATGTTTTAAATCTTATATTAGAGTAGACTTAGCAGATTTGGACTTTATGAACTAGTTATAATTTTCTATGTTGCTGACAATAACTTTTCAGGTAAAGAATGCAGAAAGGAAATTTAAGCCTTAACAGTTTTTAGACACTTCTGAGGCTGTTTTCCTTAAAATTTCTATTTTTAAAGATAACTTTCTATATATATATATATCTATATTTAGGTCATTCATCCAAATAAAGACACAAACAGAACTTTTTTTTTTCAGAATTCTTGCAGGAGGTATGAGCTCTTAATTTTTATGCCAGACTGTTTCGTGGTAAAAGACAGGAACCATTAAAGCAGTTTCATGTTCTGCTAAGTTATTTCTAATGCAAGTAAGATGAAAAAAAAGACTATCATAAAATAGAAGTGCCTATCAAAGCTTCATGAGAATATTTGACAGGCAATTTAGCTGTCTAGCAGTAGAGTATTTACTTCAGGCAGAGAGAACATGTGTCTTTAAAATTTTTTTTGATTACTCTTCTGTGAAGCTATACACTATACTTAAATGTAACTTTGTTATAGTATTGTAATATAATTGTAGTGAATGAGATATAGAGGCAACTCAAAAACTTCCTCTATCTAGGATTTTAAAATATTTCAGTGTTCTTGAAATAAAGTTGGCCTGAATCAGTAGTTTTAACATAGATATATTAATCATATTTAATAACATCAGAACTGAACTTACTTTACACCTTTTATAACAAAGGACTGGGGATTTTTAAATTAAGTTTTTACAAAGCTGGGAAATGTTGTCATAATCTTTCAGTTTTATATCTCTGTATCTTCTGTGTTCCATCCAGAAGCCATCATGAAAGGCTACTGTTACTCTACTCTTGGCCCAGCCCTGAAAGAACTAATTGTCTGTTAAGATGTATATTCTTGCCAATTTGTAATTCTTGACCATTGGACATCCATGTTTTGCAGAGAAATTTTCATTACTAAAATATCAGAACTATCAGAAGAAACCATTCTGCAAGTGTTTTCTTGCTGTGTCCCATGTCAAAACATTGATTTCTAAAGTCAACAATCAGGCCATTCATTTATTAATAATTAAGCAGATGTTTAGGTAATTTAACCAAAGAATCCCTGCATATCCATAAAATATTGTATATGTGTCTTAAAATTGCATTCCTGTGTCATTACAGAAAAATGGCTGGTTTTATGGACTCACAGGTTATTTCTATAGAATATCTTTTTAAAGATATTTTTCCTGCAATACAAAACTTTTAAAGGTCTGCATCACTCTAGGGATCTAAGGCTTAAAGTACATTCCTGTTCATTGGGAAATACACTAAATTCCTTCAAATGTTTTTAAAAACATCCTTGAAATTCCTCCTTTCCTGGCTGATGACTCTCCTCAGTTCTGGATTGGTCAGTGAATCCAGAATTGTGGGTGAAATCAGCGCAGAGGTGAGCAGCGACGGGAGGCTGATTATGTCTCTGCTACACAAGAAAGTAGAGATGTGGAAACTCTTCTACTCTTGAACAAAAAATTAGGATTCTAGGTAGGATGTTGTAGCTACCTAGGAAGGAAAAATGCAGCCTGAATCTGGAAGATACGAAGCAAGCAATAGCTGCCTTCAGGACCTTACAGGAAGCAATACATATATTTACTACAGTGTGCAGGTATGCAGGTCAGTCTACCTTTAAAAACAGACAGACCTAGGACACAGCTGCTGCATGGTGCTGGAGTGAATGAATTAGCCCAAGTTTTAGTCAGTCTTGCAGTGGCTTCCTACACACACACCCATATACATAAGCACCATGTAGCGGAGCTCACAATTAAGGGTTGGTTACAGTTTATTGTATTTATCATTAAATACATCACAACTTCATATTTTATTTACAAATGTGTTTCATATAACATAATTAGTGACTGATCCAATGCTATACATTTAAAAAACAAAGCAGGGATACACAACTGTGCTGCATAAAAGCTACACATTATAAAAAGGAAATCTTTAAAATGTAGTTTATGTCAGGGTCAAAAGAATGTTTAATTCTCCTGGTTCTGGAAATGATTTTTCATCCAAGATGGGTAATTCAAAAATAATTAAATCCCTTTTAGATTGCCTGCAGGCAATTTTATTATTTAACTTCATTATTTTTGTAACTGCATGGATTCTAAGTCAGCGTGATAGATCTGTAATTGTTTTCATTTCTTTATCTGCTATGTTTAGTTTTTTGCCTCTCCTCTCTCTACAGCAGTCATTGTCTTAATTTTGTTTTTTGCTCCAAGCATGCTGTTGGTACACAACAAACAATAAACACTAATTACACTCATCAGCCACATTCTACAATCCTTAGGGCTTGATGTAAAACCTGCCAGAGCTGAGAGGTATCCCTCACATAGAGCAAGATAGTTAAAGCTCCACAGTTGGAGTTAGGATGCTGAGATTCTCACCGTAGTCCTCAGGCAGACCTACTACTTGAATTTGTGCAGATCTCTTTATGTGTTGCAGGCAAAATGTAGAACATGTACAGCTCTGCTTACTGATATGGGAACCTCTCCCAGGCAAATGCCTATAATTCAGACTAAGTTAGTCAAGTCTAAAGCACAGCTGTGAGAAAGGTGTTTGGTGACAATGTTCCTTAGTAGGATACTATTGTGACCTTGTGGAGAAATAGCTTTAAGAAATAGTGGCTGTTCCTTAATCTACTGGTGCTGAATCAGAGAGGCTTTGTGATGGCAAAACCTTCTGCAATTAGCAATCAATAATGCATAGAGTCATATCAGCTTGTTACATGCTCAGTTCTAAACAATTCAGAACTGGTCACAATGGTAGTCCCACCTAATGAATTTAGGCAGGCTATATCATTCTATAGTAGCAATAAAGAATGAAGAATTAGTAATAAAGAATAAAGAACTATATCATTCTCTATTAGTAATAAAAATAAATAGTTTTACTCTGTGAAAGTTTTAATGCTTTTTTTATATGTAGTTTTCACTTGTTTTGGAATTTTAAATATTTGAAATTTTGGTTTAATTTTTCTGTTATTTTAACCAATTTTTAACCAGAAACACATTCTATTAGAAATGTTTTCTTAACTACGTACCTTTATTCTAGGGACATTTTGTTCCATGCATACTAGATTGATACCTCTTCTCTTGAGAAAGAGAAGAGGTATCTCCTCCTTATGATGCTTTTTCTCGGCTGTCCTCCTATAAAAATATCTATGTCCAGGTTTTACAAAATTTGAGTTCAAATCTAACAGTGTTGTTCCTCAGCTAAAGATAACAAAAGAATATGCAACAATCTGATACAAGCCTCTTTCTGACTCACATTTATAGCCTATTTTTCCTATTTCTTTCTGGTTTTAGGAAAAAAAAAATTCTAAAAGACAGGAAGTTGGTATAATGTGGAAGTTGGTATTGTAAACCATCCTGTTACTAAATAACTTTTCACCCAATGCAAGTGGGTAACTTCGTTCCTCAAATACATTATTTATGATCATGGTATAACACATCTTGAATTAAGTATGCTAACAGAAAACCTACACTATATGTTGAAGCATACATTTAGTTTAATTATTGGTTTAGAATGATACTACACCTTGCCTAGTGTTAACGTTTGGGAATACAGATTTCTTTTAGTGCTCTTCTTTAGGTAAAGTCTTGCTCCAAACACTGTGTTGACTCAATGCTTGAAACAGCAAAGGACAGAAAGCAGTATTATTGCTGCATTTAAAAGAGGCACAATGTGATTTTTTTAAAAAAACTCATGTGTATGTAACAATTTGACAGGAAACACGACACTGCTGTGAAAATTCAAGGAAGTGCACAGAGAGCTTTCTTTAATTTGGAAGCTTTATTCCATTGTTAGCATCTCTCTCAGAATACCCTAACTGAAATACATTTCTCATCTTAACACAGAAATCATAGGTAACACCAGTTTATGGTTTCTGTATCATGTTGGGATCAGTATTGGCTCAGGAAATACCAACTCAGAACTTTTTTGTCCTCCAGGTCCCAGAAAGTTTTCTGGACTGCTGGAAGCTTTCAGGGGAAGTGCCCCCACATGTTTTCTGCATTGCCTGGATCCAGTGCTTCCAGCTGTCAGCTCTGGAGCTGACGTAGTAGCCCTACATTTGAGCAGCTGCAGTATTGGGTAAGTTGAGTTACAGACTGAAAGGACACCAGGGCTTCTGGCAGAACTGCCAGGTGGCCTCACAGGAGGTGGGCAGAAGATTTCAGCTCTGCAACTCAGGAACTGTACGTTTCACCAGAGCAGCAACTCTTCAGTTGCTGCAATCACTTTGTTTTTAATGAAGGTTTGGCTCCTGTCAACAGCCAGCATAGAAGCCCTGAGGTCACAGCTGGACACTTTACTAGGTAGCACTCATCTGAAACTGAAATCAGCCTGTGATTTGAAATAGTGCAATTAGGCTTTAGTTTTGGGCAACGTAGCAATATATATATATTTAATCTAGAAACATCTGTTTCTACTGCCTTGTCTCAAAAACCTTCAAAACTGCCTTTGTTAAAGTAGGGCTAAAAAACAATCAAACCTGGAGAAATTATATGTTTTGCATAGAAAAAGTTGGGAGTAGCCAATATGCTAGTTTGTTTAGATATCTGTTAGGCAAATTTCTCTATTGAGACTCAGGGAAGTATCCTAACCAGGTTGATTACGGAGCCCAGTGTATTTTCCAGAAACATTTCAAATGAGAAAAAATAGTTATTTTTTCAATATTCCTGCATGTTCTCAACGCCACTTCTGCAGTAGGCGTGTAACACAATGCTAAAATGTGGCAGAAGCAGCTTGAAGCATAATCTGTTTAGCTTCTTCTTACGTCTGATTTACTAAATTGGGCTGCTTACAGTTGGAAACATCCAAGTAGGTAGTTGAGTCAAAAAATCACACCTAAATTAAAAAGAGCTGTAATTCTGAAACATGAAATTACATGGTGTACACAAAGTATCACAAAAAGAGGCTGCATCACTACTGTGAAGAAATCAGAAGAACACAAATATATATTACATTGTCAGCTATAGTAAAAAGAATTATTTTCTTTGAAGTATTTTGGCACTTCCTCTCAAAATCTTTTTAAAACTATTGCAAAAAATTTTTTTTCTTTGGAACCATAATTCTATTTCCTGCCCCTATGTCTTGGTTTTGGTATGCTTTGCCCACCAAAGTTTTCTATAAATTCCTCATAAGTTTGTGTGTGAGAAAATTTTACAATTAAATGCACCAGAGGAGGGATTGTTTTAATTTTCAAGAGTTCTGAGTTTAGATGGATTATTTATCAATTGTGAGACCAAATATATTAAAGCTGTTTTGTTTTACTGTGGCAAACCGGTTTTAACAGTTAAATACTTGTTCCTTTGAAAAACAAATAATTTGTTGGCATTAAAAAAGACTGGCACTTCAAAGAGAATTTCCAAGCAAAACAATTCAACAGGAAAATTAGTAGTTTTAATTTCAAGAAAGAGTAGAGAATTAGCTTGTGTAGATGATTGTAGGTTTATTCAGGTATTAATAGTGTCTAATGCTACTACTTATTTTGCTCTAGAATCATAGAATTGTTTGGGATTCAGAAGGGTTCTTTGATGACCATCAAGTCCCAATCCCTGCCATGGTCAGGGACATCTTTGACTAAACCAGATTGCTCAAAGCCCCTTCCAACCTGGCCTTGAACATTTCCAGGAAGGGGGCATCCACAACTTCCCTGGGCAACAACCCAGGATCCTCACAGTAAAGAACATCTAATATCTACTCTGGATTTGTCCCCTTTCAATTTAAAGCCATTCCTCTTGTCCTATCAATGCATGCCCTTGGAAAAAGGTTCTGTCCTGCCTTCCTGAAAGTCCCCTTCAGGTACTGGAAGGAAGATATAAGGCCTCCCCAAAGTCTTCTCCAGGCTGAGCAATGCTGACTCTCTCAGCCTGTCTTCATAGAATAGGTACTTCAGCCCACTGATCATCTTTGTACCCCTCCTCTGGACTTGCTCCAACAGGTCCATGTATTTCTCATATTGGAGGTCCCAGATCTGGATGCAGTACTTCAGGTGGGGTCTCACCAGAGCAGGGGTAAAGAATCCCCTCCCTTGCCCAGCTGGCCATGCTGCTTTGGATGCAGCCCAGGATGCAGTTGGCTTTCTGGGATGCAAATGATCATTGCTGGATCATGTCAAGCTTCTCATCCACTAGCGTTCCCGAGACATTGTCCTAAAGGCTGTTCTCAATCCTTTCATCCCCTAACCTGTATTTATGCTCAGTATTGCCCCAAAATAACTGCAGGACCTTGTGCTTGATGTTATTGAACCTCATGGGCCCACCTTTCCAACCTGTCTAGGTCCTCTGGATGGCATCCCTTCCCTGCAGCGTGTTGATGGCCCCACAGAGCTTGATGTCGTCAGTGAACTTGCTGAGGGTGTCCTTGATCCCACTGTCCGTGTCACCAACAGGATGTTGAACAGCAGGGGTCTGCACAATGACCTCCAAGGAGTGCCACTTGTCACTGGGCTCCACTTGGACATGAGCTGTTGACCTCAGCTCTCCAGACACTGTCTGGATGAACTCATCCAGACAACACTTTATTCACTAAGTAGTCGACCCATTAATACCATCTCTCTTCAGTGTAGAGACAAGGATGCCATTTGGGGTGGTGTCAAATGGTTTGTCCTAGTCAACACAGAGGACACCAGCTGCTCTTCTCTTATTCACCAATGTTGTAAGCCTGTTGTAGAAGCCCTCTAGATTCATCAGAGGATTTGCCTTTAGTGAAGCCATGTTGGCTGTCTCAGATCACCTCCTTATTTTCCATGTATCTAAGTAGTTTCCAGAAGGATCTTGCTGGTCCAAGGTCATACCATATAGAAATCTAGGGCTTAGCATATAGCCCATAGGTCATATTATATCCCTGTATCATGGGGAGGTTTGTTAGCAGAATGGAGATACATGCAGTAGCAGAAAATGAAAGATTAAGTAATCTTTGGAAAGTTTGGAACTGTTTTTGGACAGCACCTTTTATATATTTCCACTCATATGATGGCTGGGCTATCAGGAAATGCAAAAGTAGTCCTATGACACATTTATTTCCCTTTATATCATCTAGCACACAGATATTTTACTTGTTAAAATAGAAACAATAACCCATTCTCACTGCTCACAAATTCCTCTTGTAAAGTGCAAAAGGGTGTTACATAAAAACCAGAATATTTGTTTGAAAGGCCCAGAAAAAGGGGATTGGTGTGAAAGGGAAAAAGAATGGATTGTTCTGAGGAGTTCTTATTTTTAATATTGTGCTTGAAAAATACTTATCCATACATGCTGAAATTAATCAAAAGAATGGTTGAAGTTTGATAAAACTTTCACACCTCTTCAAAATCCTTTTTTTTTGGTCTGTCTTCCTTTGACAGGTTGTTACTGGTTGAAAAATTCAAAAAGGAATACATTACAAAGTGTTTCTTTGTAGACTATCATGCAGAAAATTTTTTTCTACTTCTAGTCAATATCCATTCTTCAGTTTTCAGAAACACTGCTCATATAATTTCATATTATCCATATTTATTCATATTATTAATATTATATTTCATATAATACAGACTGAAATAAAGATATCAATTACATGCCTTTGATTAGCTTTTAATCTGGGGAAATATATGAAATAAGGGTATTGATTCTCTCCAGCATTCCTTCCTAAATTTCAGTGAGTTCAAGGAGGCTTCTTGATATACCTGAAATAGTGAAATTGTTAAAAAATTAAATGAAAATTGAGTAAATCCAAAATGCTGTATATTTTGTTATATCTTTTTACAGAGAAGAGCAGTTAGAAGCAAGTTTGCTCCACAAATTCACAACATTATTTTACAGGAATGAAAACATAAACATATTGTTTGCTTCAGAGGATAGCTTTAGGGAGGCACTTGAGCATTACACTATATACCCAAGAGAAGACTATATAAGGAGAAGGAAGAAACTCTCTGATAATGCGCTTGACACAACCTACTGACAGAATATAAAATATTAGTTTCCTGAAGCCTGTAATTTATGCAACTCCTAACAAAATTTAGCTCATTTTGTTACATCTATCCTCCCCCCAACCCCCTATCCTTCTTTTTTTTTTTTTTAAGTCCAAAGGCAACAGTCCCCTCTTTCAGTTAAAATTATGGGCAGTTGCTGTCAAGATTGACTTGCACTGGGGGAATATGACAAATTCATTTGTTTAATTGAAGAATATGAACTTAAACTACTTTACAGTCCAGCTGATGCAGTTCTGTTGGAAGACTTAAATTTTATTAAATTCATTGAGCATTGGGTTAGTTCCACAACTTTCACTGTTTTTTTTTTCTTTTTTTTTTTTTTTTTACAGATAGGCTTTCAAACAGAAAAGAAACAGAAAGAAATTTCCTGTTTATAGGTTTCCTGGCCATGGTTGAATGTAAGACTGTTCTTGTATTGTGCAATATCCCTTCTTACATTCTACTCTTTTATTCTCCTGTACAAAAATGATAAGAAATTTCAGTTTTTCTTATTGGATGGGTTTTTTTGTGTGACTTTATTCACAGTCAAGGGGACACTTTCCCTTTTATGTATGAAATGTTGTCTTTCTGAGGTCACACCAAGCCTCTTCCCCAATAAGGCTGTCAATTGTTCTATACAAATTACTTTCAGAAAACTTCTCATTAGCTCTGAAATTTGTTGGGTTATCCGGTTCTGCTGTGGGTTATGCCTTCAAGAATAAGGATGCTTTCTTGACAATGTTTGTTATAACGAGCTCTGACTGTTGGAGCTTAAAAGCAGTCAGGATCCCTCATGCACTGTGCTGCTCCCTCTGAGGATATTTTGTAAAGCTGAACAAAGGGTCACCTAAGGGAACTAAAGCTCCCAATGAGATAACATGCTTCTCTGAACAAAAATATAAAGAATGTAACCCCCCTCCCCCCAAATATACAGTTTCCCTTCACGTCAGATTAGTACTTTTTATCAAACTAGAGTGAAAAATACACTCAGAGGTCTATGATGGTTATTGAGTCTAGTGGGGCAGAATCCAGGAATACCTGGATTTCTGAGAAGTAACTCTGAGGAGTTACTTCAGAGTAACTGAGAAGTAACTCTGAAGATTTCAGTTCAGATTTTGAGAAGATAATGTGAGGACCAGAATGCTTGCAATTGAATCTGTTTTGACTAGACGATGAGTTTTGTCCTCATCCTCATTCCATCAATTCCACCTGCATTTTTCTGTCAGGTGAAAAGACTCCCAGAACTGGAGCTCTGCTTACACTGGAGACCTTCAGCCTGTGCAGAGACTAAATGACACTGCACTTTCTTCCTACTGCAGCAGCAATACCTCAAGATCATGAAATGAACTCCCAGGAACTCTTTTCAATTGGCAGGCAAATCTGAATATTTGATTATTCATTTCTGCAATATGCATGGCCAGATTTTGGGTATTCTGAGTGATAGTTTTAATTAAAAGTCTACAGGGCTTGTATTTTGTCTACCATACCTTCTTATTGTATGAAATTTAACTGTTTTGACTAAATGAGGCATAACCATACCTGAACACTTTCCTTTGTGAGTGACAGAAGCACTTTGTCCTAAAGCTGTGTTTTCCTAAAGCTTATTACTTTTTCTTTCACTATAGGTTACCATCATTTCAATTACATTGGGAACTGAATTATAGTTGTATCCACAGTTCCATATAAGAGTGATATCTTCAAATAGTAATCCAGAATTGGGTTTTTTGTGTTTTATAGATATTGGGGGTTTTCCCTTCCAAATGGTATTGTTTTTTCATTAGAAATACTTCTGAAAACATATAAAGATGTGATTGTTTTTCTGTGGGTCGCTTACTTGTATTTTGAATTACCTCTGCCTACCTACACTTCCTATTATTTTGCTAACCTGGTGCACTTACACTGAAAGATATTTTTTTATTTTTACTTTTCTCTCCCCTTAATAGAAGTATATTTTCTAGAATCAACTTCTCAAACATATTAGTTGTACTTTTATGATATAGCTTTCCACTTTAAGAACACTTCAGTTGCTCTGCATTATCAAAGAGCATCCAATTAAATAAAGTTGGCATCAAGAAATATGTTGTGCTCCTGCAAAAGGAAACACTCACAACTTATGGAGAAATCTTAATGTCAATGATCACTTTCCTTACGTATTTATCCTAATTATAAAACATTTTCTTATTTTTAAGTGAATCTTGCATAATACTCAAAAGTTTATTTTACACATCAAATTGAAAGCTTCTCGTCACTGTAAATTTCAAACTCTAATATGCAAAAAATCTAAAAGAAATATACTTATAGAGTTGGAAAATGTTTCAAGATAGATATTTTTAATTACATCTTGGTTCCTTTAAATATTTGACTTTATTATACATATTAAGTCATATTCTTTTTCGTGATTGAAACTTCTAATGTTCTTTCTGTATTCCTCTCTTGGTTTCTGCAGTAATTTACAAGGAGACTAAAGTTCAAAACATTAGTGTAGGAAGAGTTTAGAGTGATGTGCTGAACAAAGCCATAATAATTGAAGGGGAAGATAAACTTGTATGGAGAATTATTGTAAAAAAATGAAGAAAAATACCCAGTGGAGTAAATATTTTTTAAGAAAAATATTGAATTATAAAGTATAAAGCAACTGTTTTTTCACTTGCTTGACTAGAAAGTTTTAATTTTAAATGTAAAAATGTTAAAAAAAAATGTAGATAGAAACCCCAGTTTTGTAAATGATGTTCCATCTCTCTAGAATTATGCTCTATTCATTAGAATCTGTATTAAGAGAATGCCTTTCTTAATTTTGCTGTGTTTTGCAAGTTTCAGATTAAATTTTCTAAATCCCACAAGAAAGCTCTGATTCTAAAGTTCAAAAGATCATAATCTTCTGAACCATTTCTTCTATTAATATGAAAGCCTGGATAATTGCACAGCTCAAAGCAGTAAGCCTTGAAAAAAGCAGTGACTCAGCAGTGATCAGGCTGAGTGTGTTCTAGAAACCAAATGCAAGAGGGTCTCTGTCAGGAAAAACAGCTGGCAGAGAATGGCTCCACCATTACACTACTTCCTACCCTTCTGAAAGGCATGACAGGATCTAGAACTCCTGCCAGGCATTGTTCCTTCTGTGTCCTTCAGAATTGTTTCAGAAAATGCAAAACTATGTATTGGCCAAACTATGAAAGCTGCAATAACAATTTAGCTGTGAAATAAATTGAGTTTCACATCCTGGAAGTGGTCCAAGGAAATATTTATTTTACTAATGCAAACATAAGTGTGAACTGATTTGAATAAATTGCTATTATTTATCCTAAGGAAGAGTCCATCCATCTCCCTTCCTTCTTTCCTCCCATTGCCTAATTGTTGTTCAAATATTGCACTGTTTTAGTGCAAGCAGTTGGTGAAGTTTCTATGGTGACTAAGACAAATAGGACAAGAGGTAGTAAGACTAAATTTTGCTTAGGAATCTTTGGATGACCATGCAGAATAATATATTATTAAAGATCAAAGTATCAAAATAGATTGCTGAAGGAGATTCCAGAGATGAAAACCTTGGAATTATTACAGTATTCTTGGAATAATCATAGAAATGTTCCTTAAAAAAATAGCATTTGTATGGGTTCTAGGAATGAAGGACAGAGATTAAATGAACTTTGTTGTCTTGGTTCCCTCTGATTGCCTTGACACATTTGTACATAGCTGAATGTATTTATGAAAAGTCATCATATCTTACACGTGTCTATACCCTTTTATAAAGAGAAATCAGTCTCTTCTTTTTTTCATGCTTGTTTATTTGTGATTAAAATTTATTTTTAATTAAGCCATACCTGATTTTGTATACACAGAAAAATAATTCCACTCTACATTTTACCAGTTGCTTGTTAATGGACTGTTTATTCAGTTATAATAATACAGCAATTCTTACTTAGTTTCATATACCATAGGCATGTTTAATCTTGTTTTCATACATTGCTATCCAGGAATATTTATATGGGCTGTGTTTACTAGCTATATCCTGGTATAGAGCTGCTCTTTATTTAATATTAATACAATTTCATTAAAGTCAGGCTTCTTGCTACTCCAAAAGAGAAAAACACGTGCATAGGTTAGGTGTGCTGTCTTGCTGTTTGTTTTTGTTCAAATCTGGCAGTGGAAAAAAAAAAAAAAGTAGGTTGACCTCATATATTCCACATTGCTCATAATAAAACCATTAAATTATGAAAATAGATCCCTGTACTGATCTCTGGTACTTTACTCAGCACTGTACTTTTCTTCACATCAAAGTCAAAATCACAAATATAATAGAATTTAAACTCCTTTCTTATGAAACGTGAAGCAGCTATGTTGAAAAAAAGCTGACTTAAAAGCTTGCTCATGATATATTCACCTTCTTCACTGCAAGGCTGATCTAAAATCCTGCAACTGCTGATAAAACATTCATTTCAACAACAGGTAGACAGATTCTGTGAATTTCCACTTATCAAGTGCTATGAGAATCAGATTGTTCTTTACCTTAAACTGTGGCCAAGTATCTCAGATATTTTTAAATTTTTATGATTTTAAAGGTGACAATTTAACAAATATTTTAAAATACATTTTCAAAATAATATTTTCCCCCAAAACTTACTCTATAAGCCAGCTGTATATTCATGTGGCTAGCATTATGTTCTTTACATTTCCTATGTAATATGGAAATACAAATTTTGCTTGTTTCATGAATTATTTGTTGCTTTATTTCAAAGTTTCTTTTCTAAGGATAAAAAATCTTACTCAATGTAGATCATGCAAACCCCATATTTATTATTTTAACTTTGTTTTCCAAGCAATTTCTATATTTTATGTTTTAGTAAATATATCTTTGTTTATATATATACATTTTATGAAAACTATTTCTACTACATGGGTCTCTATACTTCTTTTTTATAAGATAAACATTGTATTTGCATCATCAATAATAATTTTTAAGTGTTTTCTGAGTTTCAATCCCTTTTCAATTAGATATAATTGTAGGCTTGTCAATATTGAAACTTTCAGCTTCTGCTCACCAAGTAATACTTATTGGTGCATTTTATATTCTAAGATACTTGATTCACTTTTGTCAAGTCAAGAAAAATTTCTTTGAGAAAATCAAGCTGAAATTATATCATAGTTACCCTATCATAAGTTTTTTCCACTATTTTTAAAGAATATGTTTGCCCTCTCTACATCTTGCTATGACATGAACATTCTAATGACCTAAGGCTATAGTATGCCATATGTGTATCAAAACAAATGAGTTAAAACTCAAAATTCTTACTTATAAAAATTAATATATACAGCTATCAGACATTCAAGCAGATGTGTTAATAAAGTGGAAAAAAATGGAATACACAAGGTGGTTTTACTCTAATAGAGAAACCCCTTTTTTATGTTTTATTACGGCATTATTCATGCTAATTAGGTGTGGTTTTCATTTTCATTTTATTTACTTATTTATTTCACTTCAGTCATTTTCCAGCTTTCTGTCTGGCGGATTTCCAGGTTTTCAGTTTAGTAATTTTTTTTTTCTCCCAATTATTCTCAAATCATAATAATCAGATATTCCACTGGGATTTGTACTCACTAACTTTTTAAAAGGTAGATTTCTAAGCTGAATATAATGCAGCAGAATACCATCTGGTGACCCCATCTGAAAGCTCAGCATTGGTGGATCTTTGCATTATCTTTCCTTCTAAGCTGTAAGTGTTACTGCAGCTGGAATTTAAGGATATGATATGGATCTTTGTTAAGAACACAACTTCTTTGGAAAATATAATGAAGCAGACAGGACTTTTGGTACATGGAAGGCAAAAAACCACTCAAGATATCACCTTTTAACCAATGAAATACTTTCAATTTTAGAGAAGGAAATTATGAAGAACTATTACAACCTGAGGAATTTTGTGTTTAACTACAGGGGAACAACTCTAGCATATTCAAAGTGTAGTATTCTGCATATTTTTTATACAGGCTGATTGAATACAATGAGCTGTATATGCTTTGATAGAGCAGTAGGATATTTTTGCAATTTGAAAGCCAATGAGGTCATAAGTTTATTTTGTAATTTCGCTATTCACTCTAACTGAATTTCTGAATGTGAGATTTTTTACAGTTTGCATATGTTATATGCCAGGGAAAAAAAAATCAGCTGTGTAGGCAGAAAGCCAAAGAACTGCCTTTTATAAATATGTGTGTTTCTGTGAGTAAACAGCAATGTAAAACAAAATTTGGTGTATTATGTTTTAAAGACACAACATTTTTCATGCAAGGAAAATATCAACAGAGCATGAAAGAAGGTTGAGGGGGAGCACTCAAGACACAGTTAATTACCTGGAAAGTGATATTTAGCACCATGTTTTTCTGTGGCCTGTTATTTTGTTTAAACAGCGCTGCAGACTCCCCCCCCCATCCATTCAAGTGGAGTTTGCACTGCCTGTTGCAAACATGAATGATAATTAACCCAGTGTGATTCTGAAAGTAGATAGAAGGAAATGAAGAAAGTTAAACTTCTGAGCCAGGGTAAAATCCACTCTTTTTGAAGGTGGTTGTATATTTTGTCAGAAAAAAATGTGGAGAAGGGGAGGGGAGTGTAACTATTCTTAGTATAATTGCATATGCAATTCAGAATGCAATATTGCTATCTTTTTAATTAGCACTCCTGATAATACTCCTTATATGCACAAGGGTTTCTGAAGTCCGTGGAAAAACATTGAGAGCCACGCAGCACAGAAAAGAACCTTCTCCAAAGGGAGCCAGGTAAGAAAGATAAGTGATTTAAAATAAATTAGAAAAGTTCAGGAGCAGTTTTAAATTTGTTAATATCGGTGTAATCTTAATCCAGCCCGAGGGCCTCTGTCCTGCAATCTCAAGGAAGTGGAGCTCAGTTTCTTATGTCAGAGAGGGAGTTGGAGTGAGTAAATGTTTGTGTAAGTTGGAAGTGCTGGTGATACAAGGGAATGGTGCCGTTTTGGTCTGTACCATCCTTCGTGAGCTCTAGGTGGCCAAGCTAATGATCAGTGGCAAAATGACATCTGCTTACTTGAGTGCAATCTAAGTAGCAAACTGTAGTTTAAAGAACTATTTTTTCTATTTATATATTTAAAAATGTACCTCTTAAGCACCCCTTGATGGCATTTCTCAGAAAAGGTGATTTTTGTCTCCTGAAGCATTTTTCCTTACCAAATGAAGTCCTGCCCTGAACTGTGGAAGTTTGAATTTTGAGTGTGAATGAGTTTAAATAATGTTCTTATTACCTTTTATCCTAAATTACACGATATCACATATGATTTTGAAATAACTAAAAGTATTTGAAAGCCCATATCCATCAAATAATTCTCTCTATTTTAGTATTAATTCTGTGGAAAGGGCAGTCACTAGGAGAATTATGAGGTACCATGGAAATCCAAGCTGTTCTCCAAATTATGATACAGTTTTATTAAAATAGGAAAATTGCCAGAAGCAAACTGGGGATCATATTAAAATTGCTTTGAAATGCACTTTGCTCTCACACTGTCAGGTGCTATCAGGCATTAGTTCAAGGCTCATATCATCAGCTTGGATTTTTAGAGCTACAAGTCAAAGGTCTTAATATATGTTTCATAATTTTTCAAATATTATTTAGCCTCTTTTATAGTAGAGAAAATTATTTTCCCTTTTTCTACAGAGAATTAAACCCAGGGAGTTTTTTTTTTTTTTGGTAATGCCATACCTATTTTATTGTTTTAGTAAAGGTGTATTTAATTAATACCCACAGTTACTGTTGCTAGGTATAAAACTTAGGAGACCTCATATCTTCTATATATATATATATGTGATAACAACTTGATCTTGCTGAAAATTGTGTTCAGCATTGTAAAAACATAAACATGCAAGAAAGGAACAATCAGAAGCTTTCTCCTCAAGTGGGAGAATTTTTGAGAAAAAGTTAAATGATGTCTTTCATTTTCCCCATATTTTCTGCCAGTCATTCCACCACAACCCCCCACACATGTACACTTGAAATGACACCTTATCCATTAAATAATGGGTCGCTGTTGTGATATCTCCTAATGCTGTCCTCACAGATGCAAAACTGTGCCAAGATTTAAATATTCTCACTTCCTGGAAGTGATTAACATAAGTCATCTGATTTACTTCCATCTGTCAGGTGGCAAAAGATTAACCAGCAGAGCTAAAGCAAGTAATTTGTGATGGTTCACAGTCATGAGAGACAAACAAGTCTCTTAATTGGAAATTGACAGCTCTGGCACTAATTTGAGCTAAGCTTTTGCTTGCATTGCCTCTTGAGTCACTTCTCTCAATCTATAGGTAGTCATTAAAGCACCATGAAATTCTCTCTGCAGGTACATAAAGCCAGATTTTTGCCTGTGGCAGACTTAATTAGGTAACAGCTGGATATTCAATCTTCACATAAAAAGAGGAAAATGCAAGTGATTCAAATGCTTCTCAAAGCATCATGAAAGCAAAGGTTTGCATGAGCAGTAAATGATCTTGTCATGATGGTATTATCATATAAATAGTAAAAAAAAAAAGATGTTGCAGAGGGGGGAAAGTCACTTATGTCAGACATCAACTCAAACAATGACTGAACTATAACAACACATGTAAACTGATTACACTATATGGGTAAATGGCTTCTTTGCAAAACTAAACATCTGCAGGCCTGAAGTGTTAGAATGTGATTCTGAATTCAAATGAGCTAAATATTTTTGTAATGTAATTTTATTCTAGGAAATATTTATTTATGGAGATTTTTCTCTGCAAACAGAACTGCAAAGAACAAAATTACAACTTGAAAAAGATCCACTGCGTATATGTGATGCATATCCTACAATTTTTACTGTAATGCTTTTGGAAAACTATGTGGATATGAAATTAACATACATTCCTTGAAGTGGAAAAAGAAGAAAGGTGTAGAGAATGTCTGGTTTTATTGTACTTATTAATTCTTATGCAATAATTGATTATAGTTGTTTTCTGCTCTAGTGGCTTTAAATAAATACTACTTGTGGCTTATATAGGGTTTTCCACACTATGGGAAATTGGTCTTGCAATTACGTATCACATACCTTTCCACTAAATGATCAAATTCTGTTTCTGAAGTTATAAGGTTGTTGTTTATTTTTACTTCCTAAAGGAAAGCTTTTGAAAAATCCTGTGTTTCCGCTGACTCCAGGGCTCCTTTTCACTGTCAGCCTAAACAGAAGTCTGAAATAGTTTTGCTCTTACGGTTCATCTACTTTGCTCCTATTCAGCTGCACCTGGAATGTTGTAGTGAATTTTGATAATCTTGATATCAGTATTTTCTTTTACAAATTGCAGGAAGACAGAAAGATGCAGAGAGTTTTTTATAAAGTTATTAAAAGATGAGTCGCTTCCCTTACTTAGTTACTTAAATGTACCACTGAAGGTGAGAAAGCAACTTCTAAAATCTTGACAGCATTGAGTTGTCAGTTTTGGGATGATTCATGATGAAGCAGTGTTGTGTACATGGATCACTTGTAGATTCCCATAAGGATTCATCCTGCAAAAATGACAGTTGCAGTAGGCTAAAAAATAATGTCACCTTTAAAAAATCCCAAATATTTCAAAAGCAAGAAATGTGGGTTCTTTGTGTTACAAAGCTGAATATCTGATGTAACGCAATGAAGTTAATAAAGCTGCAGTAACAATAAAGCTGTTGTAATCTCCATCAGTCATAAGCATACATTTTTCAAATCAGTATCATTAGCTTCTGTCCCATCTTTACTTTGGTTTTATAAGCTGTAATCTTTTATTACACCCCATTCAGTGGGATGATTCAAAAGTTCAATAAGGGGAACTTTTTTCATGCTTCTTAGGCTTCCTTATTCAGGATTTTCACAGCAACTGTTCTACTTCCATGAAAACAATTGGAAAGTTGTGAAACATATACAGGTGGAAGTGAAGTAAGGTGAATGAAGGGTGTGTAGGTGCTACAGCTAGACATTAGTAAAGTACACAGGTGTTGTAAGGGTACTGATATGTAAGTTAATGAGACCAAAAAAAAAAGGAAAAAACAAACAAAAACCACAAAACTAAAAAAAAAAAAACAACCAAAAAAACCCCCCCAAACCCAGATAATAAGAAGACAGCAATTAAATACTAATGGAAAATTCTGTTATTCTCTTTTCAGGTGCACAGCTTGGAAGAACCAACATTATGACCTCCTCAGAAAGCCATTGTCTCTGAGACATACAGAACAGAAGGAAGACAGTTTCTCGATTTTAGTTGACTGGAAATGCACAGCCTAAGGTTTTATTTTCTCCTTCCTAATAACTGATCTAACTTCTATTCACAACTGCCAGGAATGAAATAATGAATTCTATGCCCATTTAATACTCTCTTTGTTTATGACATACGTTTCAGTTAAGTTTTATTGTTTGGCTAGCTAATATTTCAAATAATTCAAAATTCCTTTTTATCTCTTTCAAAGAATTTTCAAAAATATGTTTTTTATGGAGACATAAAAAACAGGATAAAATTATGAGGCAAAGAAATTGGCTTCCTGAGCAATGTGAATGAGCTGTTAGATATCACAATCATCTTGTACCATTCTGGAAGAACTGAAGGCCACGTGTGTTATCCTGAAGTGATGCTAGACATCTGAATTCAAGAAACTGAATTTCACATAACCTTGTTTCCTTCTTTTTTTTAAAAAAAAAGAAAAAAATATATATTTATTCCAGCAAATATAGTTCTCTCCAGTTTAAGGTGGATATTTTAATTTACTTTAGGATGTCTGAAAAGACACTTGAGTGCTAGTGTTCAGGCAACTGAATCCCACTAATGTTGCCTCAAAATAAAATGCCACCTTTAGCAAGTGGTGAAAATGCTCTTAAATTAATTGAGATGTCTGGGATTTTACTGGTGTTTTTCTTTAGGAATAAAGGCTCATACAGGTTTCCATAATGGGTAACATTTAAAAGGTACATCTGGGTACCACAATGTTAAAAGGTATTTCAGGCTCTTGTCTCAAACTGCATGGTATCCTAAGCCACAGAAGGAGGAGCAAGAAAGTGTATGTAAGATGGTGATGGAACTTGGATGTTGGCTCTTGCTTTGAAATATGAGTGACATCTAATGTATTTTTATAGGAGATTTTATTACCAGTGGAAATTGTTTTTAATTTTCATGAGCAACAGGCCCTTCAGAATAATAAATCCACAAAATGGCTTGGTTTTGCAAGGACTATAAAGAGTGTCATTACTAAAACAGTTGTTGAAAAATCTTATGCATGACCTTCTTTATTAAAGCAAAATTTGTTCTCTTCCTTTTCTTAATAAGGCCATAGTTCATTTTTATTAAAGCACAGCATATACCACATGAGTGCTGCTCTGTGGACAGAGAGGTTGGGGAAGGAAGACAAACACCTTCAGAAGACTACTTTTTCCTGCTCTGATTTCAGGAGTGCCTAACATATTTGACATACCTTAAATGGAAGCTTTTTCATGGTACTGGTAAAAACTTTAGAATACATTGGGTACATTGAACTCTTGGGTCAAATTCCTGAAGTATTCACCAAACAGATTTGCTAAAAAGTATTTAATATTATGTGGAACAGCAGATGGCTGATGGAAACTATTGTTCGGATATTTATTTTAGTTTAGAAGGACATCCAGATATTTTGTCTTTTTTTTTTTTAGTTCATTTGTACCTTATGAATAATTTCAGGTTATATTTTTTACTTATTGCTCTTTTCAGTATGTGCTGCATTCATACGTGAACTTCTGGAAGAATAAATTGTGAAAAAAAGAAGCCCTATTGTTCCTGTAATTGTTTCTTTACCTGCAGCCTCCTCAATAAGCCTAAAATGAGAGTTGGACCTGTCTTGCAGATTGCTTCCTAATGTGTGAGTTTTTTTCATTAAACAGAATAACATGAATATAACATGAGACAGTCTTGTTTCTCATTACATTAGTTGGGGTTGTGAAAGTTTCAACATTGTGTTGAGCTTTATCCATGTTAAATGAAGGCTGGAAACCATTCAGCTCCCCAGCTCCCTAGTAATTCAACCATCTAATTTAATAAATGTTTTTTGGGTTTTTTTCCTCCTGATTTTTAAAGATTTCTAAATTATAGGGTGAATTACATTGCTGCTCATGAGTAAATAGCTTTTTAGATGTCCAGGGTCAAACGTTATATGCATTTTGTCTTCATAAATACAGCAATCAAAATAAATCAGTGATTGATTCTGGTTAGCAAAAGAACATTTAGGAGATAAAGATTTTATTATTACAATAGTATAATATTTTCTATGCTCATTATTTTTGTTTGTGTATGATGAAACCTTGCTTTACTGATGTTCTTTAAAAAAAAACAAAACTGAAACTATAAAAATAGTAGGTAGAAAATAGTTGTATTGATGAAGTTAAAGGAACTGAGCTTTGTGTTTTAACTTTCACTGAAAATTCAGGTCACTATTGGTATTTTGAGATTGTGTTTTCATATTCAAATCATATGCTCAGGATGATAACACTGAAATAGGGACAAAAAATGTGAGTAAGATGACTTTGGACTAGTAGAGAATAAAAATAAAACGGATGCCAATAGATGGAAGCAAGAAAAAGCCTTTAAATTGCTTGGAACCTACTGATCTGATATTCTTACACAACACTGTGTTTGACAGCTGAAATGATCACCAGACACCAAAAATGACTGCCAAAGCCTCGTCCATCTCCTAGGACGAGGGAATACTGTTTAGCAGGTCCTTAGGAATATGCATTTGCAATTTATTTGTTCTTAAAGGCTGATAAGGATGAGATTTGTCACAGGTTCTCAGCATCATTACTTGACATTAGGATTCTCAGGGAAGTGAAAAGACACCATTGACATTGTTTAGAGCCCTTTTGGGCAAGATGTAGTGGATGTTCTGACAGTGTGATCTAGGTCACGTTTCTGTTGGGTTGAATGGTACAGATTTATTTGGTTACAGGCTGTGGCCTATTTATTAGGAATTAAGTGCAGTTTAGTACACAGACATAATATCAATGAGAGCAGAGAAGAAAAAAATTTAATGCAGTATGACTAATACAAGGCTTTGGAATACACTTCAGAAAGGAGATTTGGAGTTCATAATACAAGTACTTCACATTTTGATAAAAGCTGAGAAAAGCTTTACTATTGGTAAGTGAAAAAAGGTGTAATTTTCAACAAAAGATGCAGTTTTTAACCTTTCCATGAAAACAATTTTTTTTCTGCGTGCTTTATGGATGTACAACTTGCAATATTATTTCTTTCCTTGTCTTCTCTGAAAACTCTGGGCTGGAACCATACTTTGTTGTTATGTACCTGGTCTTTTTTGGTCAGAAATCCAGCTTGTTCTTGAATTTCAGTTAATAAACCCAGTGTCTACTGCTTCTCCATGAAATGGTGTTTAATTGATCATTAAAATAACTTGTTTGAATGTGAAAGCTCACCAGTTTTTCAGGAAGCATCCAGGAATTTCCATGTAGCTGTGAGTTTATTAGATATCATGAAGTAACCATTCTGGTATTTATAGACCTACTCCCAGTGAAATAATAGAAGGACTTTTATTAATATTAGTGTGCTTGGATAAGGGAAGAAGAAGGACAGAAGGAATAAGAGATACCTTTAGTTATTTCCAGATAACTTGTAGCAATCTCAAGTGAAGTTTCATCCATGAAGAAAGGCAATATTTTTTCTCTTGTGCCCTAATTTCTTTACTAGCATGGTATTTTTAAGTTGTCTATTCAGCTATCAAGTGATAATTTAACTGGAATAGGTAGTAAACCTGGACTGTAGGACATATTCTTAATAGCTATGATTTATTTATACAACTAAATAATACAAAGTGAGCAAGTGTAACCATGAAACCATAACATACTCAGAATAAAAGAGATGAATGAGTAATATTAGAGTAATATACATGCAATATTAATATGAATCTATAATTAATTTACATACTATATGCTTAATGTATGTGTACCACAATGTATTATATGATGACATTTCAAAACTATGAAATACTCAAAAGTAAAATACTAAATTAACTCAAAAGTAAAAATACCAAATTAAAAACGAGCCAAATCTCCTTAACTTAAATAATTTTTTGATAGAAAGACAAAAGAGAATTAAATTTTTTTTTGCCTTCTTTTCCTGGTGGTTTTATAAGCAGTGATTTTTTTAATAGTGATTAATTATTCTAATATTTTTCAAAAAGGGTGATTCATAAAGCAGAAGATTAGTAGAAGACACAAAATTATTGTTTCTTTGTTTCCTTCTTGAAAGCTAGCATAGTTATTATCCCTCCTTCCAACTCCCTACGCTGGTCTGTAAACCTCTTAAAGGACATCATTGTTTTGGGAGTGTTCTTGCTGTCTTTGTTTGGTGCTGAAATTCTGTTTCATTCTCACTGTCTGTCTTCACCCTATATGAATTTCTTGACGTGTGAGAAGGGAGCATTTTCCATGAAACTTGCCAACACACCTCTGAGCACCAGTTCCTGGACAATTACAGGATCCAAATATAGAAATTACCTTGTTTCTTCAGTGCATGCATAAAGAGCAGAAAAAGTGAGTAATAAAGAAAGTTTACTATTCAGGGAGACTTGATCAGGGGTCTCTGATTTGATCTGTGTATTGAGGTTGTGGAACCATGTCAATGGGTATTAAAGACTTATTTAGCTGTGTGGTATTTGGAGGTCTAGTAGAAATTTTCACTGGGAGGCAGCTGCTGGACCAATAAGTCATTTAAATCACTTGTTCTTGGCTTATTCTCCTTCTGCCTTATCCCTAACCACTTTTCCCCCCATGAGCAATTTGAACGCTTTTTCCATTTTTTTTCTTTAATAGTGTGACTCACTGGCTCATCAGAGGCCTTTTGGAGCTTCCCTCTGGTCCACACCTTTTGCTGGGATGCTTGAGGAATACCTCCAACTATTTGATTCTAATTACCCATCTTAAAAGCCATTGCTGGCTTTTATTACAGAGTTACAATTGCTCCTTGTTTTCTAGAAAAATGTCAGTTTCTTTTTCTGAATATTCTCCTGCTTTGCATTTTCTTCTTTGACATTGTGCCTTTTTCACCTTTTAAGGTATTACTCCATGAAGGACAATGTGCATACCTGAATATAGGTATGTATTTCAATGATTTCAAAGATACAACAAGATCACTTCATTCTGATTATTATACATAGTGGCTTGGAGGACTTGGAAAACAAACTCTTTAGAGACATTTCTGTGTCCCCTATTTTCTGCTTCCCCTCTGAAAGCCATTAAACACACATTATTTTATTATTCTATTATCTTATTTTTATTATTATTATTTAAAATATAATTATATTATTTATTACTATTTATATTTTTGTAGAATTACAAGGCCAGTCTCATACAAGACTAGTCTTGCAATTCTACAGAAATAATTTAGATACAATGTAGTCTCCTTGGAAAGGATCTGTGGGTTTTTTTATTTATTATCCTCTCTTCTATCCATCTGTTTGGGATTTTTCCCCCCTCTTTTTGCTGTAATTGTTTTAGGATTTTGACCTGTTGCAACAATCTCAGAAGAAATGTAAACCAGTCAGCTGTGAATGTTTACCCTGATTTGATCTACAACTCTTGCTCTGCTTAATCTCCTGTTGTGTGTGGACCATAGGCTCCAATATTGATGATGCCCTATGATGTGACACTTGCTGTGTCACAATTTGCAGTAGGAAATTATTCTCCCATCTATTACTAATGCAACTTTAGGAGGAAAATATTTCCTTTTATACATTAGTATTTAAAGTTTCATTCAAATATGTATCAACTTTCACTAAATATGATCAGTTTGCAGGAATGGACCTCAAGCATATTTATTTCACCATAGGACATGCTATGTGCTGAGGCAAAGTAGAAACCCATTGGTTATTTTTTCTATAGAAAAGCTGTGATTGTTCTAAAGGATGCCAAACAATTTGATAAACATACAGCAAATCACATCTAGTGGCTGTCTCCACTTAAATAAATGTGAGTTTTTTCAGGGTTGCTACATTTCTGAAGTATTTGAGTAATCCTTCATAATCAAAGATATTTTTTATAGTACAAGTCAGTTTTTGTTAGATTAAAACACCAATGAATTGTTGTGAGAGTTTATTTTTCATGTTTTACATTATATAGGAATATTCAGTGTCATTCATAACTGTTTTTATTGTCTCTTGTCAGTTTAACTAGGGCCTTTAATCTTATTTAAATATCTAGTTTGTTCTGCCTCTATTTCTGATCTGTAATAAAATTAATAGATATGTCCCAATATTGCTCCTGAGTAAGGTAAAACATTGACATTTTTGAACACTGTAAACCAATACTTTTTTTCCTCCATGGAAGAGATGGTGATTGATGACATTGCCAGGTATGCTTAGAACAATTTCTCTATTATGGAACAAAAATATTTCATCTCTGCTTAACTGTTTCATTTTCTAATTAGGATGCTAACATCAGTGTGTCCCCTGTGTGTTTTTTTTTCTCTTTGAACTATTCAATCTAGGTCATACTTTCTGCACCTTTCTGCATGGCACAGTAAAATTAGACAAGGCTACAATTAGATATAGGCTAAAATACCTAGAAATAATTCTAATAGTTATTGAGCTTGAACCTATGAATAGCCCACAAGGATTTACATTTGTATTCAGGCTCAGTTCTACAGCACATTAACTCATTTGCAGCCCTTAGTACTTCATGGCAATATTTCTGTCCTGAGCTTGCTAACACTACATTAGATAATGTTTATATATATGAGTGACTGTGAGCTGTTGGAGTGAGGTTTTTCCACTTATTCACAATCAAAGACAACAAAAAGAATGGAAAAAAATCTTTTCACTTAAAAAACTGTGTGCAGATTATTTGAAAGGTCACAGCTTTGAAACAAAAATTAAGTAATCTCTCATTTGAGTTTCCCTTTGTTTCCCTATCATTAAAATATTATTTATTTCAGATTTTAGAGCCTTCATAAACCAGCTTTGATACTGATTAAACCATACCCAGGTAAAACTAAGAAGGAAATTTTGCTATAGGAAAATATCCCTTTGCAAATATCCCACAGACAAAAAGGTGAGTTAACAAAGAAATACAATCATTGCATTGAATAATTACTATATTTAGGGCAGATTTCTACCACAGTACTTATGTGCTTAATTCCCAATGATTTCAGTGAAGAGATGCGGGGGGGGAGGACAGCACTATTCACCAAGTCCTTTATGACAGCTGTCTCCTTAGAGAGAACTGTGCACTTTGCTATTTAAACATCCAGGGCCACCACCCATCAGAAAAGGCAGAATGAAGATGTTGGTTTCTTTGAAGAAGAGTCAGAGTGAGGACATTACAAAATACATTCAAAACTCATTAAGAAAAAAAAAAGAATAATTGCACCAAGAGCTTTTTGAAAAAAAGGTAATAGGTTTAAACTGCAGTGAGAAAGCTTGAATTTAGGTGCAAGGAATATGACAGTTTCCTTACAGTAATAACTGAAAGGTATTGGTCAAGTAAGGCTTTTAAGATTAAGCAACAGGGCTTCTGACTGTCAGTGTGATATTTGGTACAGTTGATGCTACCTTAAAACAGGCTTCTGGTCTAGATTACTCTTGTTTCTTGTAGCTATGGTAATTTAGCATCTATTGAAATATAAAAATAAAAACACCACCACAAAGAACTTAGAAAACCTGGATGAGAGTAAAGGTTGCCTTTTGTAATATCACAGAGAGTTTTAAGCTGGAAGGAACATCTGGAGGTCATGTAGTGTAATCTTCCTTTGAAAGCAGGACCTTAGATTAGGTTATTCAGGGCTCTGTCAAGCCAGCTCTTTGATATTTCCAACAGGGAAGATTGCATCACATCTCTGGGCTACTCATCTCAGTGTTTAACTGTTCTCATGGTGAAGATATTTTTTTCTTATATGCAAATAGAATTTTCCCTGAATCAACTTGTGCTTATTGCTTCTTTTCCTGTCATTGTCCACTCTTGTGGAAGAGAAATTTTTATGATGTCTATAAATGCTTCTCATATTTTGTAAGTGAATTGATAGATAAGATTGCTGATGTTGCCAGCAATATGAATTTTTATTAAAGGGATACCAAAGATTTGATATGTATCTGACTTTCCCCTGATAACTCTTTTTTGTTTTGCCTTAATCTCAAAACAAAACCCAGAAACCCATAAAATCATGTGCACCTTGGGCATCTGTTTTCAAGTTTCTCAGTATGATCAGTCTTAAATCAAGGCTTACTCCTCAACAGAATGCCAATATATATCCTTTTAAACACTTCCTAGGATGCTGCTATTACTGATGAGAGAGAGGTATGATAGTCTGCAGGCAGGACTCCCAGCCAGCTTTCACAGGAATGTGGCAGAGAAAAAGCTTCTAAGAGATTCGACTGGTTTTAATAATTAAGTAGCAGTTTTCAAATGCAGTGCTTTTATATTAGAAGAATAGTGCTGTACTTTGATACTTAGGTTTGTTATGCTCTATATTTGCTTTTATGAATACAAGAAAATAAGAAAGCAGAGAAAAAATTCCTTATCCTTGATTACTCTTCACAGGTCAAATGCAGTATATCCTGCCTGTAAGATTTTTTACAGCATGAATGTAGTTCTAAACTGATTTTATAATAATGTAATCATAATTTCAATTGAATTACTTGAATCTTATGTCATTATCAGAGATACCTATGTAAAAAATTGTTGGGAGGAGTATTCACTTGTGTCACGGTTCTTATAAGAATTTAAAAAACATAATAGGCAGTATTTATCACGTTACTTAAAACATCCAAAGCTAGTTGGTTGTTTCTGGTATTTTTTGCTCTAATATATCACTTATATAGTTAAGAACTGAATATCTCTCATCTCTAATGTTATCATATGATCCTGGTGTGCAACCTGATTCCACAAAATGAATATATTCAAGAATAGTTTCTAGTCTTCAGTACTGAGGACAGAGCGAATGAAAGTGACTGGAAATAAGTTTCCATAAATGGTTGTAATTGTTTTCAACTTCTTGAAGATACACTAAACTGTAATTAGGCATTAGGAATGAACTAAAATCCATTCTGTAGCTGCAAAGCCAAACTTATCTCCATCGGGCTTTAACTCTAGCTGAACTACCACAACCCCTGACATTTCAAATGCATTGAATATTTTATCATTCCATTCCTATGGATCTGTTTTGTTGAGACATAATCCAGAATAACAGATCCAGAAATAGAAGAGTTTTGTTTCATTTTAAAGTTGACTTGCTGTGTCACACCTCATTTGTCACGCCATTCTGCATCTTGTAAACAACCAAATACAATGATATGCTCCATAAAATATGTGTTATGTCTCCAAGATTTTATCCAGGTTGTTTCCATTTCTGGAAATACATGTATATGTCTTTTATATGCAGATGATGGATTTTTGTTCATAATTTCTTATAAAGGTAAATGGTGAATGGCAATTAATATTAGTGACATTCATTCTGTCTTTTGCAGAAATATATAGTAACTTGCCAGTCTAAAACTCGGATTTTATTGCTTTGGGTTTAGTTTGATTGTTTGGGATTTTTTTGGTGACTGAACAACAGACACTTTTAAACCTACCATGATTTTTAGAATGTGGATACTCAGTATTTCTAAAAGGCCAGATACCTCTGTCACAAACACTTTACTCATACTTGCCACTTATTTATGATAATCTTGGCCACTTATATAGGATACAAAGCTTTGGCAAGAGAACCATCATTCAGCACACTGGTCACTTGAGAAAAAAAATGTATCTTTGCAAGCAAACAGATGATCTACAACACAAATACTTCTGTTCATGCTGTCTGCTTTCAGCTGCATCAGAAATTAGCATAATATCATGGTTTGAGAAATGCTGTCAGCTGCTTGGTCTCTATGCTGACAGTATGCAGAATTGGAGTCTGTGAAGTAAAGAACTTATCGCTTTGAAAAAGAAAGAAGTACTTTCTTAGTTACCAGTGCAGACAAAACAAGTAAACAGTCTTAACCTAATTCAAAGTTCATTGACATCAAAAAATTTCTTTCCCTTGACTTCTGAAACTTCTGAACAAAGTCGTAAGGGAAAAGGGTGATAAATGTATTGGCATTAGTGCTAATCCAATTTAAATAATATAGATTATATTATTGTCTGACATTCAAGCCATAATTACATAAATCTGGTCCATGTATTTGCTGTCAATTTTATGGATGTTTCATTCACTTAGAAAACAAACAAACACACAATGTTCTGTTTGCTTTAGTATGCAAGAGATTTGAGTGCTTAAGAAGTTTATTTATATTCCTTGTTGCCTGTAAAGATGCCATTTGTGTGCAAACTCAGTGAGATGTATGATAAAGCTAACTTTGGTACTCAGGTGATAAGAAAATATCATTCCTAAATCTGTTTCGTAAGGTAATTTAAAAAAAGAAAAAAAGGAAAAAAAAAAAAAAAGGAAGATACCTAAAGATTCCCAGAGGCAAAATAATATATGGGTTTAGCAAAACCATAGGGAAGATAATTCCAATCAGACAGTTATAATGAGATAAGCCAGATAGATAGTTTTAAAACCTATCTTTATTTCCTAAAGTTTTGGCTTTAGGAAATTAAAAAGAAAAAAGCAGAAAATTAGGAAGGTGTTAGAAATATATAATTTAAAGCCCTTATCATGATAAAGAGAAAAACTAGAAATAGATATAAGATTAGCAGGGTTAAGGAAAAGCAGAGTTGTCTGTTGTCTTCACCTTTATTTTAGCAGATTATTTGACTCAAACTTTTTTTTTAATTTAAGCTGCCTTTTTAGTTAAAAGGAAGCTACAGCTAATCTAGAAAACAGAGTTTTCAACCAGTCCAGGTTACTAATAATTCAATGTGCTTTAGATTAATCTCTTTCCTTTTCTGAGCTCTGCATATGACAATTCTGCCCTGTGATGAAAATTTTTAAGGGGCAGGTGGAAAGGGAGGGGGAGAGATATTGTCTTCTTTTCCTCTGACTCAAACAGAAATGCAGGAAAATAATAAATACTATTTTTGTGATGTCTGAGCATTTTCTATTGATAAGGGCTGTTCGCTATGGATGAGATATTGTGATCCTCATTATGCATCTTGAGATGCACAACAGGTTGAAGATCCTATTTAGCATCCCTGAGAATACCTTATTCAAGGCAAATGATAAAGGTGTAAAAGCAGAATCCTTGAAACTGCAACTTGCTAGACACTAGACCACTTCCCTTATTTCAAAACCAAAAAATGGAAGACAAAACATAAAGGCATGTAACATGAAAGTTCAGAAGAAATCTCCTTGCTCCCAAAATTCATCCTTGCTCCCAAAATTCATGTTTGCTCCCTAGCATTTTTGACTGCAGAAGTGCAGTACAACAGTCTGGCTGAAGTTAAAGCTTCAAAAATCTTACAAACAAACAAACAAACAAACAAACAAATCTAAAATGTGTAGATAGACCTGAGATATCAAATTTCTGCAACTTCACCTAACTCCATCATCCCTCACTTGGGTATCAGGGTCATCTAAAGGCCGCAAGGTGCCTGTATTTAATCCTCCTCAACCCAGTGCAGGAATTTGAACGAGGTGGCTGTGTGCAGGAGGAAGTTTTTCAATGTCTGAATGCCATGGGAAATTTAAGCATTTTCGCTCTACTTTTCCTGAAGTGTAGGAAATGTAGTGTCCAGTGACGATGGTGGACTTTCTAAAACAAGCATGGATTTTTCAGTGAATAGTTCTTTCTCTACTTTCTAATGGAATATGAATGTTGAATCCTTTAGTTCTGCAGTATAGGTTTGTAGAGTTTTGTTGTTTTCCAACATGTAACACTACTGGCACTTTGGCTTCTTCTTTGCTATTTACAAGGAAGGGGTTTCTGTTATCTTTTTTTTTTTTTCCTGGCTTTTGGACGTATACATACCGTGAGAGACCCTCCATGTCCTTCCTGGGTTGTTGGGGGTTTTGTGTCTTTTTGCAGGGTGTTGCCTAGGGACCAACTTCGCAGAAATTGTCTTGGTAGATCTTGTAACAGAGCACAGACTTCTTAAATACATTTAAGAATATAATATTTAATAAATAGATTTAGGTGATTTGGCAGCATTTTTATTTCATTTCTGGTCAAAAAAGTTATACTGCAAAATGTTCTTCACAGCTTGACAATGGATAATTTCTTTCAGAGTTTCCTTTACAAATTCAAAAATTTCAGCACAAATTTATCTTCTTCTCTTGTAGTTCAGAAGCCTTTGAGGTTAGCAGTGCAAATTAAAAGTGAAAATGGACTTCTACCCCATTTTCCCCACTCTAATTTCACACAAAGAAGAAAATTGTCTAAAAGGGGTGTATGAATATGGATTTATAAAGTGAACTTTATTAAACTTTGCTCCAAATTACCTGTGCAATATAAAAAAAAAAAAAACACAGGAAAAAAAACCACTTGAAATAATAATTTAGCTGAAACTAAAGATTTATTCTAAACACAGGATTATCCTCTTATTTTAATGATTGCATTAAACTTCTGGGGCGAAAAAAGGAAGTTTGATAAGACATAATCACCTTATCAGTAAGACTGATGTGTATGCAAAATTAGCTGGATAAAATTCAGGACCTAAGCATGGATATCATTGCAAATAAAATCTACACCCACTTTGCTGAAAGAAGACCACCAGTAGTTGCTCATATTACTTGCTCTCTTCAGGTCTTGGGTTAATTGGCATGGGAACAGAAGTGAGTCTTGAGGATGTTAAACTACAACGATTACAACTTCATCTTTAGCAGCAGCTGTAATAGACCTGTGTCCTTTGGATAGGCAGTGTTACATTGCTGATCAGGAGAAGCAAGTGTCAGTGACCCTCCCCAGCACAAATATTCACACATGGTTTGTTTCTATCCCGACCGGCATCTGCTACACCAAGCTTAGGTCTGCAAGTTGCAAACTTGCTGAACAGCTTTTGACAAATTGAACTTTGCTGAAAAATTGGTGGAAGAAGCTAAGGTTGCTCAACTAGTTAGTTTACTTTTATGATAAAGGCTCCTCTTGCTGCTTTTAGGAATGTCCCTCATCCCTAATCGGCCACAGGGCCAGCGCGTCTCATAAAAAATTTCTCAGATGTCTATTAAAACCTGTGAAATAACTTCTACTATTGGAAGTGGCCAAAGTTTGTCTTGCTGGCCATTATTTTTCTACTGTTTTGATGTATGTTGATGTCATTTCATATCCTTATGTAGTCTCTTGCCTTATGTTCAAATTGCAAATTGTCTGAGACCTGGATCTTCCTTTTCCTGTAGGTACATTACAGTGTCTGATACAAGGGGGTATGTATCTCAAGATGTATCTCAAATGCAGGTATATGGAAAAGAAGGATCGAAATAGAGCATTTATGTATAGCATAACCTTCTCAAGTATTTTGAGAAGAACTAAATATAAGCTATTTATGTCATTAAACAGAGATTACAGTTGTTACATATTTATGTCTAACTAGGAAAATCACTCTAATTGACTCAATCTTAGCTCAGAGCTTGAACAAAATATATGTAAAAATTACAGGACTTCTCTTAGGTTTATGAAAGCATAAGAAAAATGATAAATTGAGACTAGCTGCTTCTTTAGTTTCAGAAATTTGAAAAATATAAGGATACTGGGGTGAGATTTTGATTGAATAATGATCTCCGTAGACTTAGAAATCCACACTGTATTTGGTGGAAAAGAAATAAAAGGTACAGTTCCTGTGTAAAAAGATAGTTGATGTCAAAACCCTCGTCAAATTTTTATTTAATTATGGGAACAGAAGATTCAGTTTATTAAAAAGCCTGTCTAAACTCTTGTTTACATGTATAGTACAACTGAATTTGATAGACTTGAATTATAACTTATAATATTAAAAATATGATATTTTAGAGACCATTAGGGGTCCAATTCCTGCAGCCATTTTGCATGAATGGGGCTTGACCCTTCCATATGTAGTAGACATTTCCACTAATAATGAGAAAAAAATAAAACTGCTTTGCCATTCCAAAAATCAAAATTGTCTATTTAGTTGTGTACTAAGCCATCTAGTGAAAAACTTGGCATTAAATAGTTCAGTCCCATTGCTAACAAGGTTGTAAACTTGCTAAAATCTGTCAATATAGCAGAATTACAGAATTTACAGGGTTGGAAGGGACCTCTGGAGACCATATATTTCAACACCCCCGCCAAGACAGGGTCACCTAGGGCAGGCTGTATAGGAGCACATCCAGGTGGGTTATGAATGTCTCCAGAGAAGGAGACCCCAAGACCATCTTGGGCAGCCTGTTCCAGTGCTCTGCCACCCTCAGTGTAAGGATGTTTTTCCTCACATTGAGGTGGAACTTCTTGTGTTTTAGTTTTACAGTCCCTGTTCCTCATCCTGCCTCTGAGCACCACTGAAAAGGGTCTGGCACCATCCTCTTGACAAATGCCTTTGAGATAGTTCTATATTTTGAGGAGATCACCTCTTAGTCCTCTCTTCTCCAGACTAAATAGGCTCAGCTCCTGCCATGTCTCCTCAAAAGATAGATGCTCCAGAATACATTTGTGTCACAAATATTGCAGCTACAGACCTGAGCTGTTTCACAGAATGGTTGAGGTTGGAGCAGTTCTTTCAAGATTATGTACTTCAACCCTTCTGATTTAGCAGGTTCAGCAGTTTGCCCAGGATCATGTCCAGGCAGGTTTTGAAATACCTACAGAGAAGTGTTCTCAAAAACCTCCCTGAACTTCCAGTACTTGGTCCAAGTACTCCCAAGCCTCTTCCAGTACTTGGTCACACACAAAGTAAAGAAGTTTTCCTCATATTTGGATGGAACTTGCTGTCTTTCATTTTGTGCCTGTTGTCCCCTGTCCTGTTGCTGGGCATCACTGAGCAGAGCCTGGCCCCATCCTCTTTCCCCCTGCCCTTAAGATGTTTGTATGCATTGGTAAGAGCCCTTCTCATTCTTCTCTACTCCAGGCTAAACCACCCCCTCATAGAGAGATGCTCCAGATCTCTAATCATCTTTGGAGCCCTTCACTGGATCCTCTCCAAGAGCTCCCTGTCTCTCCAGGAGCCCAAAATTGGACACAGCAGTCCAGATTTGTCCTCACCAGGGCTGAGTCAAAGGGCAGGATCCCCTCCCTTGACCTGCTGGCAATGCTCTTCCTAATGCACTCCAGGATACCACTGAGCTTCTTGGCCACAAGGACACACTGCTGGGGCAAGGACAGCTTCTTGTCCAACAGAATCCCCAGGTCCTTCTCCACAGAGCTACTTTCCAGCTGGCCAAAGTTACCTCTCCTGAAGTTCAGGGTTAAATCCATGTCTGAGTCTTGTAAAGGAAAGAATTGCTTAAGAGTTAAGTATACAAGTATGAAATGAACAAGACATCAATTTATAAGTGGAATCAGGAAAAAAGGGAATAATTTTTGAAGAGTGCTTTATTATATCACCTGACATCTGCCACTTCTGGTAAAGGATAAAAGGAACACTGGGAAGAAAAGATGAATATGAGAGTCTGGTGTTAAAGGGTATATGTACAGTAGTGGCAGTGGATGTAGAGAGAAAAAAAAAAAAAAACAACAACAGACTTTGTTTTAGAAAAATACAGCCAGCATTTTTATAGATCTGTTTCTAACTCCTTGCACAAAAAATCTGTCACTAGTGTGAGAATCACTTCTTGCAAAATCATACTGAGGCTTGAAATATCTGAAAAGGAATGGCAAAATTCATTAGGGGGGAAAAGGTAATTTCAGCAAAATTTTAGGAAGATGAAAGTAGAAGCCTTTGGAGAGATAACAATGCTTAAATGATATAGTCTTTATGATGTAAATTTCCTGATGTGGACACATATTTTTTCAGTTGGGAATATTTTTAGGGTATAGAAATGTTATTTCTGCACAGGTTATCTAAGGAGAACAAACTTCCTGCTGTAGTTTAGGCTTTTTGTTTGCAGTTGCTAAACTGATTGGGAATATAGAAAAGAATTTAAGAAGAAATTTTTGAGATAAGTCTCAGAGTATGCTGTCATTGAAAATACCATTGCTGGGAAGTTCAATATACCTTTCTAAAATGACAGTGTTACACAAATCTAGTTTGTTTCAAAATATTGTTTTGCACCAGTTCCAGGTTTGCCCTTGTATACTTTCTTGTCTGCCCATACTCTGGACACGTTCTTGCAGCATGAAAACACCCTGAGTTCTTAACATCCTTTCCAAAATGATTAACCAAAATAATACCTTTCATTAATATGATAAATTATATTTTAATTAGAAATTGTATTTCCCTGTTGAAAGGATCACTAACGGTGTTCAAACACTGTATGTGCTTATTTATAATTTTGTAATGCAGTTGTCGACTTCTGTACATAGGCAAATGTTGCTATCTGTTTTCCTGGAGGATTTCTTGGCTCTGGCAATACTCTGTATTTTCCTTCCTTTCGTCCAAGTTATGTACTTTTGGGAAGATGATCAATGCTCTATATTAGAGTCACTAGGAAAGTTCACTGCTTGAAGGCTTCCTTAGGAAAGTTCAGTGTTTGAAGATGTTCTTTTGTTCAAAATCAAGCCAACAGATAAAATATTCACAAAATAGAAACAGTAATAAAAGATTCAATTAAGATGTGTCAAAAGGTCAGTGTTAGAAAGTTAATTTTTTGCAGGGTTGCTGCACATTTTATTGATGAGAAAATATCTAATAATCCTATTGAATAAAATCATTAACATAAAGTATTTTATTCAACTAAATTCAACTAATGTTTGACCTGAAGTCAAAATCAGTGGAGTTAAAAGGAAAAAAGAAATATTTCCTTTAGATCTTGAAAAACTGGAAAAAAGCAATGTTTCCACCAAAAAAATTATTCTTTATTGCACTGTCTGTTTTGATGAAAAGATGATAATTTTGATCATCCTTTAGTTATGCCTCATTGTAAGATATTCAGTAAATAAGCGATGTAAACAGATGTTGCTAGCAGCCACAGTGGTTTGCACAGCAGTTTGTGAATTCCACTTCTAGATCTTCTGAGAACTTCTGGGAACTTCTGGGAACTTCTGGGAGCCTCAGGGCTTGTGCCGGTGGTGCTGGTGTGCACTGGTGCAGCTGCTACAGAGCTCCTAGAGGCTTTTGCTTCCATTAGCAAAGATCCTGTTTCTGGTAGTGTCCATTCAGGATTTGTGGTCAAAGGACACTTTGCCCTTCTGTCTTCAGCTGACTCCTGAAGACTCAGTGATAATCCCCGCTCAGTGGGTGCTAGGGAGACACCTGCACTGCCTTCCAGCCCAGATATCAGCTCCCAGCAGTACCCAACAAATGCATTTGTTTGTGCAGAAACATGCACGGGGAGGGGGCAGAAGCTGCTCATTCCTCATACAAGCGGTGAAGGACCACAGCACAGCACCATCCAGGGCCCAGAAAAGGTCTGGAGAGGGGATGTAGCTCTCAGGGCCTGTGGGGGCAGAGGGAGAGCGCACGAAGACAGAGGGAATGTGATAGATTCATAGAATTATTTAGGTTGGAAAAGACCTCTAAGATCATTGAGTGCAACTGTCAGGCTATCACTGCCTAGTCAGTCCACCACTAAAACAGGCAGAGAGAAGAAGAGGGAATTGCTTTCCAGTAAAAAGATTACCTCAGAAGCCTAGAGTGCTTCTATGGAATGGATGATGGTCTGGTGAACATTTGTGGATCAGGATAAAAATGGGAAAAGTTAAATAGCTCTAGGAAGTCTTGGGATCACAGACACTGGTGCTCATTGAAGACTCAAGATTCCCTGACATCAGCTAGAGGGGCAATGTAATGAGATGTGAAAAGTTCAAGTTTCTGAAGGGTTACAAGGATAACTTCAAGATACAGACACTGGTTGGCACAACCAAGGGTGACACAGATGGATCTACTCTTCCCTGGAAAGAGGTGCTGGGCTGTGGCCATTCATGGCAGCCTGGGCTGTAGCTGCCATGGAACAGCGGATCTGAGATGTTGTGTGACAAGTTTGTGCAATGTCTAGTCCTTAACACACTCAAGATCAGACTTTTTAAAGCCCTGAGATATTGGTCTGATCTGAGGTTCATTTAAACTTGAATTGTCCTTTGAACTCTTCAGTTACTATCCATCATCAGCTGAATGGCCGTTTTGAAGAGGAAAGATGGAAGTTGGAGGTTGTATACAGACAAAGATTTCAGAAGTCTCTGCTTGAGAAATATTTCCTTTTCTGGGCCATGAGATTTAGTTTAGATACTTGCAAAATTAATATATTTTAGTACTTACTTCCTTGTTTTCTGCTACTAACTTTGTTTTCCATTGAAGACAATAGAGAATATGAGAACAGAGAAATTTTTATGAGATTAAAACCACAACTTTTCATCTGCTACCCGCAGAGGCCAGGTATCTGAAACTCTTATTCAACACTACATTAAATCTACCTATGAACCTCAAAGTTCTGAATTTAAAAAGTCTGTATGCCGATTCCATACAAAAAGGTCTATCTGTTTTAAGAATTATTAAAAATATTTGTGGGTGGCTTTCTCACACACAGGCTCTTTCTGGCACTGTCAGTTTTCTTGCAGAACCAGGACAGCATCACAAGCTCTTAATTTCATCTTCAAGTTATCCAACACAAATCTTCAAGTTATCCAACACAAATGGCACAAATGCTGACAAACCAGTAGAAAAAAGTTTTACAGAAAATTTAGCAGCAGTAATAATGGCACCATAACCTGATTATACAGCAGTAAAGGATAGCAGATTTTTTTTTTTCCCTTTTTGGTGGATACAGGGTTCTACAGAATACTATAGATTTCTGAAACTGTAGATTTCTGACATAGCAGTAATGTATGACAGAATCATGTAAAAAATAATCAGAGTTAACCTTATTAAGTATTCATTTGCTCTATGTATATTTGCACATGAACATGAAGTGCCTGAAAGTAAGAAGTGATTTGTACCTTTTTGTACCAGAAATTCCTGTCTGTTTCACTATGTTCATCTAGGAAATAAATTTGTCAGACTTGAATCCAAATTAATATGATTTCTTGTTTCTCTTTTAGAAGTCTTTTAGAAAAATCTTCCTTTAGTTTTAGATGTAAAACTACTAGTAATACAATGAAGACATCTACAGCTTAAGGCCTTTTGCTTTAATTCGCTCAATTGGGAATTTTAAAATTTATCTTCATGTAAGATATTGAGTTGAAAATTTCTTTTTGCCATATCTTAGGTCTTGACCATCATGGAGAATTTCATTTCTGAATCATCTTTTGCTTGCAGCCATTAGTAACCTAGTAGAGAACAATGCTGAAACTGATTTTTTTTTCAACATAGAGATTCAAGTAATACTTTGTATTTGTGTTGAATCTCACCTCATATGCATATACCAGCAGATTGGCACCTCTGTCTTTCACACAGGCAGATGGGAATTTGTTCTACTTTGACATTCCTAAGGTTGCTGTTAAAGCTGAGAAACGGAGCTTGGAAGTTTGAGAATCTATTGCTTTTTGAAATAGAATGGAAAACTTGTGATATCTAAAACATTGAAGTGCTATACCACAAAAGTATAGGAAAGAATACAAGGACTTTTTTCTTAAAGTCGATTCCATTATTTTAGGGTTTGAATTTGTGTGAGCTTGAGGCTTCTTTCACCAAGCTCAATGTTTCTAGCTGATTCCAAATTTTAGTACCAAAGTTATAGTGTGCCTTTCAGTAGTTGTCTCTCATAATGATTTCTCTCCACTTAAATGCTACAACTATAACCCTGCATCATCCATTCCATGATAGGAGAAAAATAAGGTTAGTCATAAGACAGCAAGAGATGCAGCAAGCAGCTACCAGCTGCCCCGTGGTTCATAAGTGCAGCTTCCTATCTCTGCCAGTTTCAGATGGAAGCGTTTGTGAAGGAAAAAAAAAGGAGACAGAACATCGGCACAAAAGTGCAACGACACTTTGTACATTCGACACCCTGCAGAGATGGAGAGATTTTTTTCAGCTACCACAGGACAGCTCAAAAAATTCAGTTGTTAAGCAGTAACAGGAATAATCCCTCAAAAACATAGGAATGGTAAAGGTGCAAAAAAATTTGTTTTAAGGTGCCAAGCTGAAAGAATTTAATGTCACCTTGAAGTAACATATTGTAGCATGCCAGGATCTTTAAGGATAAAATGGGTTTTAAAAAATACTAAGGAAGAGATTAAAGCATGTGATTTAAGTGAGAAACAGAATGGCAGCAATTCCTAGGCTAAGCAACTTCTGTTTTACTTGAAGACTGCAAAGAAAAGTTCATGCTTCCTAACCAAGCCAGAGCTACTTTTATGCCTGTTTTTCATCATTAGACTGGCTACCAAAAAACCCCAAAGACTAGTGGTTGGTTTCAAGTATATGAGGAACAAATTGCTTTAATTTTCTTTTTTTTCTTTTAAGGTAGTTTAAAATGTATTTTGGATTTGGGTAACTGTTTAATCTGCTGGTTTGCTCTATTATACCTGATTTAGACTCCAGTTCCTACATCCAGAGTTATACTGAGATTCTTCTCTGGTGTCAACCATATCCTGCTTTTTTCCCAGTGTCGTGCCAGAGTTACTCCACCATCCACTGGCATGAGTTTTATGCAAGCCTTGATATAAAACTAGCTCAGACCAGAAAAAAACCTTGGAGATGAATGCCAACAAAGCAGGACTGTAAAAGATCACTTTCTTTTTGTTTTTATTTTTATTTTATTTGCAATCTTTACATATACATGTATATATTTTTATATATTAAAATATATATGTATATGTATACACAATATATGTATGTATTTCTCAGAACCTTTTGTTTTTAACACTACAGCCACATTAAATGTTCTGGAATATAAAACCTTCTTTGTGGAAAAGGGACACTTTTCCATAGAGCATAGAGGGGTTTTTAACATGAACAAAACCCATGTATTTTTCACCAAGATTCTTTGCTGAGAAATTAAATTAAGTTGAAGTCTGACTAAAGTAGTAAAAAAATTAACATATTTTCTTTTGAGGTTGCACATGTGTGATAATTTTAAATGTTTCTGAATTCTTAGATTTAACAAATTAATGCACCTAACACCTTAAGACAAATTTAATATGAACTTTCAATGACAGAAAATTAAATGGTCACTCATATCAGCTCAAGGAAGTGAATTTTAATTGAAATTTTCAATAATATTGAAACATCAAATAAAAGCAGAAGAAGCTGTGTGCATTTTTTACCTCTGTCACATATTCTGAAACCCACTCTTATGTAGTAATTACTTACACTGGATTTGTAGAAGTGTTTAAAAATTGCAAAGGGGTTAAGTAACAGATCTATTGGCAAATCTATTATACATTCTTATGTATGTATAATATTTGTTATAAATTATTCATGCAAAGTATAATCTTTGTTTTCAGAGTAACTTCAAATATATATTACAATTACCTTGTATGTTTGATTGAAGATAGCAACTGAATGATAGACCATAGAAAAATAATGCAATTGTAGAACAATCTATTAAATTTCACCAATTTTACTGACTATGCCAATGCTATTTTTTTTTTTGACAATAGAAGTAGAACACAATATATTATCTGCTGCAGATAAAAATACAGAAGCTAAGGTAAGTCTCCGGACAATACCATCAAACAGAAAAAATAGATCCTCTCTAAGAAATGTTAAAGAAGCTAGTGAATTGGTGAGTTGATATACTTAGTGATCAATGCAAAACAAAACAAAACATAAAAAAGGACAGTAGCATTTATCTTTATTTAGTAAGTAAACAGAAGGAAAAAACAAGCTATTTAACATATGCATAAAATATTGTCCTGAGACATCTGGATTTTGCTTGGATATATAATTGAATAAAGATTTCAAATAAAAGTAAAGATCATATTTTATTGTTCTTTAGATTGAATGAGATATGACCAAATTATTCACTAAAACAACTTACATGACACTTCAATTATCTTTTTTTCTATAAGAGCACTGTATTTTAATTAAATTCTGTCAGTTGAAGTAGCAAGAATATGGTGAACAAATACCATCAACTGAGCCGTTTATTTCAGACACTTAATTTTGAGTGGTTCCAAGGTGCTTCTCTTTTGAAAAGTACTGTCTATACCTGGCTCACTGAATATGAAGTCTCAATTTAAAAAAAAATAAATTATGTAATGTAGTAACTGACTGAGGGAGTGAGGGAGAGGTTTAATACATTATTTTTGTTTGGTTATGAAAAAATATGAAATACATTGTGTATTGAGCACCATTTACCTTAAAACATTGATGCTTCTTCTTTAAATGAATAATCTCAAGTGAGAGGCGGTTATCAACAAGATGGTATTCCAAATGCCCCCAAAATTAGGCAATTAAAGAAAATACATTTGACATTGAATCTGAGATAGTTCAAAAACTAATTTCTGGTCAGTTTTTTTGTTTTGTTGGGAGGATTCTTTACATTCAGCAACACTGGTTATTGCAAAAACAGGTCATGTAGGCCAAGTTCAATACTTTGCCGTAGGACTGCATTTAACATAATCTTACCTGTCTTGCTCTTTGTTGCCCTGATTTTTTAAGATTTTCTAAGCCGTCTTATGTTTACATTCTTGTAGCAAACTTTCTCACACACTTTCTGTAAATAACTTATTGTTTTGCACTCTTTTATAGAAGAGGAGAAATTTGATGGATTGTTGGTTTGTTCAGTTCATTGGAGAGGTGGCATTTTCACCCTCCAATCCACTGTCACTTTTGGAAAGCTGTAAGTGCTAGAGTCAGAAAAAAACCTTCCCTTTTCTTCACCTTGAGAGCAGCGGTGTGCGCGCTTGTGTTGTTTCGTGTCCTATAGTGACAGCTCTTGATAAAAAAGACAGTATTTTATTAATTGGTGCACATAATTCCTCGATTAGAAAATACCAATTTTCCCTCCTGTAAGACAGAAAGAAAAAATAATATTTTGGAAATTCAATCTATTTTATCTCAGTTCTTTCAAGAACTGGCATCATTTCACAGAAAAGTTTCACTTAAACTTTTTGAAGGCTTCTTAACAGTCCAACAAGCCAATTGCATCAAAGTATCATACAATTTACATTTGATCTGTACCCGAAGCTGCCTGCACGAAGGTCCCAAATTCAGAAAACTGTCTGATGCACTGCCATCAGCAGGTAGATGCAGAGGTGTAGTGCTGTAGTGCCATTGGAAGCTGTACAAAACAACATAGATGTTGATGCTTAGTTAAGATTTTTCAGTGAGCCTCTATTTAGTAGCAATTTTTTTGTTACCTAGACGTTTAGCGAATATGAAACCAATGGGTTCGACCATGTACTGCATTTACTGAGTTCTGTTCATGTTCCTGGCAGAAACCTGCTCTGCTGAGAGACCACTAGGTCTTGCTGAGTCCTTTGTCTTTGCTCGTCTTTTTACGCTGTAGACTTTGGTTGTTTGTACATCTCCTGAGTCAATAGAATCTTGATCTTCAAAGGGCTTCTTATTAACTAAAGAGCATACAGTGACTGAGCATTAAAATATCAATCTTGCAGAGCAGTCCTAAGAATTCACTCATCTAAGTGTACAGTTGTCTACTTCACACTGAAGTGAGAGGAAAAATACATTTAACCTGGAGTACTACTTGCATGGCTAAGTATAAATTTAGACAGCAGCTGGCACAAAATCCTTCCTCCTGATCCTGGTAACTAACATAATACATGATTTGGTAAGTAAAACACTTTTTGCCCTTGTAGTATTCAGGAAAAGTGAATATCATAGTTAATTTAAAGAATACACTAAAACTGTAAATTTCTGTGCTATTTTTATCCAGCAAAGAGCAAAGTGAGCAAAGAAAGAAAAACAAACAACCCCCCTCCACAGTGTTCTAAGTTGCTTGTTAACAGGTTTTTTTTTAACAGAAAACTTTTCCCTCCTTGCAAAATGCTTGAGGAAACCTACTAATTTTTAGGAAATAAAAAAGTACTTACATTTACATCTGCTGCTAAGGAAGGCATTTCATAATTTAAGAGAAATCCCTAAGTTTATTCAGATTTGTCTAAAATCTTGCCAGTTTTCATTTACCCATTGAGTATGGAGAAGAGACTAAAGAAACAATGTCATAGAATAACTTTAATCACCAGAATGTTCTCTCTTCAGCTTGAATTTAGCAAAAGTGCCTTTTCTGTTCCAAGACTCCAATTTTAATTTACAAATTTACTTCAACAATAGCACAGTATGGCTTGAAATCTTCTTTCAGTGAACGTATCTATTATATCCGTGAAACTGCATGAGCATGGTTTTAAGAGAGTTTGGGTTAGATTTAACCTAAAAACTCACAATAAATCTGCTTCCCAGGATGCTCTCATTCTCTCACCCCTGAATGACCAGTCTTTCAATTTTCTACATCAAGGAACCTTTTGGAGCATGGCTACTCCATAAGCTATTATTTAAGTATTTTTAGTGATAAGTTCATTTTCTCATAGACTCAATCATCAGATACATTTGAAATTGTGACTGAAATTTTGCATACTTAGTGCTGTCTTTAAAAAAATACTAATTTAAGTTACATAGATGTTTTGTAAAATAAAGTTATGACAATATATAATATAGTTTTTGGTGTCTAGCTGGAAGGTAAAAGTTCATTACAGATTACAAGATAAAGAATAGAAATCACTTCATAAGAAATAGAGGATTCAAAAGAGAGGGAATTAATAAAATCATAAAACATTTAAATTTGGAATGGCACATTTTCATAAAGGCTATGAAAATGTCAAGAAACATCACCCATTCCTCCTGCTTCTGATGTTTGCTGTCTTAGACACCTACCTGCTGCTCTAGATCTTGTTCTTAGGAGATTCAGAAGTGTGAAGGAGGCCCTTATAAATGTGTGTTTCATCAAGGTTGCTCTTCTTAATATTTCTTTATTTCATAATCAATGAATCAAACTGCAGGTGAAAGACAAAGTAACCATCTTATGTTATATTTTTTGTTGGGTTTTTTTCTTCTGCAAAACAAACACATCAATGAAATTTTTACATTTTCACTATTTTCTCATTATAAGAAGGGAAACTACTATACATCTTCTGTTCATATACTATTGTGTGATCTTGCGCAAGAATAATAAGGAAACTAATTTGAGAGCGATGCTGAAAAATTGAAAATATTCAGCCCTTGTATTCTAAGTATGCTTTAAACAGAGCAGGATAAATACCAATTTGTAAATATCTGTCCCATTGGATTTAAAACTTTAACAAGGTTAGGATGAAGGCGTTTTCCAAAACAATGCATACTAGATATATACAATGCAGCTAAAATTCAGTGTGGTGTCTTGCCTTTATTTGCAATTGAAAGCATACAAAATATGGAGAAGAAGGAGGTTTGATGTATAATTTTCTTTCAATAACTGCCAGAGAACTATTAATAATCATAGATGTAGCAGTTATTAAGAGTTACTTTTTTTTCTTATGTTTAGTTGATTTTTGGAGTGCAGCTTAAAGCATTTGTGTTCAGATAGGCTCCCAGCTGAATATTTGATGTCTGTGCTAGCTAATACAGCCAACAATTCAAAGCAATGGTTTCTGAATTACTTTATTTGGGGAACAAGAGAAGGGGGAATGTGTTTTGTTTAATTGCATGTTTTGAATTCATAAGACGTAACATGCTCTTTCATGAGGAATGTAAAACAGAAGTAGTTATTTCCTTAATTATGCTCCAAGGCCCTACATTTGTTCTTTTGGACAGCTTTCTAGAAAACTTCTGCCTTCTGGCTCCTGGAGTTGTCAGTATTCAGAGAGAATACAAGCATTGCTATATCCTTTGCTACCTCAGAGACTACTGGTTTTATCTTCTCTAAAGCTGGGTGAGACTTGCATTCATAGTATACACAAAGATCATAGTAAAGACTTAAAATAATACAGTTTAATCTTTATTTATTTAATATGCAGTTTGTTGATTAGGTAATTTTTTATTTTTTTTACAATTTGGTTGCCAGACCTGAAAATCATTTTTTTTTTTTTTCCCCCATGGAAATGAAAGAAAGCCCCACGTCTAGTCCTAAATCTAGATTTTATTTTAGAAATTAAAACCACAGGAAATGGTGTATTCATAAATACATTCACTGCATGTGGTTGCATTTGACAACACTGAGGAATTTCTGGCCCCAGATTATCAGGCTTCTTGAATCCCATCTCATGCATCCCATACACAGTGAGAGAGGATTGCTGGTGTGTACCCAGTTTCTGAGCAACAGATTTAGCTCTGAACAGTATGCTTGGCATTGCTTACCCAGAGTTAACACTTGAGGTATTAAGAGGGGCTAAGATGCATAGCACTATAGTTTGAATCCTTGCAAGGAATATAAATTACCTTTGTTTGCTAAAATAAGTGAAAATGGAAGGTGTGATATTCTTTAAGAACTGTTTACTCGGATAATTCCACATTTGAGTCATCTGGACTATCACCAAGCATGTTGTATTTCAAGAGCAGCTTCAGGTTCTTAGACATATCTGGGCACATCTCAACTTGGTGCACAGATGTGCCCAGATGTGCTGGTCTGCACTGGATGGAGGATCAAACACTTTTTGCTACTATTCCTGCTTTTTCAGGGGGCAAAGAGAAGATTGTGGAGGAGAGGGGAACCTGAATGAGAAGCTGTGAGAGTTGTGACTGCTTCTGATTACATCCTGCTTTCTGCCTTCCTAAGTGCACGTATTCAGAAACCTGAACAGGGAAGTTTTTCTGGTTTTGGAGATGTGAGAAGGTTTTTGTTTCATATGCTCTTCTCTGCCATCCTCAACTGGTTTCTGTCACATACTGCCAGTCTAAACTTGAGAGATGATAGTATGAATTGATTAGTGTAATTAAGTACAACTTCTAAAGTCCCCTAAAAACATCCCTTGACAATTCATCTCTATACCATTCTCCTTTGTTAAAAAACAGAGATACCCCTTGTTACCTAGATTGCATGCAAATTTTAAACTATGTTTTTAAACTGCTACTGACCTAGCCAGCTTTGCACCCTCTTTGACTCTGAATTGTTTTGTACCCACAGGGTTAACCTCAGTAAGTTAACCTTACTGACAGCAGCACAATGAAATGCAGATAATCTTTTTTCAATCATCAGTCGACATTTAGTCAACAACTAAATGTTAAATGAAGCTTTTAATGACAAATGTATTTCTAGCTCATTATGACAAGAAAAGGCGCAATATTCATAACTTAGCCTATCAAAAATCTACACCGTGCAGCTTTGTGTGCATGAAATTTTAAGTGGTACATTTCAGATTATCAGGATTACTTACACTAAAAGATATGGATATGAGTTGACAGATGTGTCCATGAATGTTTAGGAATTCATGGTAACTGACTGAATCTTACTGTTTAATGACTTAAGGCCTTACTCTGGTGGAATATGCACATCATGTGTGCATAATTCAAACACAGATATGGTAAGACATCACTGTCTATGTTACATAAATACTATTTCAACAGGATTTATTCTTACTATCTGAAAACGTCGTAAGAATCTGAGGATTCATGTTTATTGGAGCAAAGGGAGGTTTCAGTGTCTGTCTGGAACTTTTCCAATGGCTAAAGTTATAATTGTTTATCACTACTCTGTTTAGAAATATTTCAAAACTTGTCTTTTGAGCCTGACATTACTCAGTCTTTCACTCCTTTATTTGGAAACATCACTCAAATTAGTCAACCTTCTGTGCCAGAGTGTCTAGTGACATTTTTCAAAGGTTATTTTGGAACACAGATATTTCTCTCATTTCATAGAAACCAACCTCATCTGCAGAAAGTCAGTGAAGATTTATCTGTGCAGTCTGGATTCCTAAAGGTATTGGAAGTCTTTGACTCAGTTCATGTCAATGGCATCTACCAAAGATAATGAAAGAATCTGTGGGAATATATTGAGCATGATGATGATGCATACACCACTGCCACAATTTCATGACAAATTTTTGGTTTATATTTGTTTGTTGAAATGATAATGCCTATTGTATATTTTTCCTGTAACTCAGTTATTGCTTGAAACTGATCACAAATTAAGTTTGTTAAGAAGATGAGAGAAATATATTTTCATGGGAAAAAAAAAAAATAGAGTCCTTACTTAAGTGCCAAAGATCTAAACATGGAACTGATTAAATTTGTTTAATACTAGTGACTCAAGCCTTATTTTTGGTATCTTATTTCCTGGCACTGCTCTGTGGACATCTGATCCTTAATTGCATATTCCCAAAATTATAATTTGAAATATCTTCATGGTGCTGAAAAAGCCCATCAAGTACAGTTTGATACAAAGCATCTCAGCGATGCTGTTTTAGTACAGCTGTGTGCAGCTCAGTGGGCAAGTGATAGGAAAGGTTCTGGTTTTGGATGTTTTTTAAAATTATTATTCTGTTGGGAATCTGCTTTTCTACCTTAAATTCTGCTGGCAGAGTACAGCCCTAAGCAGATGTATCAGGTACAAGAATATGTCTCAAAAGGATAAATTTTTCTGTGTTAATGGATTTACACTCATGGATATATCTTCTGCAGCTCTGAAAGGCCAGGAGCACAGACTTGTCACTCCAGAAACAAATTAGCGGCTGCAGAATGCTTCCTCTTGTAGATTTGGAGCAAGCTAGAAGTGAATGAGTAGTGCATATAGGCTCTCCCATCCAAAACTAAGCAGAAAGAGCTAATGAGAAGGTCATAAACCAGTCTCTAGCACTCATCCTTTCACCCTGATAGAACATCAGAGGCTGAAAAATATCAACATTTTAGTATGCAGGCATCCAGAGCAGGGAACATGTTTTTCACATTCTTTTCTTAGGTTATTTAATCACCACAATCAAGTTCAGAATTAGAAAGAGGAAGAAGCAAGTAATGGCTGAAAACTAAATAACCATTCTTACAGCTTTTATGCACATCGCTTGAATCATCAGCTCTAGACATTTAAACTGAGACATATTAAACTGGTTAATGTGCAGAATGATAACTAAACATCTGACCACCTGGTTGATTAGCATTTAGAAAGAAATTGTACAGTTGAGAAATAGAAACCAATTACAGAACTTAAGAAAGAATACGAAAGTCTCATATCTTATAAATATGAAACTGAGGAACTTAATAAGAATCATTTTTGCCAGCTGTTTCCAGGTTTACTGAATCAAAGTAAATGAGTTTTAAAAGCCATTTAGCAGATGGAAGGAAAATGTTCACATTTCCTAAAGTGTTAATGAAATTTAGTTATAGCAAAATTGGCAGAAACGAAAAATAGAAACAATGGTTATGTGAAACCAGCAGCTGCCACAGTAAAATTCTGAAATGTAAAAGCAAAACAAAACAAAACCCCAAATAACAACAGGTTTCTTTTTCTCATTTCTTAATGGTAGAGTGGTAAAAGGAAAAGAAAAGAAGTGAAAATTTTCTTCTGTCTTTTTTGAATCTTGCTAATGAGTGCCATTTTTTATTAGTCGGTGGTTATAGTGCAGCACAACTAGCTCATAAATACACTACTACTGAGACTGGTAATGATTCAAATGATAGTCATAAATCCATTCAAATTGATACTTAGGGCATTGATAAAGAAGGCCAACAGCCCGAAACATTTTAAGTGTTCATTTCAAAAGTTTTGGCACAAAGAACTTTATTTCCCTGTAGGGATCATCATGTAGTTCTTAGAAGTTTTATGTATTTACCTGTATGAATCAGATAATGAGGCGAAGAGAAAGAGTACTACTGAAGAACAGTAGCAGAATGTAAGGACTAGCAGAGCTGCTTATTAAGAGGCTAAAGATTATTCTCAACTATATCCACAGAAATAAATATCCTAAAGATAAAATTGTGGCTTACTGTGCTAGGCAGGAGAAAAGTGGAATAATGAAAGGCATCTGTTTTGGCACAATAAACAGTTTCCACTCTGTGTTGCGTACCAAAAAAAAAAAAAAAAAAGACTGCATCATCAGAGTCATCTGAAATAAAGCCCATACTTCCTACAGGATAAGAGCATTTCTTACCAGCTATATAAAGTTTTGGGGGTTTTTTGGTTTTTTAACAGTAAATGAAGAAATACAGACCTTTGTAATTTTATCATTTTGCCTTTTTTGTTTTGTTTGATCAGCTATCAGTGCTATGATTCCCGATGTTTGGGAAGAATGATGTGCAGAACTCCATGATATCAGAAGGTTAATTAATTACTTTATTATACTATATTATACTATAACTATATTACAAAGAATACACTAACAAGAACTATCACTAACTAACTACCTAACTAGAAAACCTATGACTCTTCACCTGAGAGTCCACACAGCTTGGACCTGATTGGCTAATTACAGAAACCATCTCCACCAGAATCCAATTACCACATTCCTCCAGATAAACAATCTTCCAACACATTCCACATGTGCAAAACAACAGGCGCAGCAAGCAGAGAAAAGAATTGTTTTCCCTTCTTCTCTGAGGTTTTCTCGCTGCCTTTCCCTGAAGAAATTCTCGGGAAATTGTGCCTTGCTTTTCTCCGTAAAGAGAATTGTGGCTACAATCAGCAGGTGTGCAACACATAGATTTCTCATTTCTGTTTTCTGATCACCTGCTTTATGGGTCCTTTGCCTTCCTTTCTGATTTTCTACTTCAAAACCAGTGACCTACACATTATGCTATGAGTCCTTTTGACTTCCCGTGCACATACTTCCTGTGATGTCACTAAATATACGCAGCTAAGAGCAATTACTGTCCCCCAAGAACACTCACCCTTATTTAATTTTTTAAAAATTTCTATTTTTATCCACTAATGCTAAGAAAAAGTAGTAATGGCTTAGTATATTAACATAAAATGGCACTTCATTCATCTGAATATTACATGGTTTTCCCATAAGTTTATGGAGTTTGAAGAATTTCCCAGGAAGGAATGTCAACTACAATATCCCTGCACCAGAACAGGCTCTAAAGCATTAATAAAAAATGTTATTTTTTGTGTACATGTTAGTTGCCACAGTACTGAAAGATTAAGCTATTTTAGGACAATTTGCAATTTCTACTCAGCCAGATATTCACACAAGTTTTGAAAAAGAAGGTATTTCATGACAGGGGTTGATACAACTTTAGCACAATCACTGATTCATGTTCTCAGAGAGAGAGTTTACCTTTATTATAAATTCAGATTTGAATGAAATAACCTATGCTTCTATTGCTATTGACCTTTTTAATTCTGCCTTACTGTCAAAGTGTCCCAAATGGTAAGATAATGAATGGTGCAATATCTCGTCCAGACTTCCTACTGTTCTACAATTATATTTGGAACACTTTTCTTTCAGCAGACTTGGAGAAATTGTTGGATTTTCTTCAGTCTTAAGTTAGAATAATGTAAAAATTTTGGTGTGTACAATCCCTTAACACCCCTATACTGACCTTCTCTCAACCTCCCATCCCTGCTTTCTTGAATAACATTTCTTTTAAAACATTAATAACTTCTCTTAAGCTATGTTAGAATAAGATTAAAACAAGTGTTAATTAGTTCCGAGCAAATTAATAATTAATTAGAGAGCTCTTGAGTCTTGTACTATGCACTGGTACTGTGAAGCTACAGTGTAAACATTAGCTTTCAAGACCATTTCTTGGTGATAAAGGCTTCAGAGTATTTTATCCATTCCAATCTAGATCCAGGAAAGTTAATGAAATCAGTTCATTCTGATGCATTTAGTGCCATATAATGACAGGTATGCACTGTGAGCATAATGCATGAGGCTCTGGGGCAAGATTACTGCATTTACGACTCTCATGAAGCAATTTCATGGACAGTACTTGTCAGTCAGCCAGGAAAGTTCTCCTTCAGAGAAGGCTTCAGAACTGGACACCACCTGTGGGAAAGAGTTGAGCAATATGTTGATTACAGCATTTTGCATCTATTTATGTACTTCAGTTTAATCAAACCCAAAAACTATTATGTAAAGATTTAGGTCAGGGCAGAGTGGAACAAGCTCACTTATAAATGTGCATAAGGTACTTTGTAACAAAATCTGTAATACATTTCTGTACCAGGAGATGATGCATAAATTATACATGGATATGTGGTGGGTAGGATGGGAAGTACTGTACCTAGTGCTGAAACCCCAGTTTGAATGGAGCTGGGAGTAAGTAGTTGTGTAGCCACTATTTGTATCATTTTACCCATGACTGTGTTTCCCTCAAAAAGCCAAAATCAAAAAAAGTCCTGAGAGGCTATTCTTTCTGGCCAGACACAAATTCCTTGTTATTTACTTCTTCTACTCTTTTAGGTTATTTGCAACAACATAATTTTTGTTGCTCTCATAGTCCTGATGGCCACCCCTATTTCAAGTATTTTAAGGAGAGGGCTTGCAAAGTTGTTCTTATTTTGCCTTTCAAGTTGAATGACCTCGAAAATGAAGTCAATGGAGGCATGTGTTGCAGATCAGTACTGCCTCTGTTGATGCATAATGAAGTACCTTAAAAGTCCTGTGCTTAGGTTTATATACGTGCATGGATTTGTACAATTCCTCTAAAAAAATTCCACAAATTTTACTGCATTCTGTTGCAGGGAGCCAACACAGCTGAGGGCAGTGAATGAATTTTAGGTAGCGCCTCTTAGCAGAAGATTGAGATAAATTAAAACTAGCTTCCAAATAATAATAATAAAATGAGGAGAGGGAGAGGAAGAGGGAGAGGGAGAGGGAGAGGGAGA
>LTAT01000004.1:39567808-39583491 GCA_003286495.1 Chlorodrepanis virens
TCCGTTCTCTGGATATATGAAGTCATGATATATGCTGGATTGAATATGCTACCAAAGATGAAGTTAAGAACAATGATGTGAATGAGAAGTGAAATAATTCCAAGATTAAAACTAGTCTAAACCAGGGTGTCTTCTGAAATTAAAACAAGTGAAGAAACAAAAAGCCCCATGCAAAATATGCTCCTTCCCTTCCAGAGAAAATCAAATTTATGCTGTGGCTTTCTCTCCTGGTCTTCAGAAATATGTCACTATTAGGTCTAGAGTTGATCAGGAATCATTTGGCCGTTACAAAATAATCTTTGGCTCTGTTCATGTAGATGCTGTCAGAGAAATACAGGAAATGTATTTCTGAAATACAGGAAATGCTTTTTCTGACATGTTAAGTTTGTAGAAATTGACTTTTACACAATTTTTAGAAGACTATTTGACCCACTTGAAATGCAATATCATCATCTTATTTAGTGTGCATGGGTATTCTTTGACCATGTAATAAATTTATTTCTACAACTAAAGAAAATGAAAAGAAAATGAAAAAAATATGCTCAGTACTCACACTCTCAGTTGCAATCAAGTTCCAGAAAGCTTACGTGTAACCAGTTTTCATTCTTGCAAAACTAATTACAAAAAAGATCCTGGTGACCATTATAATAATTTTCCAGATTTAATTTTTTTTAGTATAATGATTAAATGATTGCAAAAACTACTGTCATGTGAATCTTCAATAGACTTAACCTGTAGATTAAACTAGCACTTAACTGCCAAGTAGGTGTATCTGGTATCTTTTCCTTTCTTTTCCTGAAGGAGCTATGGAGATGTAATTTATACAATGAGTATTTAATATTGATTCCATTCCTGCTCCAGGTTGGATATCTGTATGGAATAGATTAACTTGGGTTTAGCTTGTTTTGTGCAAAAGGAGACCCAAGAAGAGCCAGCATAGCTAACTCGTTTTTCCTTTTGTACATTTATATTTGAATTGCACTATGAATTATCTTATATTCAGAAAAAAATGAAAGGTAAACGTTGAAAACTCTAGATGAACTTTGGAAACAAAAGAGAATAATGCATAGATTTTGATGCATTTATTGAAATTTTTTGGTGCTTATAGTTTATTCCGTTCACACTGTTTCCATCTGCGGCACCAGCTTGCTTTTCTTCCCTTAGGACTGCAGGGTGTTTTAATAATAGGCCTTCAAGACCCCCATAGCAACAAGAAGTCTGATAAAATAAAGAGAAAAAAGAGCTGAAGTGATCCCTAGAGAAGGAAAACATATTTTCCACTTTTCATTTCCATTTCACAACAGAATGATAGGCTGAACTAATAAAAGCCCATTGGCATTCCAACAAACCCAAACAGAGTTTGCCTGTTGGGTAGTAATTATACATGCCAAGTATTCACATACATAATTAAGTAGTGTTCTGTTTCTTTAAATAAACACAATTGCACAGAAGCCAAAGTAGTCAGATGGTTTCCTTATTATTTGAACTAGAGAAAAAAAAAGTTTCCCAGTAAAATTTTATTTCCCTGCCTGCTCTCATTGGTAGGCTCAGCTGACTTACAGAAATTAATTCAGTTGGCATGAGAAATTCTCAGATATTATTAATTTCTGAAACACATTGTTATCATTTGGCCAGAGGAGCAAAACATGTCAGTCATGACTAACAGCCAATAATCTAATCCTAACCAACTCTCTGAGTTTGGTTCTAATCACTTTAAACTTTGCTTGCCTTTCAGTACATACACGTTAAATTTGATGGACGTGCTGTTGTGGATCAATAAGGAATGTCCTGCCTAAGTATCTGCCAGCTGTACCAGTATTTTCAAACACTTTTCCTTTCCTGAGCAATGGTGCTTTGCCAGACAGCCCTGTGTTGCTGTTTTAGGCTGCCTGCATGGTGCATTTCCCAAGACAGCGTGTGCGATGCATGGAGGAACCTGCTTGTCTCTAGCTGGTGTATCCTGGTGGTGAGCTGCACAGCAACAGCCATTGTACAGCAGCTTCATCCCCTCAGACAGGAAGGGAAGACAGAAGTCGCTCTGGAAATCATCCTGGCACATGTGAGAGCAAGTTTCCTAGTTCCACAAAGTTAGCCAATGAACATTATGTATTTGTGCCATTAATACTGCCATTTCAGGAGGGAGATACAAGGTCACTGTGTTGACAGAGTGAGGATAAGAGGCTTGTGGCTGAAAGCACACTGGGAAGAGTAAGGGTGTCTCCTGCACTATTAATAATTATCTGTGTTAGAATAGTATCTCTGACTCCTGAATGTACAGGTTCAATGCCATCTCATTTGCTATTTGCAGATATGATTATCCTCTTTTCTTCCTCCTTCTGGCTTATTGCCTCAAATATTTATCCATTCAGGTAAAACACACTGAAAAGCAGGATAGGTGAGAGAAATTTTCCCCCCATGTCAGTAATTCTGTATTCTAATCATTACTTTTTTTTTTTGTTGTTGTTGTTGTCGTTTTTTGGTTTTTTGTGCAAAAGGCAAACGTGGGTTTACCAGCACATACGGGAAGTGCTTCCTGGGGCAGCATTAGGAAAACACTGTTGGGTTTGGAAAATGTCTGCTTAGGACATAAGCAGTTAAAAGCAGTAGCTTGGATACTGCATGGATGATGATATATTTTCACACACGCATTTATGGCCTTGATACATATACATAAGGCTAATTTTACTTTAGTTAAATCTGAAACTTCAGCTAACCTGAAATTAGTTAAATCTGAAAGGACAATACCTTAAGTGAGACATGTTATCACCACAACCTGAAGAACTCCTCCATGGTGGATAGGGAGAAGAGAGATATCAGAGCTCTAAAAGTTTAATGCAGAAAGATTTTCTGTTTCTGCACCTCTGCAGTGTTATGACTTCACTCATGTTAATGAGATGGGACTGGCTTGGAATTTAAAGAGGCATCCAGATGAACCCAAGCCAGCATAAGAAAATCCCATTAGTGATACAGAAGAAAAATAATTTGATATCAGTGTTTCTGAGTGAATCCAGAGAGCTATATGTTAGCTTTTGGTTTTTGAAAAAATCCTATAATTAATAACTATTCAAAAGCAGCTCCGGGCCATGTTTTTAGCTAAGGAATTATCATCAGGCAAACTTTTTAATAAGCCTTAACTGTAACTCAGTGTACTTTAAGAAGTTTTCATATGACTATATTTCAGAAAAGGTGTTATTTGTGAGCTGTTTCATGACGATATTGTGATTTCAGAATTATTTTAAAGTTTTAGTTAATCACTCGGGATTGGTCACCAAGACAATATCGTACTGTGTCTTCTCTTCCATTAAAGAAGAAGGGGTAAAACTAAAGAAAGGGTAAAACTAAAGAAAAGGGTAAAACTAAAAATTCAGGATATTCAATCAGAAAGCTGTGTGTCTATGTGCAGATCTATTGTTCTTATCCTCAAGCGCTTTGATTTTTGTTCCAAAAATATTTTCAGGAAAGCAGCATTCCTGTAAATACATTTTTGCTAATAGAAACAGCCTTGACATATATTTTTGAAAATAAAAAGTGTCTTGTTCTTTTTTTTTCTAATTGATTTTAAAAAGTGGTTAAATACAATGTTCACCCTTCTCATGTTCTCTAGTGGCCTCTAAATCCACAACATTCTTGAAAATTTATAATTATTGTTAACACAAAAGTAATAAATAACTTCTCCCTTCTGTTTTCTTCTTTAAAGACACAGCCTTTTTAAAGCCTTTTTAAAGTCCATTTTAATGGACACAGCCTTTTTAAAGTCCATTTTGATTAGGGGAGAGTCAGTACATACTCTTTTAGAGAGCAAAATTTGATTCAGATTTACTGTTTGTTTATCTTTTTTTCACTGTTGAAAATATACTAGAGATAACATGAAAAAAGGGGAAGTGGGTTGATGCCATTTAAGCATTCTTAATCTTTGTGTGGGGGGTGGGGATTAGGAGTTGTGGGAAATTAAACTTGTAAAATTTAAAAAATTTAAACAAACTCGTCTGTCAGCATTGTATGACAGTCACATAAAACATGATTTGCCTGAGAAACTACAGTTTCCTGTTTTAGATCAATTATATTGCTAGGCATTTTCTTCCCATAGATTCTTGTAGGATCAACTTTTTATATTTAATTACTGGGTTTTTTTAAATGCCAGGAACAATTCCAGCCAAGAACTCTGGCAAGAACACTGCTAAGTTCATGAAGAAAATAGTGACAGAGAATTTCTGTTGCATGGACCAACTTCAAGAATCAGTGATAGTTCATTATTATTATTTATTGGGATCTTATGCTTGAAAGGGGACATAAAACTGAAACTCAGAAACACTATGGTGCCTCGATGAAAGGAGAGTGTTAATGTTAGACCCTGACAAATTCCAAGACATTTGATTACTTTTTACCTATGCAGAAATTGTGGGAAATTTTATTAGATATATTATACCAATTGTTAGGGTTCAACTGTTATGCTGCTCCTGTAGAACTTAAACACAGTTAGCTGTAGAGTTTTGGAAAACAGAGGATTAAGAAGCAACATTTTTCTGAAGAAGTGAAATTGGTTATTATGAATACTTATGTTTCAGTGTTAAATTAGTGGGCAAAGCTGATACTCAACATTAAGAATTGTAAAAGTTATTAAATTTGGGATTGATTCCATGTGAAACCTTTAAGAATTTCCACTGCTAGACCAGAGACATAGTCTCTAGACCAGAGACTAGCAACTAAGCATAGGTAAAATCAACAGCCATTACAAGACAACAAATAACAGTATTGTGACTTTTTTTTTTTATTAATAAGGGACATATGTATTATTTTCATGTGTCTTCATTTTTTATTCTAAAGCAGAAATATTAATTACTCTTTCTAATTGAAATCTTATTTTGCAGGTCTAGAGCAGCCAAGAGAAATCAAATAAATTATCTAAGCTAATGGATGATTACCTGTAGTGTCACTGCATAGTGCAATTACGTGCAATTATATAGTGCAATTGTGCATTATTATTATTTAAAAAACACATAGTCCTGTCGAGGTGGGTTTAGAGGAGGGCCTCAAAGTTGGCTAGAGGGATGGAGCACTTCTGTGAGGGAAAGCTGAGACAATTGGGGTTGTTCAGTCTGTAGGAGTCTCTGAGGAGATGGTTTTGCAGCCCTTCAGTTCGCAAAGAGGGATTTTAGGAAAGATGAGGACAAGCTTTTTATCAGAGTGTGTTGCAACAGGATGAGGGGTAATGGTTTTAAACTTAAAGAGGACTCATTTTAGATTCAATATAAGGAAATGTGGAGGGTTTTTTTTTTACAATGACGATCATGATGAAATGCTATGACAGGTTGCACAGAGATGTCATGGATGTCCCATCTCTGGAAATATTCAAGGTCAAGTTGGACGGGACTCTGAGCAACCTGCCCTGGTTGAAGACGTCCCCGGTCTTTCAGAGGAATTGGGCTGGATGACCTTTAAAGCTCCCCTCCAACACAAGCCATTCTATGATTGTGGGATTCAATGCATGAAGTGCTCAGACTTGAGGGAGCCCTGTACCTTCCTAGACTTACACAAATTTAATGAGCAATTTAATAGGAATTCTTGGTTTTAATTTCTTTCTGTACACAAAGCTGCATGTGAATACTGAAGTGGAAAAAATGAAATTGAATAAATTAAGAAACAAATGACCCATTCAGTTCCTTAAATAGAACTAACTAACTAATAGAAAAGCACGAAGATGTTAGTTAAGAGACTTTGCTGCTTCTTTGCTTTGTGATATTTAACTGCTCATGAAAGATGGACTTCTCTGTTTCAATTTTCTCACTGCCACAGTCAGCCTAGTGAAATTTGCTTTCCTCTCAGATATGCTATGAAACTCAAAAACAGTGACATGCATTGTAAAAAAGCCTCGGTACAACTACAAAGTGTGATTTTAAAATTATTTTGGTTTATAATTTTGCACCTATATTGCTACTGTTTTATCATTACTCTGATTACTCTTTCAGTGCATTTGAGAATATATGAAGATGCTAACAATCTATGAGCTGTTTTGACATTGCTTGTTGCTTCATTCTAAAGACCATCCCTCTCTTGGCTCTGTAGTGTGTCGTGGGGCAAGCACCTCATGCTGGCTGAGCTGGAGCATTTAAACTGATATCCAGGAGGAGCATACACAACCAGACAGCTGTTGCTAAAATATCTGTCTGCTGTTGCAGTTGGCGCTTTTTCTGCTCTCTCTGCTCCCAATCTGTGTCCCCCAAGGTCTGAGCAACACTGGGTTTGCCTAAGCCAGGAAAATGGAGCCAATTTTTGTAATGAGAAAATTGAAGTGCTATTGCAGAGGATTAGTACCCTCCTGCTGCTTACTGCAGAATGATGGGACCTTGGTGAAGGAAAGATTGGTACAACAACACAGTGTCAGTAAAAGCAGCAGCTTATGACTGCAAACAAAAACAATATTTTGGTATTTTGGCTAAGTGACACTGGAATACTTTCAATATCTAATTAGATTACAGTTCAAATGCACCCACATTGAATGTATGATGATATTAATCCTACATCAGAAAATATAAGCAATAGTCACCAGATGTTGCACTTTGAGAGATTAAACTTTTTTTTTCTCCTTCCTAATAAAATGTCCTTCTGTCTTTGTGATTTTGCTGGCTGAAATGTGACATGCTCCAATAACTCATTATGTAAGAGCAGGGACCATAATCTGCAGTTCCACTGTCTCAAGAGAGATGTATGTCCATCAGGCTAAAGAATCACATTTTTTCTTGCTCTAGTTTTGTCACTCTTTCCCTCCAAATGTCTAAATAATCCAGAGAATGTGGATCAGCTTCAGTAGCAAAAGTTAAATTACTTTATGTGATGTTTTTCCCAAGCAGCGGAGATTACACTTGATTTACGAACTTTCTTGAAAGGACAGAGACTGAGATTTAAATTCTCATTCAATGAAATGGAAAACACGACTTCTAGATCTTCATATCTTGGTGGAGTTAATACATCTTGCTTTATTCTGTTTTAATTAAGTTTTGAAATTAAAACAGGGTCTTCCTAACTTTTACAGCAGAAAACCTAGTTTAGTTTTATGGGAGGAGGCAAAATATTTACAGCACAAGTAGGAGGCACTCCTCAGCAGCCCTGGTAAGTCGCTTGAGATAAGGAAGAAATAGGATTAATTTCGTTCAGGTCACATCTCTGCGTAAGGTGTTTCCTGTGTCCTGCTTTATCCAGCTTCTTTTTCTAACATTGGGATGTTGTGCATCCCCACTCTGAAGTCACTATTTGTTTTGTTCCTCTCTGACAGAACCTCTGCATTTCACTGGAATCTCTGGAGCTCGAAGTAGTCCAAAAATTTATTAGTGAGGTGACTGAGTTTTAAGGCATAGATACATCTTCACTGCTAAAAGTTGTGCTGATTTTGTCTGAGGTAGAATTAACCTTGTGATGGGACCCTGCTCTCCTGGAGATGGCTGAACAGCTGCCTGCCCATGGGAAGCAGGGGAACGATTCTTTGTTTTGCTTTACTTGCGTGTGTGGCATTTCCTTTCCCTATTAAGCGGTCTTTATCTCAGCCCACAAGTTTTCTATCCTTTGCCTTTCTGATTCTTTCCCTGATCCTTCTGGTGTGGGAGTGAAAGAAGCAGCTGTGTGGGGCTTGGCTGCTGGCTGGGGTTAAACCACGACAGAGCGCAACAGCTGTAATCTCTGTCTTTAGCTGGTGGTTTCAGCAGAGCCCTTGGAGCTCCTGTTTCCTTTTGTGACAAAAACAGCAGCCTTCAGCCTTACAGAACCCTGCAGACAGCAACCTGAAATTAAGTGGGGTTGAGCATGGGCCTTCCCTGCTGTACAAGCTCTCAGAAGTTTGTAGCTCAACTGGAATGCAGCCTCTTGTGTCATGACAGTTTTTTGTTTTCTGGCGATTGATTCCACGTGCAAACTGTTCACAGCTCCTGAAGAGGAGCAGGAAGATACATCAAAATGTTGAAATATGTTGTGGGGTAACAGTATTGCAGTCAAGTGTTCAGAAATACCCTCATGCTTTTGAGGCTTTGCCCGGCTTTACCTGTACCTGCAGCATGCACATGTGATTTTTTGGCACTATACTATGTGTAGAAAGCACAAGCTGCTGCAGCAGAGTACATTTAATATGTAAATCTTTTGTAGCTGCCTTTACCCTTATTCCCTTTCCACCCTGTTTAAGCTTTAACAGTAACACCCTGGCTTCTCACAATGTTACTCAATCTGTCAAAATCCTATTTTCCCCTGTGTTTGATTTAGTTAAAAGAAGAAACAAAGAAAATCACCAAGGCAAAGATGAGGAGTTAGTATAAAAGAAGAGCTATGCTAAATCCTTTGTAAAGATTGTCTAGGTACTGGTGACATAAAGGGGTCCATTTCATATTACCAAGGTCTGTATACCCTTTTCAAGGTTAAAAAAAAATTTTAAAATTCTTGCAAGCATGCACTCAGACAGAGAATGGCTTCCATGTCTGTCACATGGGTGGAAAGGACTCCCATATTTGAAAGGATGTTAGAGTACAATTTGAAAGAAAATCTAAATATAATTATATAATATGCAATTTGAAATATCAAATGCTGAGAGTTGATTTCTTATCAGCAGAAAATTGTCAAAGCCCAATTTTTTACAGGTGTTAACTTACAGTTTTAGCATTCAACCACATTTTTAGCAGTAAAGTCATTTGTTTTTTAAATCACCTCTGGAATGATACTAAGAGAGATGTCTAAGGTGTGTACAATATTTCCAAAATCTACAAAGCAATGAAATCCAACTCAGTTTCCTGTATTTTACACACTTGGAGATTTGAGTGTCCACTGAATGTTTGTGTACATGATGAAACACTTTTAACTTGGGGTTGAGTAGGTGAAAAAAATTTCTCGCAGTGAAGATTCATTCAACGTGAAAAAAAGTCAGACAAGTACCCCCATTTGATATATCTACAAATGTTATTCAGACTCTATAAAAGTTGTGATTGGGAAAAAGAAAACAACAAATGAACAGAAAGAAAAAATGAAAAGGTCTCTGCTAGTGTATGAAGATAGAAATCTTTTGGTTTTCTTACTCCACACACTTTTAACTTTATATTCATTTAACAAAGGGACAGAGACTTTCCATCATTCTGCCTGCTTACTCAAAGCATGTGTTGTGTCTCCCCTTTAACCTTTTCCTTCAGTAAGAACATTAGTAGTCTGTCATTTTCCATTTTAAGTAAGCAGGTACTATAGTGATTTTTCATTTTTAATATATTTATTATATCCTTTGTATTTTTTCTTCCTTTTCCACAGAGGAGATCTTGACCCAATTAAAGACAGGGGACCAAACTTTGCCCTGCTATTTTGTAATATTTTGAAAAGTGTGAATGGTCTCTCTTCAATTCAGCACCTATCCATGTTGGCACACGCACATGTTCATGATTTGTTTAAACTGTGAGCAAAACAAAAGGGCTAAATATTTTTATTCTAAAGTAAAATGAAAACACACCCAAATTATTTCCATCATTCAAATGTATTTCTTTATTTATAAGCAGATTTCAAAATCATTACATTATTAGAGGACGCTTGCTTCTGATGGGCATAAACTGAGATTATATCCTCAGAGGGTAGCATTGCATCTAGCATTTTATGGAAGGCACTTTTATTATATTTAGCATTTTGGAAGTATCACATATGACACAACTTTTGGACTATGTGCAGAAGCCAAAAAAAGTTTGACTTAATGTGAAAATTTTCAGATTTGCAATATCTGTTTTGGGGGATGCAGGTGGGGTGGGGTGTGCAAAGCACTCCATCTGCTCAAATTATATAATACTTTTTCTTTAACACAAAAATTATTACTTTTACACTATGAACTAACCAGATTTTCCTTCTTTAGCTATCCTTTCATTTTTTTCTCTTTTACTGTCAAAAGTAGAAGCATTAACATCTGCAAAGCAGAGATTAGAATCATACATCATATTGATTTTTTTTTTTTAATTTGGAATGCTGGTATTTCTTCAAAAATCTCTCCCTTGTGATACATTGCAAGGAAAAACTGAGAAGTCTGCAGGCAGCAAGCAACCTTGAAGCACTCTCACTGCTGTTCTGAAGTAATTAATGATAATGTCTCTACTCTCACCCTACATGTCCACAGACACATATTTGTGCACTAATACTGTGGAGACATGGAATACTTGTTCTAGAGAGGTAATCATCCAGAAGGACATAAAGAATGTCAGTTTGGGTCTGCTTCTTAAAACAGTATAGTACTGAACATTTTATGGTTGCCTTATTATTATGATTGAGATTTATATTGCCATGGGTTCAGTCCCAAACTAGAAAGAATGGAATCTCTTGTGTTGCATTAAGATAGTGGTTACATAACTATCTTTCAGAAATTAAAAGCCTTAAAGTGTCATTAAATTGAAGAATACGAGTCACATTTAATATGGATTTGATAAAAATAATGTGATTTATTTCCAAAGGGCTTGTGGAGAAGAACTTTGAGGATTTTTTTCATAATTATTGAATGATGCAATGCATGCTAACAATGAATGAGGCAATCAGTCTACTTAGCTATTGGCCAACTCCAAAATGAGTATGGCCACATTAAACATCATTGATTTGATAATAACATTTTTTTGATAGATTGAAAGTGGAAAAATGCCAAACAAAAGGCTCTATTAGGGAGGATGTTAGGATGTGTGGCCATAAGGAGGGCTGGGAACGGGGAGAGACTAGGATCTCTACCAGCACTGATTAAAACAGAAGGGTTTCTGGATCATGGGGGAAAGAGCAGACATGGCTGTTCGCTCTAAGTATTTGTTTTTATCCTGCAGAACTATTAGACACAACCTATGCTTCATCTCCAAGTGTATGAAAACAACACTTCTTTGGAAGAATTGGACATTGTGTTTTTTATGTGTCCCAAAAAAATCTATTTTAATTGGGGATGTGAAGCTGTTACTCCCTAAAGTAAGGTGAGAGGTCAGCACCTGTTTTCTTCTAAAGTACCTGGTGAGGTAAAATGGTGGTGAAATGAACAGGGTGCAATTGCAATTGCTACTAGACATCTTCCTATCACCAGCTACCTATTTCAGTTCTGAAAGAATTTCATAGCTTTTAATGCTTGCACAAACTCCCTTGGTCATATGCTATAAGAACTTCTAAAAATACATTAAGAAAAAAAAATAGCTTTCACCAGTGGAACCCAACTGCCTGTCCAGTTTGTATGTACAGTATCTCCCAAGTGTAAGCTAACCTTTCCCTCTATGTAGAGAGGAAGCACTGCAAAGGACTTAGTGGAAATCTTTGAAAAGATAAAGTGAAATGTAAGTGCAAAGCCTCATTATCAAGAAAAAATGGATTAGGCACTCAATGAGGTAGTTGTATGTTTTTGGTGATGATCCAGACCATGTCATTTCACCAGAGGATATCACTTTGTATACTTTACTAATTTAGAATGAATGACAGATAGAAATGTCTAATGGATATTTGGAGCTGAAGGTCAAGTAATATATTACTGTAAAGGCATCTTCCTTGAGATTTGCAATGAAGTTAGATGTATGGCCCTGATTCTGTTTTAATATACCAGTTTCTATAATGACTACCTGCATTAATTTGCTTCATGAATGGAAGAAATATACTCCAAGTGGTTTCGATGCGCTAATACTTAATCCTGCTAAGACACCTTCATCCTCGGTCTATATTAAATGTGTGAGGGTTTTGCTCAGTGATGCCAAGAAATTCCTGGATGTAAGACAGGCAAGGTCTGATGCAGAGGAAGGTGAAAGTGTACTTATCAGTAGATGCTATAAAAAGCATACTTTTGTTGCCAGGTCTCTAATTAAATTACCTTTTATTGCCTTTTTTGGGATTTATTTCTCTTCTTTAAAGCTTTATCTTGCCCCATAAGCAAGATTTAAGATGTAAGGGTAGCTGTCCTTCAACTGTTCTCCAGCCAAATATTTCCTACAATCACCAGCCTATTAAAGTTTGGAAAAATAAAATGGTGCTTAAATAGAACACAGAGCTGCCATGAAATAAAATGAATGGCACAATAGATTAGGATTTTCAAATTAACAGTTTATAGAAGCTTAAATCTCCTCAAAAATCAGATTTTGGGACAGATTTAGACTCTAGATATCTAAAGTATTACTTACATGCATGTGCCCAAATGACACAAAAGACTAGTTCTAAACCTGCCTCACAGCTTAGTCTTCAGGTCATCCATGCACATCAATACTTTAATCCTTTAAATTCCCTAGGTATTTAGAATTCTTGTGGAGTGCATGTCCAGGTTGCATGATCTGAGAAACAGAGTGTCTGACACAGCAGCTTGTATGTAACATACTTGTTATGTCTCTCTCCCAGCTGCAATATCTGTAAAGCTCAATCTGTTTTGTGTTCACACCATGTTTTAAGCAACCCATCAACAACCAGATTAACAGAGGACATAGTTGCCATTATCACTTTCATTTAAAAGCATGGGGTGATATCAATCATACTTTTTATCAAAACCAACTAAATATATCCAGCATTTTTCAACCAGGCAAGAAATTTTCATTCAAAAGCATTTATCATTTTATAAGGCTTCTCTACCCTACATCCAACTTGCTGGGACCTGCTGCATGAACTAGGTCAAAGGCATACTCAGTGAAAGTATGGAAAACCAGCAATTAATTATCTGGAGAGAAATAAGTAAGTCAGAGAACACTTCCCAAAAATAGGAGGGAGATTTTTCCTGTTAAAATGTTGAAGTCTTTCACACATATGGACTGATATGGAGCAGCTGAAAATGCTTCTTTAAAGAAAATATTGCCAGCATTATTGGAGTAAGGTTTTAAATACTGCATAACATAATAAGGAAAGCATTTTAAATTCTGTCAAAGAAGTGAGTAATAGCTAAGAAGCAACAGGAGAATACTGAAACTTAGCATGTTTTCTATTGGTTTAACAGAGAAGTTCATTTTACTTCATTACTGTGACTACTACTATGGCTCTACTATGACTGATGTTTTAATAATGCAAAGGTGGCACCTATTCTAAAGGTGTAGGTCATCAGATGAGGGACACTTATATCTGTTTGGATATGCTCTAATCACTGAGTGCCATGAGGGAGGTTGGCAGCATGGACACCACTGTCAGTCTTGTGTAGTGTCGAGCCAAGAAGAAATTCAGAAATGTACCACATTTGTGGAAAGAATATTACTGGGGACAAAAGCAATGACAGGAAAATATTTGTCAGCTCAGGTTGACCAGTCACAGACTAAAGAAAATGTTTTGGATCAGAAGATATCACATGTACCATTTGAATATGGATATTTCAAGATTATAAGTTCCATCTTTTTTGCTGTTTTCTCTAAACCAGTGGGCAGATTTAGGGTTTGAAGAGAACACTAAATATCTGGTTTCTACACAGTGTTATCATACTTTCTAGTGATCAGGAAGAGAGGTGTTTGCAACTTATCACAGGTGCGTTGCTGAGATATGTACTAAGATATTCCCATGTTGCCTTAATTGCTCTGAGCAAGCTTTTGGGTGTCATTAAACCATAAGACTCTTGAAGTAAAAATCAGTACAGGAAATACTAATGCCTTAATTTAATTTAAAAAAAAAATACTTAATTTGGATCATTAGAGTCACAAGCAGTATTTTGTGCCATGAAAGCAAGAGCTACATGTGGACTAATTAATACTTTTGGGGGTAGTCAGACTCATTTTAGAAGATTGAGCATTATCGTAAAGAAGTAAAATGCCTCTAAAAATTAAATTAATTTCTACTTTTGGAATAAAATACACAGAGACCCAGTGAGCATGACCCCTCACAATAAAATACCATAATACAGCAAAGAATAGTCAAGTACCATGACACCTGGCTTATTAGCTTTAAAACATAAATTAATCTGTTGGAAAATTAGGAATGTATTATGGGACATATGAGGGATTGCAAAACCCCAGAAGTTCCAAATACAAATCTAAAACCATTCAGTCTGGTGTATTCCTTGCCTCACTAAATCAGGGAAAATGAGTTTTATGAACAATCCACCAGATGGGAAAATGTTCAAATACCACAAAATGTTGATCAGATTTATTTGAAAAGCAAGCTGTAACCATATGCATATGTGAGGAAGCAAAATGGATTTTCAAATATGCAGTCACTGCTGTCAAGTTGCAGCTGTATGAATTTAATGCTATATTGCTGTTTCTACTGTAGACTTTCTTGATTTCACTTACCTATTTGCCAGCTAGTATGATTAATATTGATTCAGTATTACAAGCAATTAAATTGGAAAACATAAACAATCTTTTTGCTGGCTTTTCACCAGACAGTACCACATATCTGATTTTTTTTGACAAGAGTGGTCTCTGAGACATATTAATATTGCAGCATCCAAAATATTTGTGCACAAACAGATCACACAGATACCATGGCTTTTTTACAACTCTGGGATTTGTCATTTATAAATCTGCTCAGATTACAATAATTTATATTTGTTCTATTGCAGTGACATCAGTTAATCTCCTGGAGTCAGAAGAGGATATATAAATTGTTATGTCTGCTTGATAATGAGTACCATTTCTATTTTAAGTTTTTAAAATATTTTATTTGATTAGACTGGAAATCTAAATGAGACATAAAATGGATTTAAATATATGGTTCACTCCTATTGAAAACAACAAAGTGATTCCTTAAATTTTTGTTTCACAAAACTTTTTTATATATCAAATGATGAGATGCAATGTAATTTTTATTTTTTAAATTTTTAATTCATTTTTTTAAAATTTGTAACCTTTTTAATTTTAAATTTTCTGAAGCCAATGTTAACACTAGATTAGATAATTAAGCATTCATTTTCATAATGTATTTTTAAATGGCAGAAGTTTGGGTTCGAAAAATCAAGCGATTTTAAAATATGTCCAATTAGTACCAAAATTATCAGCAACTGAGGAAAACTTGGATATCAAAAATCATTTCTTGTTAGGCAAGGGGAGCCATTTGAATTCTCTTACAGCTTTGTCTGCTCTCTTTGACTGAGAGAAGGAAGTTTTTACCATGTGCTCTGAATACAGAGTATAAAGTCATTCTCCTGAACTGTTAGAATATTACGTTTACTAGGTTCTTATCAAGCTGATGTTATTTTCTTGACAGTCATTGCCAATGTTTTGGGTTTTTTAATTTTTACCTTTTGGGACATTTATTACAGTTCTGGTAGTTTCCTACACCCTTGACTTTGTTGAATCACAGTTGTAATGCTGCACTATGTTGAACTGGGTTTTTAAACATCAGCAGCTTCTATCTAGTGGCCTGGAAATGACACAGTTCCTTCTAGTATGGGTCTTCCATGTTGGATCTGCACTGGTTCTGTCCCAGATTGCAATGCTGACCTCATGCAGGATCTTCACTCCTTCAGCAACAAGCTCAGTCCTCAGGCTGGGGCAGCTCTGTTGCACTGTGGGAGATGGGTGGTGCCCAATCATGGCTCATTTTGAGTTCTCCTCCACCATCTCTCTAAGATGTTCAAGATTTAGCCTGACAACTAAATTCCTCTTCTGGCCTACTAGTAGGGAAGTGGTTTTGATTAGTGATTTGAAACAGAGAGAAAAAGAAACATAAAAAGAGACCAAATAGCATTGTCTGGTTTAATTCTTTCTCTTTCTCTTTCTCTCTTTCTCTCTTTCTCTCTTTCTCTTTCTCTTTCTCTTTCTCTTTCTCTTTCTCTT
>LTAT01000004.1:39586086-39596648 GCA_003286495.1 Chlorodrepanis virens
TTTTTTTTTTTTTTTTTTTTTTTTTTTTTTTTTTTTTTTTTTTTTTTTTTTTTTTTTTTTTATTGTAAGGTCAATCCCCTTGGGATTACTCTTCCATCTGGTCGTACGTCTGCCTCATTCCCTGGCTCTGCACTGAGGCAGCTGTTGGCAACTCTAACGCGACAAAAACCCCCTTAAGTCATCAAAGTCCCAAACTTGCCTTCTGGAACACATAAAAAAGCAGAGATTAGTGGCAACACCAACTTCTGTTCTCCAAAGAGGAAAGTAGGTTGACAACAAAGCTCATTCATATCTGCCTTTAAAGGTTTGGCTATTCTTTGCCTTATTAAGTAATCAACATTTCAGCCTCTGAAGTCCCAAGCTGAAAGACTGATTAGATATTAACCTGACTGCACAGTTTGCTCTAATTTAGATTTATGACTATGCCAGTTTAAGGAATGAATCTCTCATATCAGACACAGAAGTATTCATTTCGTTGTTCCTATGGAATACAATGTTTCATTCACTGGCAAGATTCCCAGACCTTCAATATGATGGGAATAAATTATGTACGTTTACATGGCACGTTTGTGAATTCTTAATTAGGGAATCGTAACCAAGCTCTGAAAGGATGCATTTTATGCAGGGTAAAAAAGAATAAATTCATTAGCACCTATAAACACAACGTTTAGCAGGATTGATAGATTTGTGCTTGCTTTTAATTTTCTTCCATTGTGTTAGAAAGTCCTTTAACCTTTGAGCATTGATTAGGAGCAAAGAGTGAATAAATTCTAGTTCCTTTAGAAACAATTTTTTCATTTTGAGAATATTATTCCAGCTTATCTAAATGTGTTAAAACAACCAAAACCACAAACAAACAAAAAACCCAACAACAACAAAAAACCCCAATATAAAATAACACTCTTCCAGTCAAGGCTAAGGCTAAATATTTTTGGTCCCTTAGTATTCCTGTTATCCTACACAAACAATTAATTTACTGAATTCTTCTTTTAGCTCTCATGAGTGTTATTTCTGATGTTTCAGAAAGAGAAGAAAAATATTTCACCATATTCTGCTACGAAGTGCTACAGAGCACCACTTAATTATCTTAAAATTTCTGTTACATTTAACAGCATCAAAAGAAAAATGTTCTTCCTTGTTTCAGCTCAGTGAAAGAATCTGAACGTAAGTATGGGAGAATTTAAACACCTGTTGACTATTACAATTTTAATGCATCTTACGTTGGGCATATTTTGGCAGTAGATGTTTGTGGACTCACGAGTATATATGCTCCTATAATATAAAGAAGATACAAATGAATATAAAAAGAAGAAACATAAAAGAATTGAAGTTGTTTATTATCAGAATATTGCCCAAAAAATGAATTTACTTAGTCACTGTATACTAGAAAAATGGAGAAAAAGGCTACTGCCTTTTAAAGGGCCTTATCACTGTCACCTGCTTGCTCCTTGTCAGGGTCAGCCCAAGCTGGAACATGACTAATCTGAGCACTTGGGCACCTCAAGCAAAATCTGGGTTGAGAGTTGCCATACAGATCCATGAATGGATGAGATGTCTGCTGTGTCTTTATGTGTGAGTAAAAAATATGTAAGTGGAACGTTGCAGACAGTGCACCAAGCTGTAGCATGCACCTCGCTACCGCAGTTTGCCGCCATTTGGTTGTGCAGCTGCTGTGTGTTACCTTTAGGAGAGAGTCACAAGGCAAGACAGGGATGAGGTGACAAAATTTCTGGTGGAGATTGATCCCTTGATCCCCAAGGCAAGAGCCAAACCTGGATTAGACACCTTTCAGCCCAGACACAAGCATCCAGCCTTAGATTGCTTTAGAAGACTTGTCCCAACCTCTTCCCATCAAAACTCCAGACTGTCCAACTCAGCCCTGGCCATAAAGCTTGTCTGAGCCACAGTCCTGGGTATCCACTTTCTCTAGAGATAAATTATTCCTCAGAAAATAACCTGAATATCAGTCCTGGCTGGCCTGAGAAAATTTTTCCCAGACCCCCATGACAAAAGCTCTAAAATTTCCTTTCTCTTAGCCTTAATTCAAATATAACTCACAGTCAAGGAACATATCAGAACAGAGAATTTTTATACTCCTTCATTTCCCTTGAGAATCTGTTTACAGCTCTGTTCCAGTTTTGCCTTGGGCTTTCTTGTCTCTCAAATCTAATTCTAGTCAAATCCATGTACAGAGGACAGCTTAGGTGTTAAAGCGGTCACTACCTCTTAGAGGACTTTAGAGTTGTTATCTTCCCCTTTCCATCCTCATTCCAGGAAACAGCAGGTTTTCTTTTTTTCTGCAAGACTGAGATTATTCAGTGAAAACCCACTGTAGGGTTCTCTGCAGGCCACAAGTAAACCACAAATAAACAGTTTGTCTAAGCGTTTGTAGAAAAATATATGTACATGGAAATATGCTACTGTTGTGCTGCACTCTATTGCAAACGTAGGTCATGGTATGTCTTTATTAAGATGGAACAAAAAATAAAGTGTTTTGAAAATGCAAATGGTGGTGATGAAGCCCACTGTCCCCAAAGTAAAAGAAAGCCTTTTTTCTTGATATTTCAATGTACAAATGTACTGGACTGTTATTTAGCTGGGAAACTGAGAAGTCTGATGTGTAGGGAAAACATTTACAGCTGTGCATGCAAAAATTTGCTTTGCCTTTTAAATTTCAGTTTATACTTTAGAATACCAGCTATTATTCTAATATTAATAGAGTAAAGGTGACTGACCAGCAAAGTACAGGGACATAAATATGTGCAATTCAATACTACTCATGCAAATTACAGGGAAATTAAAGAACACAAAAAAATTATTGAGGTGTTTTAAGGACAGACAAATGAAGAATTACTAGGAAAAAATGTATTTGAATCTTCACAAAATGGGGATTTAGACTGATATATCATAAGTGTTCGTATATTAGGAAGGTGTAAATATCAAATGAAAGCATGGATTTGTGTTAAGAATCACAAGAGAGCATAATTAAGTGCTAGAACAGAAGTGATCCAAGTGAAGAATAAAGTGAAGGAATAGAAGTAAAATTAGGCTAAACATTCAAAGAAAAAACTATAAAGCACAGTGTTTTGAAAGATGCAGTGAAACTTGTTCGAAATGAAACTTTGGAATACGAGGAAAGTTTGGAAATTAAATTGTAGGGAGCTTGCTTCTGTTGTAGAGGATTGGGCTAGACCACAATTATTTTTCTCAAAGAGTTTTTGAACAAACAATTCTTTCAGGAAATCAAAATTAAACCCAGGAATTAAAGAGAAATCATAAAAAGAATGGAAAGGACAAAGCAATATTCATTTATGAACCCATATGTATTCAGCAAAGTGGCATGTAGCAGAAAATGCATAGAAAAAAAGATCTTTCAGCTATACTGAGGAAGTAGAAAATGCACACTGTATTAAAGCAAAGCACAAGTTTAATTTATTGGAGCAGTGGATAATGGACAGGATGAATTCATGCTGGACTTGCTGCTAGCTCTGCACTATGTTTCAGTTTACACAGAGCTTAGTTCATGCAATGCCCCAGCCTCTGCTAGGGCTGCTCTCATCTGCAAAGTATAGTCTATTCCCTCCCCCCTCCAAATTATCCATGTAATAATTAATCTATATAATAAAAATAAAAAATCTGCCTTCTCAAACCTGGTTACATTTGCACAAACACATGGCCACCGGCTCAACTTTTAGACTTGCTAGCAACTACTTATTGTTGTGTCCTTTTCTTCCCCATCCCAAATAATTTATTTACAAAATATGATAAAATTTTTTCTAATGTTTTGAATTTCAGCTAAAGAGCTCAAGAATGAACACTACAAGGCAAATGTCTATATGGGAGCTTGCAAAGACTTCTTAGCCAAACTAAGAAGTTACATCACAAAAAATACCACAGTGGTGTATCAGAAGAACACATCAGGATGGCATTTATTAACTTACTGACTTGTATAGTGAGTGCCAGGAAACAAAACAAAACAACAATATTCATAATATGACTGCTTCATTTTTTTTTTTCTGTTTTTTTAAGAGTATGGTAAATACTCAAAGTAAGAATGAAGAACTGGATAAAACATTTTCCTTTTGTAAATTTTGGCTCATGTGTGCCGAACTCTCAGAGACATTAATTTATCTTTGTTTTGGGTCACAGAGCTGACCTGTGGCTTCTGCTTCCACAAACAGAAGTGGGGCAGAGCTGGGAACCACAAATAAATGTCACAAGTGACCTTCTGTTGAGGGCCCTGAGCACAACTTACACTCATGGATGATGAGTTGGGTCTCACAGCTTATAAATCTCTGTTCTCTGTGCATGCATAAGCCTAGTGGTGCAGATGTTTTGTGTGATGCTCTAGGTAAGAACTGTCCCAGTTTTGAGGAGTTGCCTGTGTTTGTTTGGGTTCTTTCAAGCTGTGAACTAGGTCACAGATCCTGTGGGACCAATGTGTAAGGTACCAATGGTCAGAAACAAAGATACGGTGGAGACAGTGAAAAATGGTCTAATGCTTTAGAGACCTAAAAAACACATGCAGAATCAATTTGCCTCAGTAATTCTGACATCAAGCTGTGTGAAAACAACTGGGTTAAGTGATCTGCTGATTCTCTTGACTGCTAAGATATTGTGATTAATTTCTAGATCATGTTCAATTATTCGTCATTGATGTGAACACCAATTTGAAAAGTGATTAGTCATTGAGAAACAAAGACATACTGACTTTGAATTAAACTTGAAAAATAATTTAGGTACTCTTGAAAAATTGACAAAAGTCATGTAATGGTTTAACATCAGGTGTTCACTATTGTTTTTCTTTATGTTTTTTGTTCATATTGATGCTATAATGCTTGTAAGTTTTACTATGCCTTGCAACTTTGTTCCTATTGTAAAATGTCAATAGCACAATTTTAAAGATGTAAAAATAAACATGTCAAATTTTAAGAATCCTGAACTTTTATGAAGTATAAATTAAACTTGAAAATTTCTAGAAAGATGTGGCTCAGTTTTTCTGTACTAAATTATCCTCTTTGCCATCTAAGGAATAAAGTTTATGTAAAATGTGTTCTACTGCTGTTACTGCATATCTTTCTATATTATATCTATCACCCAGGCTGGTATGGATTAATCAGTCCAAAGTGTCAATCTCAGTGTTAAATCATAGAATCATAGAATGGTTTGGGTTCAAAGGGACTTTAAATTTTTTTTTTTCTTATGTATAGAAAAAAAAAATCAGTGAAATTTTATTTATAAATGTGTTGAGCATCGATAGGATGGCAAAAGGAATTCCTGTCTAACAGTTTCAAAAGTTTTTCTACAACCGTTTTAAGTTCCCTTTTTTTCTTTAAATCATAAAAATTAAAATGTTGAAGTTCATCACTGATTTATTTAGTGCATGATTTTAATTAAAATTTAATTAATTAGCTTTCATTCTCTGTACTTTTTTGCAGCAGAAAATTTGCCAGGTAGAAAGGCAAAACCTCAGATGATGGCATACCACAAGTGTCTTCGAAGATAACTGGTAGAACTTGACATATTTTAGCATTTGTAGTATGTCAGGACTCAGAAGTGTGTATCTCTGCAGCAGTCATTAGGAATGGGCAGGCTCATTTCATTGATTGCACGGTGAGAAGGCTGTTCAGGTTCAGATGGAGCAGAAAGGTTAGTGGAATACCTGTTAAATGCTTCAGTGGTCCATGGAAAATCTCCAGTCATGCTCTTATCACAGCCGATGAATTTAATGTTTAAAAGGTGCTAAAACTGAGTACATTCTTCTACTTTTCAAGGATGTGGAAGCAATTGAATATATACAAAATGGCAATTTAGATAATAGTTATCTCTTTGCTTTTGTATGGAAATTATAGTCATATAGGATCAGCCAGGGAAGAATTCTCTGCCCTACCCAAAACTTTATGGTCCTAATATTTTCCTTTAGTTTTAATGTATGAAAATACCAAAAAATATTTCTGTGTATATTCTGGGCTGTGGTAGACAAGTCAGATTCTATAAGTAGGTGTCATAAAATTACAAATTCATGCATGAAAATAAATCACCAGCTGTGAAACTCTTAACAGGTATGCATAGTCATTTTTACTTAAATATTCACACTGTAGTCTGAAATTATCTTTTGCCCATATTATAGCATTATTATTTTCACTGGCTCTCAGGAAATAGATTGTCATTTTCCATTATTAATTTTATTCATTTTAGCCCTATGCAGCTCTTTTGCTCTCCAGCTTCTGATTCCAACAAGAAAATCTTTTAGAATGCTTCTTTTGGTTTGTCACAAATTAAATATGAAAAAAAAAATTAACCTAAAAGTGATAAATAACTATCTTGTTTTATTTTAGCTAACATTGAAACCTTCTTGTAGACTATAGTTGCTGCCTGCCAGAGGTCATTGTCTGTTTAGTGCCTTCAGTCAGACTTGGAACAAGTCATATCTTTAAACTGAGAACTGGCAAGTAATAGGCTTTCTGATTTGTTAGCAGTTACCATATCTCAGGAAAGGAATTATTTAAAATAATTTTCAATTGTATGAAAACAAAATGCACTAAACATTTATACCATTTGTCTTTTAAAGTTGAAATGGTTTGATGAAATAGTTTGGTTGTCACATTTTAATTAAAAGATACATCAATACGGTGACTAGCTAAACAAGAAAACAAAATTTTTCTGGTATATTGAATTGAGCAAATTCAGTTTTGAGATTAATTTCTTTTTGACTGAATTATCAACATGAACAAAACATTGCATGTAAACAAATCTATAAAATCAGTATTTGTTTGAAAGGACTGTACATGGTGGATTTGTCTGCATTTATTAAATATTTTTACCCAAGTCTATTTCTGGCTGTAACTTTCATCCCCACAGGGATGAATTTTCAAAATCCCTTAAATATTCAACTGGAATATGTGTTCTAAAGTGGATTGGCATATAGTAGAGAGGATAGAGTTTAGTGCAAGGTAAATCACAAAAGTATTTCAGTAGTCCCATTTCACCTCTTAACTGAAATCCACACATTTTGTGGATTGTGCAGTGGTTTCTGTTGGTTTAAATGCTAGTGGCAAGTAGGTGATAACAGTAGGATTCTCCTAGTTTTGAGGTCATCTCAAAGTGTTATGTATAATCACAAAAGATAGGAAAATCCATAGAGCTTCTGCATGATTAATCTCAATCAATGAAAGAGCATTTATCTTTAGCATTCTACCAATAAAGTGCAAGTTTCTAGCTTCCCAAAGATTTGAGCCCTCCTCTGGAATCAATGGGACCAAACACCAAGGGAGGTTTGGACCTGATATACAACAGCTTTAGGATCTATTAATATCAATGAAACTAGGACAAATACCAAAGAAACTAGTGACCTCCCTGGCCTGCTTAAAAGATTTGCATCTAAGTTCTCACCTGAGTGGGAATTAAAGACTGGCTATCCAAAGTATTCTTGTCTTGTTTACTCTCTCAGCGTTTTCAACGATATCCAACCTTAGTGATGTGCTAAGAAGTGTGACTAAAACTTAACATCAATCTTCCTGTTTATACCCATACATATTAGAATTTCACAGAGTCACACAGAATTCCATGATACAAACAAAACTCTGTTGACTGATCCAAGAAAGGAAAAGTAAATGCTTGGTTGCAATGTTTGCTTCTATGTCATATCAGTCATTAATAATATGCTAACCATTCTTTAACATATTATTACATTGTGAAGAACAAAATTTTTTAAACCTCAGAAAACTTTTAATTTTGAAGGATCATTTTTAACGCTGACATGTAAGAGAAAATATGATGGGAATATTAGTTACTGTTTTTTGTGCAGCATTGAGTTCTACGAGGAATGATTATCTATCGTGAAGCCTCTGGAATGGGTTTTAGCATGTGTTATTGATGACAAATCAATAAAAACTGAAAAAAATTCAGTTGACTAAGAAATTGACATTTTACAAGGGTTCAAACCTAGATTTGTTACAACCATCATTAGTCTTCTATGACACTAAAATTTTAGAGTTTGAGAGCAAAGCAGAACGAAACAAAACTTTATAGCACACTTCATAAGAAGACATAAATCAAAATTACAAAGAGAAACATGGGGAGTTTTGTGAATATACAACTTTGGAGAATGTAAGATCTGGAGAGATAATGTGAACATGGAACCAACAGGGAAAAAATATGAGATGCAAACCAATCAAGGAAAATTTTCAGTAATGCAAGAAAATAGGCCTTTAGTTTTGATGATTTGGCTCTTGGACCAGGTAAGATGAAAAGGAAGCTGAAGTCATCAAATAGACTCAATTCCATAATATGCTAAGAAGTACTTTGAGTGAGATGGATGGTGCTTTAGAGAAAAAAAATATTTACCAAGGAATGAAAATTTAGTTGAATCAAAGCACATTCTAAGCAGCTTAATGTAACAGATATACTACTAAATGAGAGGGATAACATCAGAGTAGTCTGGTTTGTTGGACATTTGCCTGAGAAGAGAGGAATCTGGATTCCTCTTCCTGATTTAAATTTAATTAGGAAAGCAGTGATTAAATGTCAAAGAGCTCAAATTCTTTCAGCTTCCATGAAATTATTAATTTGATCCAAAACTTTGACTTCACTCAGCTGTAATTGTTGAGCTGTTTGGATTTTTTAGTTTTCGGCAAATTATCTTAGCAGTACACTTCATTTCTTCACAAACCTCTTAATTTCTTTTTTAAATATATGCTAATGATGATTAAAGTACAAAGTTGGCCTGGCAAAAATAAGCACTGTCTCAGAGTAAAATTTCAAACTTGACCTTAAAACAGTGGATTTAATAGCTAAAGGAATATTGTCTATACTAAAAAATGAGTTTAGAAAAATAACAGCAAATGCTTGGAACACATATCACACAAAAATCAAACACAGGCACTCTGAGACAATGATGGTAAGATAATACTTACCACTGTAAAGTCAATCTGTCATGATGGTGGTTTATTAGTCACGGTGTTTTTTTCAGTAGACAAATCTTACCTGAAAAAAATTAAATTAATTTGCAGTTACTCAGATTTGTCCAGGTTTTCAGGAAGCTGAGTTTGAATAGTCAAAATACTTAGTTAGAATAGAGGGAAACTGACTTAGCAATTTGAACAGAATTTCTGTTCACAAGCAATGTCTGACATATAATCAAGACAATAAGTCTTGAAAAAAAAAACCCAAGATAATTCTATAGAAAATTAAAGAAAAAACTCCTCAAAAATTTTCTTGCTTATTCTTAAGGAACAGAAATAATATCATAAAAGTAATGTAGACTTATCAATGAACTATGATTTTACTTTTAAATTTCTGCTTGGAATTCCACAATGCCATCAAGCACAAAACCATAAAGGGGTAAAAAATGTGAATTCTGTAGTCCTAATTTCCTAATCTATGCAGAGAAATTTTTTATACTCAAAAACAAGTGAATACATATATCTGTTCTTCTTTGTGGCAGCAAAATAACCCAGGCTATAAAAATGAAAAGTTACATTCTGGCTTTCTGTATTTTCTGTCAATCTCTTAAGTTTCTTCATAAGTGTTCAGCATAAATGTGATCAAAATTATCTTTGTCTGCTGAGAGCAATAATGTAAATTTGATAATTAATGTCTGTATTAATTTGTTTGTTTGTTTGTTTGTTTGTTTGTTTGTTTGTTTGTTTGTTGATGACAATAAAACAGGAAAAAAAGGTTTTAAAAATCCCCACAGGAACCCACCTTATTTTTCTATAAAAGAGGATAAGAAATAATTTTTTTATTCCAAAATTTTAAGTCATTAAAGGTGTGTTTTTGTTTTTTTTTTAACTGGACACTGAGCATGGATATTCAATCATAACTTCCTCCTATATAAGGACAAACTGTATATCACACACCCACACACATACATTTCCAAATTTCAAAGAATGGAGAAGTAATAATATTGCAAATGTCTAAATGGTAAAATTCCCATTTATATAGAAAATGCACACTTACAACCCATCAGCAATATTTTAAAGGATTTTAACATTAGATAACCACATGAAGCAGACTGGCATGCAAAGGTATTTTTGAAAGTTTCTGTTTTGGTTAGGTATATTGAACAGCACACCTGATATCTAACTTGCTGTGTTAGATCATGGAATAACAGAATGGTTTGGGTTCAATGGGACCTTAAAGATCATCACGTTTCAACTCCTCTGCCATTGGCAGTAGCACCTTCCACTAGACCAGCTTACTCAAGGGCCCACTCAGACTGGCCTGAGGAAGCCACAGCTTCTCTGACCAGCCTGTTCCAGTGCTTCATCACACTCATACAGTAAATTTCTTCCTAATTTCTAATCTAAGTATATTCTCTTTCGGTTTAAACTATCACCCCCTGCCCATCATTACATATCCTTTTGAAAAGTCCCTCTTTTGATTTCTTGTACATTTCCCTTTAGATAGGACAGTGTAGTATATGATAGAGATAATTCATGCTTTGTAACTGTATAAAAATTAGAAGATCCAACAATGCCTCTGACCCCCATGGCCAGAAGCAGGGCCTTCTTTCTATTCAAAGCCTTCCCGGACTCGTCCAGATAAAATCAAGCCTGTTA
>LTAT01000004.1:39596661-39618276 GCA_003286495.1 Chlorodrepanis virens
TTCAAAGATTTCCTGGACTTGTCCAGATAAAATCAAGCCTGTTAACGAATGAATGAGTCCTTCTCGGGCAATAAGTAGCCATTTCCCAGGAATGTCCGAAACACTCACGGGGCTGCACCTGGAAGAGATTACATATAGGACTTGTGACATTCTGGTTACAATTGAAAGAAGACCATTTCAAGAAGCTCAGACAGCCATCCAAACCTATGGACTAACTTTTGTATGAGTCTGAATCTGCATAGTTCCCGTTATACATATGAAGGGACATACAGAAATCTTAGGTCATTTCTGCTTCAGGTGGAATAAACTGTATATAAGCTGGCTGCCTGAAGCAGTCGGTGTGAAACTCTGGGGAGATGCTGACACTACGTCAGTTTGAACCAGGTTCACCCAGAGTCAAAGTCCGGGGTTGACGCTGTCTTGGCTGTGGGGGTTTTATAACATTCTATCTGGTTGTTGATCTAATACATTTATAAAATCTTTTTTTTATAAATTTGGCTGCCAATTTGCTCATTTACAACAAAGGCTACTGTAAATTCCCCCTGGATTCTTCCCTTCTCTCTGCTGAATAAGCCCAAGTCTCTCAATCTGTCTTCACATGAGAGGCGCTCCAGCCCTCTGATCATCTTCATGGCCCCTCTCAGGAGGACTTGCTCCAACACATCGTTTTTGTGCTGGGAACCACCGAGCTGGATGCTGCACGCCAGGTGGGGTCTCACCAGAAGGGCAGAACCCCATCCCTCTCCCTGCTGCCCACGTGTTTTGGATGCAGCCCAAGACACATACGGCTGCCTTTCAGCAAGCTCATGTTGCTGTCTCGTGTAGAGCTCCTCATCAATCAACACCCCCACTATATTAATTAGTAATAATGCAACAGATAATATCTTTCACATTTCAAAGTTCACATGTCAGTAATGCATGTGTTTAAATGAAGTTGACTTTAACAAAGTACCTGCTCTACTAGAGCTTTTCTGCATATATGAGAATGGCACTTAATCAGTGAATAGAATGGTATCACTGCAGATATCACAGTCAATTCAGCAAGTGTTTTCTTGGCTAAAGCTTTTGACATGCATAACATATATGTTATGCAAAGACACTTAGACCTTTGAACTACAAACAGGGCTTGCAAAGTAATCTTAGGAAAAAAAATGTAGAAAGTAGCTCTCTGTCTTTCTGGGGAGTATTTGCACTGTTAACTTATATTTACCACTAAATCAGCTTCTGTAATGCTTTTTCCAATGACTCAATGTATCATTTGGACAGAGCTCCCAGTAGCATGCTAAATATATCCAGCTCTTGAATAGGACTTTCTTCTTAAAATTTACTGTTCACCAAGCGGGGCTGTAGCATATTGCCAGAAGTGAGAACAGCATGTGTTACTGGAAGGTTAACTAGTCTTCAGCTTCAGCCTCTGAACTATGGATGATATTGGCAAAGTGTGTTAAGGTCAAATCCCTCTCCTAAAACCATATTTGAAAACATTTGTAGTGACACAGGTCTTTAAGGAACTGCTATACATCTGCGTGCTTAGAGCTAGGCAACATGTTAGCAAGACAGGAATTGAAGTGGCATGATAAGTGCTGCAGCATAAATAGCTGTTAAAACAAGGACAGAAAGTCTTTTCTGTTCAATGTCTTTATTATAAATCTGGTGTGACATTGATATCTTTCTTTTGAATGAGTTTGACTAAATCTTTCAAGTGTGTGAGTTTATTTTTTTTTTTTTAATTTATGAAGAAATGAGGGGTACTATTCTTGTTAATCACCCTTTCTGTTTTTACAGGAGGCAGATTAATTTGTAAGTAGGATCATTACAGCATATTTCCGAAGCCGGAACTACAGAAAGTTAATTTCACAAAAGTCTGGGAAAATATGCCAAGGCAGAACTACCCCAGTCTGTGATCATTTCAAGTGTGTGAATCTCTTCCCTTACATGCATGGTTGGGCACTTGTGGCTTCTAGTAGTGGTAATGCTTTGGAGTTTTTTTCCTTTGGGTTGTGTTTTTGGATTTGAATTTTTGGTTGAATTTTACATCTCTGTCTACCCATAAGGTAAATTAAATTGGATTTTATTTTTCTTCTTGAAAAAAAGAGAATTTGATCAACCATTCCTGATCCAAACTAACTAAAATAAAAGTTCCTCATACTTTACAAAGAAAAAGATAAAGCCAGTACTGTTTAAGATACATGTTCCATTAATATGTAGAAAACAATAGGAAAGAGACACAACAGTAATATATGAAATAGTGTGTGCAAAGACACTTAAGGATTTTTGTTATTGTCAAAATTCTGAATTTATTACGATTCCTTCAGAGACATTTTTTGCATACATTGTACATCCTACAAAAGAAATATTGATCATTGTGTTTCTACTCTCTAGATCACGAGCAAGTACCTCAAAATAGCTTGTTTTTATCAGACACTGTAAGATTCCAGCTCTCATTTGTGAAGAACTGTATAAAAGTGTATCACAGAGGGGCAAAATGCTATAAGTTACTGGGAAATGTCCTTCTAAGCACTCTTGAGAGAATAAAAAGCATGTTGCTCTCTTTTCTTCACATAGAATAACTGTGTAGCTCAGTAAAACACTAAAGACATATATGTGTCCAACAGCTGACCATAAAACATGGCTTTCTGTCAGAGAAACCCAGCCCTCTCAGATGGACTAAATGTATCTGATCCTTTGAATAAAAGTTTAGTAGTTTTCAGCCATATTTTACACAAACATTATTTGTTAGCATTAATTTGTCATTATGTTACTGAAGTTCCCATTGAGCAAGTGAGTGATGATTTTATTTGCTTGCTTCCAGTACAGAGCCTGATAATAGTCATGCTAGAGGAAACTCTTCAACTGGAAGGATAGATACTGGCTTATCAATTTTGTTCTTTAAATCTGGAGAATGTTTGGTCTCTCCATATTCCAAGCTGACTGAAAAGAACATGGTGGGTTGCTGCCAGCCATGTGCAATCACCCTTCAGGGTAATCAGACTTCTGGGGGTCAGTCTGGTCTGCATCAGCTGAGACGTCATTGCAGAATTCAGCTGATATAATGAAGTTGGAAGAAAAAGTAATTTCCAGAGTCCAAAATTCAATCTTCCTCTGTTGTTTGGCATGTATATGATATTTCATATTTTAAAATATTTGTAAAGTCACAGAGAAGTAGAATGCTTCATAGGTTAGACTGGTAAATGTGGAGAAACTACGTAACAACAGCAGTTCTCATTAGGCAGCAGGTCAGAGGCTTTTGCAAAATGTTGATAAGATGCCCTGAACAATTGCAAACTTTTGTATCTGATAAAATAGAATTGCAGACAGAATCTCGTAGGAAGTGTGTCTATATCTTATTCTACAAAATGCAACTTTTGACAACTGCATTGTGTCTTTACATTATGTTGATTTAGCTGTTCATCTTTGACCTCTGCTTTTATTTTAACCATATGGAAATCAGGAAGATTTATTTTATTTTATAGCAGTAAAAAATGGCCAGGACACATCACAACTTTCTGACGTGTAATTGTGAATTTGCAACTAATGTATTCATTGGGAAGCCACCATTTCCTTATCTTCTTCTGTCAACCTTGCAGTATCCCAGCCATCATAAAATTTTAGTTTTGTGAGCTTTCCCCAGAATTTAAGTGCTTGGCAGGTTCTTATTCTGTAAAGCACTCCATCATTCTTTCAACTTCCAGAAGTTTAGGATTTTATTTGGAAGTCTCCTTTTCAAGTAGCAGTTAGCTCCTGCCTATTCTGTATTATAAAAGCCAACATTATCAGAGCCTAAGGTGGTGTGATTGCAGGAAGAAGCTGTTTAATACTGAAGTCTGAAAGCAAAGATGTCTTTAGATCTTATAGTGCCTCATATGTGACCACAGATAAGGCATTTTTTAGCAGGGATTTGCATTAATAAAAATTAAAGCTTTAGGATTTCACTTCAAAGGGAAATGTCAATGAAAGCATATCCTCTCTTAGTTGCTTTGGTAGTAGAATATTAACATTGCTAATGTAAAAGTTTATACAGCTAGAGGCTGGAGTCTGTCTCTCTGTAGAGAAAAAATAATTCTTAGACCACATAAGAAGTGTGCAGCAGTTAAAATACAAAGAAAGAAATGAGGAGTGTCGTTTTCTCAGAGCAGTAAGCACACAGAGTACATTTATTTTCAAATTGATATATCTATTATTTAAAAAGTTTAATTTTTAATGTATTAATTCCAGACAGGCATTGACATAGAAATAAATATATTAGTCATTATCTGCTAGCTTTTTCAAGCTTTACTGGTGCTAAGTATTATTTTGTCATATTTTTTGACATATTCAGTCATTGATTTCAGAAAAACAACTCTACAGTATAAGTCACTGCTTAAAGGACAGAAAAATCTGTGTGAAGCATAACCTATCAAATACAATTACACAGTAAAATGGATTATTTCATTGATACTAGTCCATAGGAACATCCAATTTGCAAATGTTTAGTGAAGAGATTACTGAATGCAGAAAGTCCCTTTTAGTTGAAAGGAGGAAAAATGGATTGTCAGTTTTTTAAAATAAATCATAAGGAGAAGATACGTGTATTGTTGCACAATGTTGTTGTGTGTGTGTGTTCTTACTGTCCCAAACAATAGAGAGATTTCGGTTCCTTTATTACAAGAAAAAAAAGTCAATAAAACTATCATTCACTCACTAAGTGGAAGCTCAGTAACATTAATTGCTAGCCAGGCGTTGCTCAAACATTCAAAGCATTCAGTAGTCTTCTGAAATCTTGAAAATTGTTATTAAAAAGTCTGATGTTTTTAAGACTATCTTCTGGAGATTCTGTATACGTGTTAAGCAGGATATGTTATTCTTTTTTCAGCATCAGATAGTTTCTGTGCCTGGGTGAATTTGCCTGTGATTATGGGTTACATGAAGAATATATAACACTAAATGAGATAGAAACTGCAAGCTGGCGGGCTAACCCACTGGTCTGTAGAAAGCACCTTTTGCCAAAAGATGTTATATTTGAGGCTTTCCTGCCTTTTCTAAGTGGTTTTAAAGAATTATTTATACAGTTATATTTAAATGAACCAGAAGATGCTGCTGCCTGATTGCATCACTTTCTTTAATGAGGTCTAATGGCAAAAATGAACAGAGAAGCCTAAGTAGGATTTTTATAGCAATTCAGTTACTTGTGCCCAAAACTACGATATAAAAAAAGGCTTTGCCCAACAACCATTGAAAAAGAATGCTTGGTTTTATATATTTCATTTTTATCACAAAATTTTCTCAGGTTTCCATGGTCATCCTCCAGAACAGGATTTCATTGAGTAGCCAAAGTATTACCTCAGGCCTAAAATATGTCAGTATTTCAATATTCCTGCAAGTGCAGAAAGAAGACAATGGCACATTTGTGATTTCCCTTCCCCTCTTCTGTACAGTGATTTAATCACTCACTCAGCTATTAGGAAAATCTGACTCAGTTCCTTTTCTCCCCTGAGAGGATTTGGTCTAGTAATTACAGAAGTGCAATATACGTGTAGGAATGAAAAGAGTGACTGGCAGCCAAGACTTGCCATTTCTAGGAAAGCTTCCTAAGCAGCATGACAGAGATTCAGAGCCCCTTTTGGCACTAGACTTTACCCCTTTTTTAAAAAAGATTTTTAATAATTTGACACCACTTCAGCAGGAGAGATCCTGACTTCTGTATAAATTGTTTACTTTTTGAGCCTATTATAAGGTTAATAAAAGTTCTCTGACTTATAAATGGTGAATAAAATTTCATTCAGTTTTCATTTCATGGAATATAGGTGAGGGATTTGAATCTTGCTTCTTTGTGTTTATTATTGGATACTTAGTCTATTAACTAGGTATAATGTACATAGATATTAATATGATGGCATAACAGCAGTTCCTCAACAAACCCACTCTTAGGAGTGTGCTCTATCCGTAAGCCCTGATCAATGGAGACTGTAGCTTAGGCTTTCCATGTACCTCTCTTTTAGTGGCATCAAGTTGAAGGAAAAAATAAATACAGAAATACTCCATAGTTTGAATGTGCTGGTTCCACAGGTAAAATACAGCAAATGACTTGTATCCAATTGTGGATGTGGAATGAGTTTATTGATCCAACAGCTTGCATTCCGCTTAACTCCAATTCTTTTTAGAGTTATATGTAGAGAGGATTTGACACTGAATATTTGAACTACTGTGCTGTTGTTCTGATGGAGAAATTATGATTGAAAAATTCTGAGATGCAATTTTCTCAATTACACATGAAGGTATTGTTACCTTCATGCCAATATTTCAGGCTAATACACAAAGGCTGAAGTAAAACTCATTTTAAAAAAGAAGTCAGCAAATGCTTTATTTTTTTGCTTCCTCATGAAAGGACAATGTGATTTATCAAAAGTGAACTTTCTAATCCCAGTTAGAATTTCTTTACAGTCTCTTTCCTACTGCCTTGAATGTTTTTCATGCTCTAAATTCATGTTTCTTGACCAGCACCTTTCTATCTCAAATTTTTAAAAAATTCTGTTATGCAAATTTTGTTATTCAGAAAGAAATATAATTTAAAGAATACCAGGTCTTTTAAAAAGTGTCATTCCATGACTCTTTGCTTAAAGTAATGCACCAAAGAACCAGGATATATTGAAAAAATCTTACTGAAAAGCAGCCAGACCCTTTTGTCTCTCTTTTGACATAATTTCTGATGTCTACAAATGGATCTTTTATGTCTTAGTTATACTTCAAACAGTTGAGGTGACAATTTTCAGATTACAGATAAATATCTTTGCCAATTCAGCACACATGAATGAATGCATGATAATGTTTTTGTTCCCTAGCTTCATTATATATTTTTTTACTAATGAGCAATAAGAGAAGTGAATATAAATTCAAAGCACTTTAAAAATTACTGATATTTTCATGAATACAAGCAGCTGTTGAAATGTTCCTAATTAAAAATATCACTTATCAAGAGTAGCATATTGAAGCCAAGTGGTTTGCACACAAGCACATGTACAAGACTGCTATGTTCTCTTTTTTCTCTTCACTCTTGAGATAGGTTTACTTCTTCTTAACATGCATAACACTGGATTTCAAATTGTTTAAACTGAAATGAATACTCAATGCTCCAATAAAATACATCTTTATTCAGAAAATTCAGAAGAGCAAAGAAGCTGTAGAATTAAAATTTTGCCTTACTGAGTTAGATATATTGTCTGTCACAGTAGCTGTCATGTATTTTGTGCGAGATACTGGATTAAATAAATTACTTAGTACATCAAATAAATCATCTGGTAAAACATACTGTATTAATATTAAATCAAATATGTTTTAGAATTCTGCAGCTTACAGGTAGTTAGAAATATATTCTTTTCTCTTATTAAAATTCAAATCACTAAACATGCAAGGCATGCACCGTCGGGTAAAAGGGACAAATATTCCTTTGACAGCTTTCTTTATCTTTTTTATATTAGACTTCTTTATCAACTCTGGTACTGAAATAGTAAAATGATAGTAAATTCAGGACTAATAAGCCTTATTATACTTTTTATTGTGAATGAAAATTCTTTGCTAATGAGGAATGTTATGAGACAAATATTTATATGATGTCTATGGTGTGGATCATTGCCATGCTTGTTTATTACGGTTCTTAATGAAAGGCAGCTTCCTATTACATATGCATGGAAGTCTGCTTTTTACTGTCATGGCAATTTTTTTTATTTTAAGCTGCAGAATATCTGCTTAGCATTTACGATTCTACACAGACACAATGTCCAAATTTTAGCAGTCACAGTCTTTGGCTGTGGTGTGTTTTAATCTTTCTTTTTCTTTAATTTTCTTATTAATTTACAATTCGAGCTTTGTACCTTTTTACTTGTTTTGTTTAACCTTTGAAGAAGCTATTGTCTTTCTTGGATAATGATCTTGAAATAAACCACATATTATGTATATGGAACTCAGTTAGCTAATATAGAGCTATTTAGCAATAGATCGTGCTGGGAATTCCAGTCCAAACAGGATAGAGTCCACAGTGCTTTCTCCATTTATATTAAAGGAGCGAGACATCTGCTGGATTATACAGTACACCTGATGTGCCTCATTTTGGAATTCAAGAAGAGCAGTTGCATATCCAGATATGCTCCTTTTTGTTTCTGATCAAAATTTTTAAAAATATCCCATAGTTCAGAAAAAAAGTTGCTTAGCCTCAGTTATTTACTTATTTGTCCTTTGCCACCACATGTTGAGACCCTAACTGTTGTGGTGTTGGCTCAGAACCATGTGGTTAAAGGGAAATTATATGTACATAATAAAACAATATGCAAATATGTAACACTTCAAAATGTCTATCACATTTACCAACTTCATCTTCCTAAAATGAGACAAAAAAGTATATTAAATATATTAAGATAAATTCTTATTAACTTGGTAACTTTTTCCAGGGAATATCCTTTGATGGGAATCAAATTTTATACTTCAGGCTGTGGAGAATTCTGTGAAATTGTAATTTTTTTCTACAGTTACAGAAATTTTGTATTTATAGTAGGTTAGCTTACTTATGACATTTCTCAGTTGGCCTAATCTTTTCTTTCTACATGAATTAGTGTCAAAAAGAGAACCTCTATTGATGCTGAAGGCAGTGAGGCTTCAGTAAGACTTGCACCCCTTTGGTGTTAGAAGAGACCAGAAAATACTCACTGGCAAGCTGAGAGAGGTAGGCAGAAAAATGAGCAGCCTCACAACAGATTTTAATGTGGTGTATCAAGGAAGATCATTTAACCGGGAGCTGTAATCACCTCAAGTTGTGAGGAAGGAGAAGAGCCCCTTTTAAAGGGCAGTACACACTAAGTATGGCAGCAAACACTAGTAGTTCCCAATGTTGGCAGCGTAAGAACTAGCAGGTGCCAGAAAGAAGTCAACATTGTCAACATCTGCATGTACAAGACTGCTGCTGCCCAAATTATGGAGGAAGATTTGGCTTATGGGGGGCAGTTTCAGGTTATTTAATACCAGCGTATGACAGTGCTGGTAACTGAAAAGTTTTCAAGGCCACTTCAGCATTAGCCAAGATGCCTTTATCAGCTATCTTCAACATCTGCACTGCTTTGTCTTTCAGATGAAAGCCTTCAGCTGTTTCCCTTTGGAATAAGAAGTACCTACTCTTATAGAGCATTAACAAATAGTTGCAATACACTGATCTGTAAAGCACTAGTGTTTGCTTTGTTCCTTTCTAGGCTGTGTTTCACAAAGCATCCAAGCAACACATTCAAACCCCAAAACACAAACCGTTTCATGTCAGACAGCAGAACTGACTCCCCCAACATACAGCAAGCAGGTTGTACTTGAACAATGCAAGGCAGAGTCTGACAGATATCACCGCAAGACAACCTCACAAAAACAGGATCGATGCTCTGTTCATAAGCCTAGACTAAAGTTAAATGAAGAATTGCAAAAGTAAAAATATATATTTTAAAATAACCTTGAACATTTTCTTCTCTTGTGGGCAATTTTATTTGCTTGTTTATTTAGAGCTGGTTGGTTCATTTTAGATTAAAATATTTTATAAGTTCTGAGAGATGACATAAAAAACAAAAGATGTATTATTTTATTACCTCTTCTGTAAAATGTAAAAGCATACTTCACCGTGAGAAACTGTTCAGATGAATTATTCTTATAGAGATATACTGCTAATAGCATATAAGGATATTTCTTCTGTGTCTTAAATAAATTCAAGTGTCAGCAAGTGGGTTTTTCATTCCCTTCCTTAGCCACTGACACAGAGAAGAATCAGTATTGCTTGAATTTATTTTCATTTCGGCAGGAGACAGTGTGGAAAGAAAGGCTTGATCTCTTAAGACCAACAAATTCAGAAACAATATTATCTTTGTGAAATAATACAACACCATGAAGAGCAAGGATTAATCTGAAAACAGGATTTGACAAAAAACTTGATGTGAATCAGACAGTAGGTTGGGTTGGTACAAACACGCTGTCTGTGTTGGCTCAGTGCTAGGTGAGTACAGAATCACAGAGCGAATTAGGTTGAGGAAAAGACTGAGGTCATCGAGTCTGAGCAGTGCCCAGATACCACCATGTCACCTGGACCATGGCACTAACTGCCACATCCAGTCTTTCCTTAAATACATCCAGAGTCAGTGACTCTACCACCTCCATGGGCGGTCCAGTGTTCAATCATCCTTTTTGTAAAGAAACTCCTAATGTCTGACTTGAACCTTCCCTGGCATGGTGTAAGACTATGTTCTCTTGTCCTATTGGCAGGGAAACCTTATAAACTGAGACAAGACCATTGTAATAGGTTACTGTTTTCCTAGCTTCGAATGTAACCAATGCCAGGCATAATTAACATATATCCCATATTTATTATTTAGGGTGCCTCCCTAAAATTGTATTTCAATACTTTCATATTTTAAAACAATTGTAGCTATGTCTAATGGCTAACATTCATACTATTTAATAGAAAATTGGAAATTATTATAATCAAAAGGCATCTGCTTTTAAATTTCCCTGTCCTAGACTACTAACAAACTCAGGAAATATCTTCTGTCCAAAACTTGGAACATTTCTCTACAATTTTGTTTCTTAAGTGCAGTTTTCACTTAAGAAAGCAGTGGCGTACAAAAATATTCACACAGGGCCACATAATAATTTAGGTTGGAAAAGACCCTTAAGATCATCAAGCCCAACCATTAACCTAATACTGCCAAGTTACCACTAAATCATGTCCTTGACTATGTGCCACATCTACCTATCTTTTAAATACCTCTGGGACTGGTAACCCAACCACTCCCCTAGGAAGCCTATTCAACATCTGACCACTCTTTCCATGAAGAATTTTTTTCTAAATATACAATCTAAACCTCTCCTGGAATAACTTGAGGCCATTTCCTTTTGTTTTATCAACTTGCTACTTGGGATAAGATGCCAACACCCCCCCACCGCCTACAACCCCCTTTCAGGTAGAGAGTGATTTGGTTTCCCCTCTGTCTCCTTTTCTTCAGGCTAAGCTCCCTCAGCTGCTGCTAATCAGACTTGCGCTCCACACCCTTCCCCAGCTCTGTTGCCGTTCTCTGGATACCCTCCAGTATCTCACTAGTGCCAAGTACAGGGAAACAATCCCTGCCCTGGTCCTGCTGGGAACACTGTTGGTAATACAGGCCAGGATGCCTTTGGCCTTCTTGGCCACCTGAGCACATGCTCAGTCATGTTCAAACAGCTGTTAAACAACACCCATAGATCCTTTTCCTCTGGACCACTTTCCAGCTACTCTGTCCCTAGCCTGTAGGGCTCCATGGGGTGGTTGTGACCCAAATGGAGGTCCTTCACCAGGTCCTTCACCTTGTTTAACATCATACAGCTGGGCTTGGCCCATAGATCTATCCTGCCTGTATCCCTCTGCAGAGCCTTCATGCCCTCCAGCAGATCAACGTTCCTGCCCAATGTGGTGTTGACTGCAAACTCACTGAGAGTGTTCTTGATCTCCTTGCTAAGTTAATTTGTAAAGATGTTACACACAACTGGCCCCAAGACTGAGCCCTGGGGAAGCCCACTAGTGACAGACCACCAGCTGGATTTTAGTCCATTCACCACCACTCTCTGGGTCTTGTCATCCAGACAACGTTTTACCCAGCAAAGTGTAAAATCTTTGTTAAATGTAAAGTGTAAAACCCGTTGAAGCCTTTAGCACTCATTTTCTCCAGGCAAAAAAATTGTCAAAAGCTTTACTAAAAGTCCAGGTCAAGAATATCCACCAACTGGATGGAAGCAGGACATGCCTTTCATGAATCCACACTGACTGGGCCTGAATTCTTATTTGTCCTGTTCATGCTGTGTCGTAGCACTCCAGGTGATCTACTCCATGACATTTTCCTGAGCCGAGGTCAGACTGAAAGAGCTGTTTCCCAAAACTTCCCTCGAGCCCTTCTTCCAGCTTCCAGTCAACTGGGACTTCTTCAGTTAGACAGAACTGCTGATAAATTATGGACTGTTTATGTATCAAATGCAGTTGATTATGGAAAATTATTCAATTTTTTGAGCATGAAGTAAGTAGTCACCAGTGCATGTTTTCTACAGAGCTGTCATAGTTAGTTACCATCACAACATAAATCCTAAAATAGATGCAAGAAGTAAGCACATATTTAGCCTTACACACTTCTCAGTTTTCCACAAAGATATGATGAAGAGAAATATTCTCTTTTTTTTCCCCCACACTTTCTGCGAAAAGAGGACTTACAATATTTCAAAATTGTTGAAACCAAAAAATGCAAAGATTCTTCAGAATTATAGCCTGGCATCCAGCCTATAGAAACTCATCTGGTAGCTGGATGAAAGAAGATGTTTCAGGAATTTATTATCCTCTCTTTAAATTAAACACAAGAGAAATTAGACCCTTAACCTTTGGTGTTCAAGTTGTATATACCCCCTGAAGTGCTAAAAGTCCAAGGAGGTAAATAATATTTTCACAAACACAGTTTATACATTTGACTCTTTGAAAAAGAAACAAAACAAAAAAAAATTAAACTGTAGGTCAAAATTTCAAAGGAATCCAAAACAATAATTCTCATTCTTATTTTGTGTGAGCATTTTCTGGGGTTTTTTTGCATGTTTTTTTAAATTTATCTAGCCAAGTTGAAATACTAGCTTTTGGGTGGTTAGGCATTTGTGAGGTGAACACCATCCTAAGTAACATATCCTCTCCAAAGATAAATTTGAGAACCACTTCATTAGGTTTTTAAAAGCCTAACTAATTCAGAAAGTTCCAGTTCTGAAAAGCTGCTCATATGAAGAAAATATTCCAGAGTTATGAATTTGACATTTGAAATAAAACAATTTAGTATGTCAAAGATAGACATGGATCAGATTTTCAATGGTTACCTTGTAGCTGCTTCACTTTCAGTAGCATTATAGAAATTAATATCTGCTGGGCAATTAATCTATAATTTTTCCAACAAATATTCTCTTTCAGTCATGGGTAATAGGTGCTGTAATTCTATGGTACTCATACAAAATATGCTGAAAAGTATTTTTTGCATCATGGATATTATTTTATTAATGACTTCAAATAAAAATTCCTAAATCTGTCAGACCATGACACTCCAATGTGCTGGAATTAGTATGTGTGTAAAATAATTTACAGGCATTTTTGGTCTGAAGGATTTAGCATTACAGAATGGTTTTATCTGTTATCTTCATATTGTATTCAAAGAACTAAATGAAACATCTTTGATGTTGAAATATACTCTAGGATTTTGGCACTCAGTATTTTTCCTTTAATCAATCCCAGCAGACATATCTTACTATACTAGATCAAACAAATTGAGCTTTTGATTTAGTTTGAATCTAGTGAGGCTGAATAAACTGCATTTATTCCACCTTACTCTATGGTTGATAATGTGCAAATGGACAGCCACACGGCATAATTTTTGCAAAATTTTTAAGACACATCCTGCAGCATAAAAAAAGAGTTCATAAAGTTTCCTGTCCTCTGGCATGTATGTCAATTCATTCAAGTAAAAACTGGCACAGAAGCTACTGTTTTTCTACATATCTATTGATTTTTAAAATGCATAAATGTCAAATCTCAGAATAAGAAATGGCACCTTTTATGTATAAAGGCAATTAATCCTGTCTCTTTTTTTCTTTATTCTTTCTAACTATTTTATAACTGAAAGTTCTGGAGAAGGCATAACAAAAATAAAACACCTTAAGATGCAAAAATTAACACATGCACTTTGTTTACTTCAGACAAAATAAATTAATTATAAATAGCATATATTCTAAATGACACTTTTCATCAAAAAAATTTAAGATTCCACAGTAAGCCAGTAAGGCATCTGAATGATTGAAATGCTTCTTAAGGAAAGACAGTAATCAGCTGCCAGCAAACACTTGTCTATACAGGTGAAATTCTAATTTTGGTTGTAACTAGCTGCATAGGGGGATCTCTGGGATGGGAAGATTTTCCACCCAGGCTGGTAATTGAGGCAGACACTGAAACACTCACGTACTGCCTAGCAGTGGGTTTTGACAGGGACTTTCTGAAATTTCCACCAAGAGACATTCTCCAAAAATTTGTCAAATTATTTTTCTGCAGCATTCTGGAAAAAGGCAGCTGGCAGTTCGACCAGCCACTCTAGGCATTAATGACTATTCTGCACATGTGCAAGGACAACCTAAGTTAACCATCCAATAAAAATCATACGTACCCATTGCACCCAGAGGCACAGGACAGGTCCCAGGATATTTTCAGACATTTGCAATTTCTACAGAGTTTATGGTGATATTGTAAAATGGCAGATGAGAAGTGATGAAGTGAAAATACTAATTTTCCTTGACTTTTCCTTCTTGAGGTTTTACAGCTGGTGGCCTGTTCCATAGCCAGTCTCTCACATCAGCCAAAGCCCATTGTCAGATAATGGTACAAGTAGCAACACCTGTAGTTAGCAGAGACATATCTCTTTCTCTGCTTCAGCATCAGCTGTGCAACAGGCTCTAGGAACCAACCAAGGAACAGGGACAAAATGAGCTATTTTATATGGCAGAGCATTCAATAAGCATCTGAAAACCCTCTCTTAATATTGCCCTGGTTTAAGGCAAATTTGGGAGGAAACTCCAAAAGGGTCCCTCCAGAAAGCAGACTCAAGCCCCTCCTCCTACTGGTCGGGAAAAGATTTCCTTGGAGAAAAGTGGAAAAAAACTGTTTATTTAACAAGCAAAGTATTCACAAACATAAAAAATGAATAATATTAAATAGAATATATTAAATACATTGTATCAAATATTATTTTGATATATTAAAATTATATTAATTATACAATCTATTAAAATCTATATTAAATAATTACATAATTAGTTTTACTATATACTTAGTTATATAACTATCAGTATACATTAAAATTATATTATAAATATTATATTAAATGAATAATATTAAACAATAAAACCTCTTGCTGTTCTGAAGAGATGGCAAGTTCAGAAAGTCCTTGTTGTGGAGTGCAGCTCGACTCGCTCAGTCTCTTACCAGTCCCTCCAGCACTGGGCCCCAGTGGGCCACAGGCTTGAGCTCCCTGTGTTTTTCTGTTTTTTCAGTCCAGAACAGGTTTGAACAGTTCCAAGAAAAAGAAAAACCACAGTCCAGGGGACCTCTCTGCCTCAGCTAGCTAGAAATTAACTAAAAGCAAAGGAGAGCTCTCTCCCACGTCTGTGCTGCAGACAACACAGCCCAGAAGGAATGTGGAGGAGTGAATGCAGTTCCTGAAAATAAACTGTGTGCTTCTTTTTACCCCTGCTTCACTCTCAGAGCCAGTCTTAAAGGTGCAAAACTTATTTCTGGGCTAAACAGACAAATGGGGATACAATTCAGCATCATAAAGTCACCCCAGGACAACTATGAGCCACCCTGAAGGATTACATCTGCAGGGGAAGTCTGGTACATAGATTCTGTCAATAAAGTCTTGCATGTATGCTGAATTTCTAGACAGCAAGTGTGGAGTAGCTCATAATGATTATGTTTCAATAGAGTGCAGACAGACACCTGCTTTTCTGTCCACATTTGAGGGCAAGTGGACAACAGTCTATACCACTGTGCATGAACTCATGTTTCCTGCGCCTTATCAGGACCTGTGCCTGCAAACACAATTATGTTTTATGTTATTTGACACAAATATGTCAACTTTCAGTTCTTCCTGTACACAAACACTAAGTACACTTATAAGGTGGTATTCAGCTCCTCAGTAGCATAATTAACTCCTAAATGTAGAAAAAAAAGCACCCATGACAGGCACTGGGGATTCAGTCAATAGTATTAGGGGGCTTGGAAAGATGTTCAGCTCATCTCAAAGGTATTTTTCAAGCCATATCAAAAAAAAAAAAAAAAAAAAAATCACCACTTATTTAGGTGGTTTTCTTCTTAATCTTCCCTAGAAAAAAGATAGATATTTGACCAATAACAAAAGGGGACAATTTTGTATTGCTTCCTTTACAAACCAGGTTTTTTAATTTTTCTCAAGTAGAGAAAAACTATTATAAAAATAATTTACCTTCTTTTTCAGTGGCTGCTGGAATGTGATATATTTTCTTTTTCCCAGCAGAGAAAGGGAAAAGAAAATGTTAAGAACTCCTCATGGTCATTTTCCATTTAAACTGCATGCTTTGCATTTTACAAAAAAATCTTTTCTGTTATAGAAAGGTCAGCACAATTCAGGAGCTATGAACTATAAAGTTCCAGCTGTATGTAAAGGCTAAAAATATATTTTAAGTTTTGCTTGAATTATTGTTAATTGCTCTTTAGTTTTTTAATCAGTTTTGTACAGGTCTGATATGTCAAGTCTCCGTGAAAATTTCTTCATGAGCCAGCATTGTGCAAAATGAGAAAGTGGCTTGGTCGTGTTTATAGAAACTGGAAATCCAGGAGGATGTCCAAGGTTTCTTGGCAGTTTTCATCCAAAAAGAACCACGGTCTCAGTGTGCAAAAAACATAGAACATTTTCTAACTATAACAAATCTGGTTGGATGAAAGGTTGGATCAAATTTTAAGACAATTTAAATTAAACTAGACTAGGTTTTTATTTACCTTTGCTACCTGCATTTTTTGCATTTTTTTGGTAGATTTCCTCTGACTTGCACCATTGTTAATGAACAATGAAGGGACAGTTCCTTGCACCCGAAAGATTACTTGTTCAGAATGTAATTACTAAAATGATTTGGTAGCATAAACTGGGAAAACAGAAGACACAAGATTATTAATTTTTTTTTGCCTGTTCGTACAGAGACTTATTTTCAGATCTAACTTCAGCATTATGCACAATTCACATATCTATGTTTCTCTCATGTTGCTGAGCTTCAAGATTTTCAGGTAATTCTTTTCCAGTTCAGTTACAATTCCTCTTCTATTCCAGACACAGAAAGTCAAAGTACTAAGAAATTTTATGTAATGCATGAAAAGGAAGCAGTGCGTGGCACTTAGCAGAGAATGGAGTCTCCAGAGGGAACCTCTACTCATGCTATGTCATGATTCATTTTCCCACCACATGCCCTGTTCTGCAGGAACCTCCCTGTACCGTGCAGCCTGACCTGTGAATTCCTCTTGTCACATGATCCAACATGCAGCATTGCTTGCACTGGACTGGAATGTTAAATTGATTGATTCACTACACCGTTATCTTCAACTTAGCCTAAATTAAATTTTCTATACTGTCTTGAAGCAAAAATTATCTGGAGCCATGATAATATTTTGTCTTTTCACTGTAGTTGATTGATCTTTCAAATGTTGAGAGCTTTGATCTACCAGAAAGCAAAACTACAATATAATCTTTGAATGCGATTTTCACTTATCTGCACCTGGTATTGCCAAAACCCAAATTCCTTATCTGGTAAAAACAGAAGCAATTTAAAAGACTAGCAATTATAATATTGTAAATATTTTTATTTCTTATTTGATGTCCACACTCTTTCCCGAGTAGTCTGATTTATTTTCAGGCACAATAAAATGAGGATATCAAAAGCAGACAAGTTTCTTCATGAACCAGATAATGCCTATACGTAATTCCTTATATTACAGGATGCAATTTAACATTTAACTTTCCACTTAAAGAACAGTGTAAGCTTTAATTTTCCAACTTCTCATGTTAGCACACTCTTTCATCTCTCTTGGCTCCTTCTTGAGCATTCTCTGCTTCTAAAGTGGCTCAGTTTTGAATACCAAATTCATTTAGACATGTCTTGCAGTGAGATGTAGATGTAACCACAATATATTGCTTTTAGTTGATTGTCATCACATCTATTTCCAGTGTAGATATCCATGACAGTATCTTCAATGACCTATTTGTTATGTCAAAGATCCCACTGTGGATGTTCATTAGATTGAGTCTCTTGAATCCCACAATATCAGACTTGTGAGAGGCATCTGCATATATTTCAGGACTGGTTTTGTCCTCTGTGGCCAAATATATATCCTACAAGGAGAAAATCTTTCTCTTTCCCAAGACAAAACAGACCCTGTGCCCTAAGCAGTCTAGTGATTTTGGTTTTGTTTTATGTCTTACTTTGCTTCCCTTACACTAGGAAACGGGTCACTAGGAACGTACAAAAAATATGCAGAAAAGAAAGCAGTTATCCATGCTCTTTTAAAGTCTTTGTATAGCCAAAATGTCACCTTTGGCATAACTCAAATATATAAAGTAATAAATGCCATGAACATTTTCTTGCTTCACTGCTCTTCCTGCTTCCTAGGATCCTCTTGGCTCAGGCAGATTTCCCTAGGAGCCCAGAGCCCTAGGGCTCCATACAGGGATGATGGGCTGGGATGGCTCCTTCTTAGCCTCTTCAAACAGCTTCCTCTTATTTTTCTGCAGCAATGCCCCCTTAGCCGTTAGCAAAAACCCCTCAGTTTACCAGAAAACTTCTGTTTGGTTTTATCTTACAATTCATCACTTGTAGGAGTAGAACCAATAACCAGGTGATGTCTACACATCAAACCACTCCTACTAGGAATTTTCTTCCTTGGTCCATACAGAAACTGTACAGACTTTTTCTGGCACTAAAATCTGGCTTAAGATATCCCTGCCATTTTGGGTGATTCATCTTTCCTCTTATCACTTTTATATTTTATTCAACCTTACTGTATTTCCCACTTTATGAAAATTGAATTAGTAGCAGCACAGCAAAGTTTTATGGCAAAACTACACTTTTTAGAAAAACTAAGACAACGCAGTGGGTAAGATATTTCAAATTTTATTTCAACTTCCTATAGTTTGAGAAAATTGGGTGGAACTAAGCATTTATTTGAGGTCTTGTTTGGTAAAGTCTAAGCAGTTATCACTAATTTTTAATTGTCTGGGCTAACCGAAACATATCAGTATGACACCTGCACTAGTATCCATTTTTTGTCTATTCCACACTGAAAAAATATCTTTTCAGGAGAAGAGGAAAAAAATCATTAAGCATTATTAAAAATATAAAGAAATCTTAATATTTAACAGAAATAATGTAGTAGTCTCCCACTGTCCAGCTGATGTTTCTTGACTGCTCAAAGCTATCTGACCAAGGAATGCTACTTTTGTTTGTGTCTCCTAGACATATTTGATAACATAAGTGCTAAAATAATTTTGAATTAATAAAGTTTTCATGCCAGTCTGTTCATGCCAATGTGTTTCCCATTTCTAACAACAGTATTTCATGTCTGTTCTCCATCTGCCATTCATTGTGTGTAACTAATTTCCTGTCAAACACAAGCATTACTCAACTATAGTAACAGTAGTTTACAGTATAAGGCAGGACTAGCAAAATTTTGAATGGTCATATAATTTTGATTTTTTAATTTGGTCATTAGTTAAGATCATTGTGTATTCTCTGCACAGATATGCTATTGTTATTCTTTACTTTTAAATGTGATGGTATTTCTTTGCTAAGACTTGAAGTATTTTTGTTTAAAGAAAACCAGTAAGGTAACTCAAGCTGAACAAAATTATATTATCTCCTTTTTCCTTTGCACAGATCTAAATGGGCTTTAGTTAAATATTCTAGTATTGAGCAGTCACTTACATTTGATTAGGTTTGCCCTCAGAAAAGGTGTTCTAGGTGTCCTTTATTTGGAGAATTGTCTTATTTGGATAAATTGCATTAGATTGCCTCAGTTCTACTCACTCCTTCACAATAAGTTTCACCTACCTTATCAGCTCATAATGATCCCTTTGGTTACATACGCCCAATCTGTAGTGTAAAGACTTTATTCTGACCAGGAAAGAGTTCTGCCTCCTCAATGTAACAAGTGTAGAGATCAAACTGGACCTTTAAATGTGTGTCAATAATTCTCACTTGATGGAACTCTGGATCATGCCTGTAAATTTACAGCATCAACTGTTATCAGATGCAGGGGATCAGTTCTGTACGAAAGTTGATCTATCATATGCAAATATGTATTTACTGAACTACTTTTATTGGTACACTCATTTTCAAAACATGTCTTTTTAAGAAGGTATTTATTAGAAAGCCCCTATAATTGCAGGGCATATCTTTACTAGTCCAGCATATACTAGAATGCCCATAACTATATGTTGACTGAGATTTTTAAAACTTAGCGAAGTCAATGAAAGAAATAAAATCTGATTTTTTTTTCACTACAGTAGTAATATTTTCAGTGGTACTTTTAAAAATAATTATCAAGTATGTTAAAACAAAGAAATGTTTGTATGTTAAAACAAACAAATGTTTGTATGTTAAAACTTACACCACAACTTGACAAGAAATGCACATATTTAGTAACAGTGTTTACATATTGATGCTCATGAAATTTGAATATGAAATATTAATCTGACTTTGATTCTCTTGATTTCTTGGAGATCAATTTCTGAGCCAGTAATTTCATTCTCTAGGCTTCTTCTCTTTACTTCTGTGTAAATTTTGTATTACGAACCATCACATTTGGGTGGATGTTAAATAATTATGACAATCAATTTGTAAACACTGGTAGCAAAATTTTAGAACCTAATACAATGAACTGCTGAATATTTTACCTAAGTTGAGGAAATTATTCAATTGCAAGAGCAATAATTAGCTTCTGACTGAAAACACAAGGCTATACCAATGAGCAAGTTTTGCATTCATTACAAGGTTTTTCACATCATCTCTGGGGAAGCTCTTATTCTACTGCATCTGAGTGCAATACTGGGTTGATTCAGTATTAGCACAACATTTTTACTACAAAATAGACAAATAAAAAAATTGAAATCACTGCTAGACTAGCCAGACACTGAGAGTATTTTTTTATTTTGTAGTACTATGGAGAAACCTTAAGGCTGGAAGTTTCTTGGTTCTTATTTCTTTCTTTCCCTCTCTTACACAACCTAACAATTTAATAAATTTTGGAGCATTGATTTTCTGACTAAATTGAATGAATCTAAAGCAAAAGTAGATCTTTTGCTTTTTAAAAGATGTTTCATAAAACCATATGTATTCAGCATAGCTTTGAAAATCCCACTGCAAGAAAAAGGTGCTTCTTTGACAATACATTATGTGCTGCCCTGGTTAATTTCCAATAATGGCAACTGAGGCTGGGTCTGCATGGCCTTTGTTGGGTATTTGTCTGTTGTTCAGGAACCACAGAATGACAGAATGAGTAGGGTTGGAGGGGACAACTAGAGGTCACCCAGTTCAGCCTCTCTGCTTGAGCAGGGTCTACTAGAGCATGTTAATCAGGGCTGTTTCCAAATGGCTTTTGAGCATCTCCGGAGAATGAGACTCCACAATCTCTCTGGGCACCATGTTCTAGTGCTGACACCCATAAAGAAAAGAAGTTCTTCCTTATGTTCAAGTGGAACTCCCTGTGTTCCAGTTTGTGCCTGTTGCCTCATGTCCTGTTGCTCGGTATCACTGAGAAGAGCCTGAACCCATCCTCTTGACACCCTTCTTTCAGATACTGATAGATACTGAAGAAGTTCCCTCTTAATTTTCTCTTCTCAAGGCTGAACAGGCCAAGTTCTGTCAGCTTTCCCTTGCAAGAGAAATGCTCCAGTTCTCTAATCATTTTCACAGGCCTTTGCTGGACCCTCTCCAGGATCTCCCTGTGTCTCTTGCACTGAGGAGCCCAGAACTGGACACAGCTCTCCAGATGTGGCCTCACCG
>LTAT01000004.1:39618307-39629152 GCA_003286495.1 Chlorodrepanis virens
GCCTCACCAGGGCTGAGCAGAGGGGCTGGATCACCTCCCTCAACCTGCTGGCAACAATACTCTTCTAATGTACCCCAGGATACCTTTGGCCTTCTTGGCCACAAGGACACACTGCTGCTCATGAACAGCTCGTTGTCAGCCCGGACACCCAGGTCCTTCTCCACAGAGCTGCTTTCCAGCAGGTCCATCGCCAGCCTGTCCTGATGTGGTTATTCCTCCCCAGGGCAGGACCCTGTGTTTGCCTTTGTTGAGTTACAGACAGTTCTTCTTTGCCCATCTCTTCGATCTGTCCCTCTGAGGGGCTGCAGAGCCCTCTGGGGTATCGGCCACTCCTCCCAGCTTTGTCCCATCAGTGAACTTGCTGAGAAAGCATCTGCCCCTTCATCCGAGTCATTGATGAATAGATAAACAACACTTTGCCCAGAACTGAACCTTAGGCAACACCACTAGTAACAAGCTTCCAACCAGCAACTTCCAGTGATCACAACTCTCTGATCACAAATCTCTCATTCTCTCTGAGAATGAGAACTTGTCATTCCGCCAGTTCCCAAACCACTTCACCATCCACTTGTCCAGCCCACACTTCTGGAGCTTGCCTATGAGAATACCATGGGAGACAGTATCACATATGAGAATACCAGGATTTAAGTGATTGATTTCACTGTTCCTGAAATAAAATCTATTACAAATACTGTTGGGAGCAGAACAGTCTGTCTTAGTCACTGCTGGACAAAGAAAAGTGCAAATTCATAAAATGCTGTGTGCAGAATTTCTAGTACAAAGTAGTGTATATCTGACAGAAGAGGGCATGGTTACAAGGAACACAGTGGCTCAGCAACTGTATATTAAACTTTTTTAAATGTTGCTTACACTCTTCCTAGAATTAACATTGCAAATTATGTTACCAAGCCATTATGAGAACATATATTTCTGAGCATTGTATAGATATTAGCTGAAGTAAAACCTTCCCCAGAGAGCTTACTATACAGCCCCGCAGATGTGCAACAAACAAAATTGAGACAGAATCAAGAAGGTCAAGATTGCATGAGAATTACACTTGCTTGCATCCCTTCAATCAGTAACATCAGCAGTGCTCTAGCTACAGCATGATTATGGCACCCATATAACAAATTTTCTGGTTACCACCTCTTTATCAAAACCAATGTACAAAGGTAAATTGTGGTTGCGCAAAGAGAAGAATAAAGTATTTCTTGCAAAATTCAAATAATCAGCTGTCTTGCAGTCTCCTGGAGAAGTCTCTGTCATTTCTCTATTTTTTATTCTGAAGTCTGTTTTTTATCATTTCCTACTCAGTAAAGGACTTTTTCACACTCGGTTCCCTTTTGAATTAAGCTAAATAAAAGTCTTCTTTTAGTTTGTATGGGCTAAATCAATTTATATTTAATCTAGGTAGTCTAGGTGTCAGGAGCAGCCAAGATGTGGCTCACAGATTCCTGTATGAAACTTTCAAAGCCATTGGTCTGTACTCAGAGACATGAGCAAACCAAACATTTCTGTTAGTACTGTTAGCAGTTCATATCCTTCCTACAGCTTTCATAGTGAAAACTTTTAAGTTAAATCAGCAGGACTTGAGCAGATGCTGATCGTCAAATATACACCTAACCATTTTGATAGACTAGGGTGTGGAAATGAGGACACAGAGCTGATCTGTGTCAGGATAATCTCCATAGCTCAGAACAACTGCTGAGGAAAGCAGCTGCTACAGGTAGCATTTGTCATTTTCTTCCAGTATTAGCATCTTACAACAAGTCTTCAAATTCAAAACCATTAAAAAACTACCCTGGAACTCCACTGACATGCATTAAATATATTAAGGGGGTGTTCTTAAAATGCTAAATTTCATTCAGCAAGAACTGCCATCACATTTCTGTCTGGGCTGGGGCCTCTGGAGCTGCTGGAAGTAACTATACACTATTTACCAACACACTAGTAAAAATTTTGTACACATAAGCATATTTTATAGGTTTTCTGTAGATGTAACAACACCCAAATGCTGCCCAAATTAAGTTGAAAACTCATAATACAGAATCTGCACAGAACATATTTGCCCAGCTAGCTAAATTCAAAACCATGCCTATGAATGCAGAAATAATCATCATCTTTAGAATAGAGGCTTTATGCTGTTTTCATACTCTCCAGACATTCTGAATTAGGTTGCCAAGACCTCATCTTCTTTTGCTATTCTGCGTCTTGTCACATGAGGGATCATAAACACAGTAATGTTACTGAAAACGCCATCAATGTGATAAAGCACACCAAAACAAGTATTTCAAATTACATTTCTGCAGATAAGTGCAGGTCCCTTTTCACAAAGGTCTAATACTTACTGGCTCACTGACTTCTGGGAAGCTGATAGTTTGGACTTTTCTTGGATATTTTCTGTTTTCTTTAGATAGGTTGCTTCTAAATCACTGCTCACATAGCCATGGTTTTAGGAGTCTACAGAGACATTATTAAGTCTTTCTATTCCATATAGTACTCTGTGGGGTTTGTTACCTCTTATTCAGAGTTTGCTGATTGCTGGGGTGGAAGAGTCAAAAGTCTTGACTGCTGATGGATGGGCTTCCATAGCAGCCTACATATACACAAAAGGCAGAAGTCACACTGGAACTTCTGCTCTCCCCATTATACCAATGATCATTGTTACAAAAATAAAATAAACACTCTACTGTGCAAGACACTGGAAGTTGATCATAATGTATAGAATGGAGTAATCCCTTGCAACTACTTCCAATAGGTAGGTAGTTATTTTGGTGTAAAACCTTTTGCAACATTGTAATTTTCCAGGTTTTTCTATGGTGAAAATATTTACTATTAATGAGTTATAATAGTTAAAATTTTAAGTTTTCCTGGAACAACCCAGGACTATGTATCTCCTTAATTTGAATGACAGTTATGCTAATTTTTAATACTGCAGTAAAAATGTGCTAGTTTGCAGGCTGCTACATAATGTTTGCCCTGAAAAACAATCTTTGATGCTAGATTTTAGAAATACTGAAAAATATTTTAAAACATACTTGGTTATCGATGCTTTAGTGAAATATTTCTTGAAAATAATTAAAAGTTGAAATTATAAAATTGCATTCTTCCACACAAAAAACATTTCTACTTTATGTACTTAGTCCACCAAGGTTCTTTTAAATCTTACACTATATCTTAAAATGCTACAAAACATAGGATTGTCAGACATCAATAAAAACCATAATATTAATACACACAGTGACTAAAAGTATTTATGTGCATGAATTATAGACTTTCTATCCTACAGCCGAACAGTTACCTAGTGATAATGTAACATCTGCACATCTCTTTAAAAAATATTGCTATCCATCACTCTAGGCTGCAGTTGTTTCACCTTAAACATTGGTTTGCGGTTTTATGTGATAGGGATGAGAAAGGTGATATTACTTCACTAAAGGCTTTTGTCTTCACACATGTAACTAAAATTTTTGTTCATACTGTTGCTTCTGATTGTGCCTTGTTTCTCATGACATTTCCTGCAGCCATAAAAAATAAAACTTTTTCCATGTTTCTTCACTCAGAATGTTGTTGCAAACATTTTTTTCTTGATATTTTACTCTGGGCATGTTAAGACCTCTACTGGACCCATTCACTGATATGTCTTCTATAATCAGTTAAGCTTCAACTTTATTCTTCCTAGCTTAGTGACTTTTTTGCCCATCTCTCAGTCCCCTTTCAGCCATAGAAAGGAATCCTTGTTCCAGTGCGCCTATATTTCAACCATGAAAATTCTTTCCTTTTATCATGCATTCCACCCTCCACTTTGAAGGGACTGCCCTATCAATGCATTTTTTGTATTATTGTATTTCAAATTTATTCTCAAAACTCTTGTAAAATCACACAAAGAAATACAGAGTTTGCAATATTTCAAGCTGCTCTATGTGCAGGGATCAGGCTATATTATGGTGAATAGTTGTCCTCTATTTTTTCTTTCTATTTCCCCATCTATCTTTATTCATATTTTCTTCTCTTAAACCAGTCTTTCAGCTTTGAACTTTTTATATGCGCTGACTAGCACAAAATCCACAACTGGAGTTCACATACTTTATCTAAACATGATATAATAATGATAAATAATGACTTATTGCTCATCCATGGGAACACTATAAGGAAGATCTTGAGTGGAATATAGGCGTGGGGAGGGATTGTGTTTTCCTAGTGGGGAAGGCTCAAGTAGGAAGGGATGCATCCTACACATCAGTGTTGGCCTGACATTGGAAGCTGTCCTACTGCATTGTATTGGGATCGTTCTGGCAAAGTGGAATGAGAACATCTTCAGAAAGTAGTGTGCTAACCAGCTGAGGGAGATGGGCACATTTCCATAATTCCTCCCTCAACTTATGGTTGGAGTCATATCTCAAATATCAGTGTAGAAGTGAGCATGCTATGTTGTAAATAAATTATTAATTGAATTTCAATTAAATTTAAAAATATTATTTTGAAAAAATAATGGATCCTCAGTAATCTGAGAGAGGTGCCAAAAACTTTTGAGCTAACCTGAAGAATGATATAAACCATGCAGGGAGAAAAGGTTGCAGTCACTCTTCAGAAGATTAATAATATAAAGTACCCGACCCCTGTGAAATGCCGAAAAAACACATTTAAATAATGGAAATTAAAGGAATCAAATAGTTTGCCAGGCTACTTAGTAATACTCTTTGGCCATATATTGTATTATTAGCATAAAAGGCTTATTGTTCTTAGCATAAAAGGTTTATCTTTCTTATAAATAAATTTTTCTTATTATAAATAAAGGAAATATTAAAATTTTTATCAGTTATTCTAGAGTTACACTAATTTAATCCAGAATCTGAATCAAAAAATGACTATTGATTTTAAGAATGAGTCTATTATATGAAATTAATGACAGATGTTAAACTGCATCGGGAATTAGACTTGAATCCATTTATATTTGCAAATGTTAACCTGTGTGGTGAACAAGAATGATTGAAAGCAAACAGCTAGCAACAAGGGGAGGGGAGAGGAGAGGAGAGGAGAGGAATGAGGATTTTGGTGGTACTCTGAAGACCTCTGGTGATATTTGTAGAACCATTACTGAAATGAAGGATAGAGATAGTTTATCAAGACAGGAATGCTCATGTGATACACAAATGCAATGTTTAGGAACTTCAAAGAATTCAGCATATAAAACATGGGGCTTAAAGCAGCAGGCTATGGTTTGAATGGCATATAGGAAAAAAAAAAGAAAAAAAAACTTTTGGAAAGGAGGCTTTGTACTGTTCATGGCTATTGTTGCTTTTTTCCAATGAAAAAGTGTTTCAGGGTGGGCCCTCTGTTTATATAAGAAATATCAATTTATATAATAAATATCAATTAACCTTTTATCAAAGAACAAATATGAGAAATGGAAAAAACATAAGTATGAAAGGAAAAAAAGACAAGCATGAAAAAAGAAAAAAAGCAGAGGCAGCTGTAGGATTCACCATCTTGACAAAACTAACAAGCTTTTCTTCATCTTTCATACTTAGAGTGTAGATTTAAGCATGACTCAAGGTTCATATTCATCTTATAAGTGTATGGCATGAGAGAGCCAAAGGTACTTTTGGTACCATTGAATATTTAAGCCATATAAAGGGTTTGCAATAATCTTTGAATATGTTATAAACTCTGTGGAGACTTTAAAAGGATATATGGCACTAAGCACCCACTAAATGATGTCAATCATAAGTATGTGAAGCTCACTGTACGCTCTTTTTCCTGCTCTAATAAAGCAGTTATATGTTCACTTATATGTTCAGCTATATTTTTCCCCACATGTGAGAAAAGTGTCACAAGAAGTGCTTAAGATTAGTGTAATTTAGATTTAGATAATAACTTCTATTTAAATGATCAGTGTTAACTGCTGACACAAAAATAATTCACCAACATTCTGAAGCTCTCTCTGTATATGTAATAGTTAAATTAATATGAAGAATAAAAAAAACCCAAACAAACCACAAACTATATAATTTCCTGCAAAATGCAAATTGAAGGAAAAGCACATTCATCTCCCACTGTTGTTGTACTGAGCTCTCAAGCCAGCTAGGCAATTACACACCTTCAAATTAGCCCAAAGACAAATATATTCTGGCCGAAGTGAAAGCCTGCTCTCTAAGCTAATCAGCAAATGAAAAAAATATAATAAGACTAAGTTATATTGTCTTTCCTGAATTACTCATTGCAGTCCTTCATTCCTCAAACATACGGCCTGCTCCTTCTAAAATTTATGAGTATGCCTAATTTAATACAGTAAAAATTCCTGTGTCCCCAGTTGTATGCCGACTTCCTGGCAGAGAAGTTATTAGTTCACAGTTGGTACTGCATGGGTAAAATGTCATTCAGACATTTTTTCTAGCACAGTGTAGTTAAGCTGTAACTGATTTTACAAGTGGGAGGCGAAAAATTGTATTTTTTCATTCCTTTTAAAATTATTTTACTTTGCGAATGCAGCTACCATGACTAAGAAGAAGAAAAAATTTAATAATATATTAAAAAAAATAATGTTTTGCATAATCTGTACAGATTCAGATAATGACCCTTGCTGAACACTTTATTGGAAAACTAAGGGCCTTATTTGTATGTCCTTGAAGAAAATGAGGAAGCCTCTGTTGGCTTTTAAAAACTGGGGGTTTTTTTTAGGAGAAAAACTGAAACTTTCTTTTTCTATTTCTTCCATGGAATATGGAGTATGGGGAGGGAGCTCTATTTCTCTTTCTTATTTTCCCTTCTTTGCTGTTCAGGGACATCACTACTGTGCACTGCCCACTATTCACACCAACTCACATGTTGTAAACTAGTTTGTGATAATATATTTGATGCATCTTCATTTCAGCCTGAATGTCAATACTGCCCTTTCTTTGCATGTAAAGGATTTAGACCACAGATCTATTGTACAATGGTATTTTATACAAAATTCTTGTATGGCTTCATTGGAGCATCTAGTTAAACGGCAAGTACAGCAAGGATACTAACCAAGGAGTTTGGCCACAAAAAATGTAAATAAGTTTTCAGGAGCCACAGGTGACTAAGACCCAGATAAAGGCCTACCTCAACTGAACATTTCAACTAAAAAAAAAAAAAAAGAAAATTTAAATAAGCATACTTACAAATCTTTTTCTTATCCTTTAAATGTATATCTTTTTTCCACCATGCACAGATAATTTCTGTATATAGTTGAAGGGGGAATTAACTTTCTTATTTCAATCATTACTCCAATTCTAAGATTGCAGAAACATTCTATGTAATCTTGATTTATTTGTGTGAAAAGGAAAACGCCAGCATCTTCCCCTATTTAAACTATTTTTTTCTGTATCTAAACTATTTTATTAATGTACAAGTTACTTGTATAGCTATGGAATTATTAGCCTTAAAGATACATGAACTTTATGTTTAAAGTAGTGCTATACAGGTTTTATGGTATTTTTCTCCAAACAGTATCTTTTGAGTATTTGGAGATTATTCTAAGTATAAAGAGTGTAAAATTAGTATACTGTCAATTGTACTTGTATCCTAAGGAGAGTGGATAACCTGTGATGGGTTAGTTTTAGCAAGAATGCTGAGTGCCTGCATAAAGAAGGTGAAGATAGCATGTTCAGTCTCTAAATCATAAATTATGCAGTCAAAAGCCCTGCAAATTATTGCTAGGCTGTTGATTTTAGACCAGGTATAATGCGATGTCCATTAGCACATTCTGAGCATCCAGTAAGTTAGCTAGAGGCTGGAAAATATTTGGTGACTTAGAGTGAACACTTTGATTTTGGTATCATAAGGGGTAAAGCAGCAGGTATTCTTTAAAATATCTTAGTCCGGAACCCAGGTGAATAGCTGGGGCAAGGTTGTCCCCTGGCATTCCTCATTAGTTTCAGGAGGCCACCTGGGATGCCAGGCCAGCAGTGGCAGATGCAGCAGAAGCATGGCAGGAGTGCACTTGTTGAGAGCAGGCAGCAACAGAATTGAGGAGTTGAACCTGGAAATGCAGACTCTGAGCTGAGTTATGGAAACCCAGACTGAGGGTTAAATTATTGGTGTTAAACAACTGGATGATGCAATGTCAATAACATCTGTTTTGAAATGTATGTGTGTCTGGGCTGTATTTGTGGTCTGAATTGATGCCAAGAGTCTGAAGAGCCATCCAAGGCTCTGGGGGACACTGATGCTGTAGATATTCAGTGGGTTGTTGGGGCAATTAGCCAAAGCATCACAGAAATAAATGCATTTGATCAAGTGATTGCTGTTTTAATCTTGATAGTTCTGAATTAAAATATGATTTGGTGGTAGAAGATTACTAATTCCTGCCTGAATTATGATGCAGAACCTATTGTACTGTCGGGTAAATTCCATTAATTTCTTAACTTCTTTTCATGAACTACAGCCTAAAAAATATTTGAAGGTAGATTTAAGGAAAAGTCTGTGAGCAACAAACAGCTACAATTGTAAAACTACTACTAAATATCGATATTGAAATAATTTGTGAATTTGTTCTTTTTAATGGATTGCAAGGCTGTACCTCAGCAATCCCATTATGACCATCACTTTTTTTTTATTATTGAATTATTTTCTTGTGATTATGCTTATATTCCCATCTCTAAACTCTAGTTTCTTACAACTCCTTTAAAATTTTATTGAATTTGACCAGTTCTGACCACTAAGCTTCCATTTTGTGTGTACTTTAGATTGATATATGTGCTTTTACTGATGACTACAGTATCTAATAACATGACTTCAACACCCTTATTTAAAGCTATGTGATACTCAGGAATGAATAAAGAAGTAGGGAAGGTAGGATTGTATTGTTGGTCAATGAAATGATAAATTGTAAAGAAATAAAATCAGACAGCATGGAGCAAAGATGCTTATTTTTATCAAAGCTACTTTGGGGAAAGATTAGAGAAGCAGTTTTATTTTGTTGGTCTTCTGAGAGTTCTTCACAAGACTCAAGGGTTGAAGATAAATACAGACTTCTATATTTTACCAGAGAGATTAATGCTACTGGAAATTGCAACACTATTGGTAATTATTTCTTCAATCTATATAGCTGACAAAAAAGTGCTAGAAAGAGTGTTGTCTGAATATTCTTGGTCATCAAAACTAATGCAGTTCTTTGTGAAAACTTTAATAAAACAGTAATAAAACAGTAGGTGCTGGTAACATCTCTAACATGGAAAAAATATAAAACAGCTTTACAAGCAGATCAAGTAGAAGAATAAGTGGGCTATAGCCCCCTTTTTTTTTTCATGAAGTAAGATAACCATTTATAGTATTCCTACCATATCCTATGGATTAAAGTTTACCCTGGTAGCATTATATTTGTATAGCTATCATGAAATCATCCTGACTAGATACTGACAACTTAACTGTAAAAGACTCCTGAATTTCCCCAAATCAGAACTACTAAAACTCCAAGGAATTTAGATTTCAAGGGAAGGGAAATCATCTGACACAGCTGTTGAGTGAGCCAGATAGTGAAGGTGTCCCAGTAGACTGGTGGTTTGTGAACAGGACAAGACTTGTGGGTGATGTGATGGTTGGAGGCTGCCTTCAGAGTAGCGAACAAGAAATGGTAGAGTTTGTTGGTTCTTTGAGAAGTCAGGACAGGAGTCAGAACTGCCACCTTGGAGGGCACACTTTGGACAGTTAAGGAGCCTGGTTGACTGAGTTCCTTGGAAAGCAGTCCTGAAGGGCAAAAGAATTTGCTAATAGTCATGAAGAATTCAGCAAGGCTGGATGTTCTTCAAGAAGATAATCTTAAAGACACACATGCTGGAAAAAGAGCTGATGGGAAAGCAGACTTGCTGGGCTGAACAGGGAGCTTTGTTCTGAATTCAAGAAAAAAACTGAAGGGTTTTTTATGACTTTTGAGGGAAGGGTGGCTCATTCAGAAGGATTATTCAGAAGGATCTTGTGAGGTTATGTAGAGGGAAAATTAGAAGGGTGAAAGCTAACTAGAACCTAATCTGGCTGCTGATATGACAGAAAAAAAGTTTTCCTACAATTATGTCAGCAACAAAAGGAAGGCTGTGCAGAATCTTCATCTTTTATTGGATGGAGGAGGAAACATTGACAAAGGATGAGGAAAAGGCTAAGGCACTCAGTGCTTTGTCTCAGTCTTTAACAGTCAGACAAATTTTTCTCAGGTTATCCAGCCCCTGAGGTAGAAGACAGAGACAAGGAGTAAAATGAAGCCTCTATAATCCAAGCAGAAAAGGTCAGCAACCCACTGCACCATGTAGACATGCACAAGTTTAAGGGGATGAACGGGATCCATCCAAAGAAGCTGACAGAAGTGATCACTGAGCCACTTACCAGAATTTACTTACAGCCTTGGCTAGCTGGAAAGATTCCAATTGACTGAGTTGACAAATGTGATGCCCATCTAAAAGTCTGTCAGCCTGACCTTGAGGGTTATGGAGCTGCTCATCTTGAGCATCATCATAGTCAGCTGAACATGAGCCAGTGTGTGCCAAGGTGGCCAAGACCAGTGGCATTTTGGCATGGATCAAAAATAGTGTGACCAGCAGGACAAGGGCAGTCATCATCCTCCTGGTTATGGCACTTGGGAGGCCAAACTCAAATCCTGTGTTAGGTTCTGGGTCTCTCACTACCACAGGGACATTGAGGTGCTGGATTGTGTCCAGAGAAGGGCAATAGAGTTAGTGAAGTGTCTGGAGCACAAGTCTGATGAGGAGCGGCTGAGGGATCTGGGGGTGTTTAGCCTGAAGAAAAGGAGGCTGAGGGGATGCTTTAATGCTCTCTACAACTACATAAATGGAGTTTGTAGCCAGGTGGGGGTTGGCCTTTTCTCCC
>LTAT01000004.1:39635173-39648388 GCA_003286495.1 Chlorodrepanis virens
TTTTTTTTTTTTTTGGAAAGCCAGTATGGAAAAAATAAAGGGTTGAAGGAAAAAAAAAAGTATTGATATTCAGTAGTTATATTGCTTGAATGGAAATGAAAGAAAATTACTTAGGCAGCTACAGGACTTTTAAAATGACCTTGGCTATTCAATTAAAAAAATCTAAAAAGAAATAATTATTTTAGGAATTGAATCAAGTGAAAAAACCTTGACATATTTGACATGACTATTAGCAAAATAACTTTAGAGTGACCCTAAACCTTTCTCAGAGAAGATGGACTGTTTCACAGTCATCTGATCTGTTAGAATTTCCATAAAGCCTTCAACATGATGATGAATAAAAAATTATTTTTAAACAAGGAGAGGGATCGGCAAATCTTATAAGGAGACAGAAAAATAAGATTGCAACATGTTTTACTGAATGTAAGCATCAACTCAGAGTAATATTGTAAACAGAGAATCTCAAAAAGGTGAATAATAGAAAAGAGATAAAATTCAGCTGTATAAGAGACATAATGTACTTAAAAAGTAGGCAACAATTATTATATTAAAAGATAGTTATTCTCAATTAATGTTTATATATTAATTCCTCACAGGATGATTATACAAAAGTGCAATGAACATGTAAGATGTGATTCAAGAAAATCTAAGTGTAGTTGTTCCTATAGAACAAGAAGAAATATTTCTACTTCAGAAGCCACTAAGCTGATTTAGGATATAATGCGTGTGATTCTTGTCCCATGTGTGTTTCTACAGGTTACACTTTAAAAATCTATGTGGGACAGACAGATATATGTGGGCTAATCTCAGGATCCCACAAACAGAGAGGACACCCTACCCAGCAGGTTTTCAAGGAGCAGGCTTTGGTATAACACTGTATGAATAGAATGGCTCTGTGTGTTCTTAATTAAAAGAGCTTATTTTCATATTTCATGCTTATAATTTCATCGTATTTACCAGTATACAATGCTGGGCAAGAGATAAATTGGGTAAAAAAATGGCTTTGAACTAAACAAGGATCAAAATATAAGACAAATTCTAACAAAAAGATCTGTGATGGTTTTCAGCAAAATAGCAATAGCAAGATCAAGAGCCTAAGTACTTTTTAAATGACTTGATTAAGTTTATGAAAGGGATTATATGACATGGTTGTCTGTGATGGCAGGTGCTGCATCCAGGCAGTTCATCATAGGAACAAAGGAAACAGGATTAGGAAGAAATTATTACAATAATCTTGTCTGCAATTCTCAGATATGTGGTTAGGAGGTGTGGAGCAATGACAGTCTTCTCAGTCTAGCAGCAAGAAGAAACTAGCTCTGTTATTATCCATAGCTCTGCTGATTGGATTTAATGATTTGTTTGGATTTTGTGTGTCTTTAAGGACGGGGTTGACAAAACAATTATTCAGAGAGTATTTAAGGAAAATATCAATAGATTAGCAAATACAGAGTGCTAGGGGTCAATAAACCTGCAGCAGAAATTGTACAGTGCTGATGATGTTTGCCTGCTGGTAGAAAAAAAGGAGAGTGTGAGAGATATTAAAATCTAAGAAAGTAACTCCTCAGAGGTCTCATGTACCCTTAGGTTTAAAACTGAATTTTTGCTGACTTGAAGGAGAAATAGTCTCTGTTATCCCATGCTGTCAGAATGTTATGTTTGAGTACTGCTACTGTTGATGTATACCCTTTGCTCTAGTATTTAAAAGATGCTTCTGGGCTGCAGAATATCAATCAGGAGTATTCTTTAGAAATGTCAATAGCTGGCATATTAGCACTTCAAATCTATACCCCTTATAAATGGGGACTACTTGACATTCATTCTGTACCACACAGCAATACTTAAATGGTGACACTATAGAGGAGAGTGGAGAGAGAGCAAATATAAACTTAAAATTTTAGAAACGGCACAAGGACTTCTGGAGTTGATAGTTTTCAAGAGGAATGGGAAGACAATGTGTGAACAAAGTTCTGGACCCACAGAAATCTAGGGCGGCTTTGCTACTGGATTCAAAGGAATATGGATTTTAGAATAAATACAGATTAAAGAAAGTGCTTGACTTAGACTGTGTACTTAAGGAATATGGTTTTTGCTGCAGCCTTAGTATTTAAAGTAGAAATGTGTCACAACATTTAAGGATATTTTTTCTTAAGTAGTTAGAGTAAATTCTTTGGATTAAAGACCTGTTATTTTGTTTGTACTCTGAAACATCAGATTCCATCTTCTATTCGTTGTATTAGCGTTATTGTATGTTTTAAACTCTCAATTCAGAATATTAATGATACCAGTAATTATAGATGTGTTACTTATAATTAGTATCACATGGATATTAGTCAAGGCAATGAGGGTCCAACCTAGCAATAACACTGTTAGTAATATTAAAAAAGCACAGTTTATTGCCTCAAACCAAGTAAATTGCTTAAAACAGAATATTCCCTGGCGTCTGTCCGTCACAGCAATGTAACTTTTTGGCAACTTAATATCTAACATCCACTCCACATCTTCTATCAAAGCCTCAAAATAAGACATTCCTAAAGAAAACCCATCCAAATATCAATAAACTTTGGAGTTGAAAAACAAAACAAAATGAACCACCAAAAAAGCTGCTTCACAATTCTCATAACAAAAATTTCTACAGTAGTGGGATTGTGAGAGGAGCTTTACAAACATAAAATTTCTGCTACTACTGTCACCACTGAATAAATGTCCACAGTACAGTCAAAGATTAAATCTGTATGGAAATAACAAAACTATATTTATGCTAGTGAGATAATATATTGATTAATTTGCCCATGCTGGAAGTTCTGTTGGATTTAGAAGACCTTAGTTCATCAAGTAGCACCTCAAGTAGGACATGATTTCCAAGTAGTGCAGTCACTCTCAGGAGCTGAGCCCTCCATGCTCAGCTAATGAAGTGACTGTGCCTTCTGCCACTAAGTCTCACTTATAAGGAAGGAGGAGACATTTCTTGGTGACTGTGCTGCCATTCCAAACTCCAGTCTCTCTGGTTCTGTTCAGTATGGCTGCATGCACTCGATATCATTATGGTTTAGCTGCACCATTTTCAGACAGTTTATGCAATGCCTGTGTGATCCATCCTAAGCTGAGATAAAGAGGTATTTTGATTGGTATCCAAGCTACCTGACGGCAATTTTCACAATGTCTGCACAAACTAGAGGCCAGACTGCGACAAGCTGAAAACCAATTATTAGATTATTTTAGCACAGTGATGGACTTAAAGCAATCTCACTGCTTAAATTAACCTTTCATGTCAACTTCTATCTTACTCTGATTTCTTCAGCAGCTTTTATAATCAGTAATGATTTGCCTATATTACATATTTTCACCTATTTGACATCCTTGCAAGATATTCAAATGAACTGCATTACAATGAACCATGCAGAAAAATCCATTTGTCCTCAGTTCTGCCATTTTTGTTCACATCTATAATCAGCTAATATAGCTAAAGAGACTAGCCCAAGAATGAAGTGCTGCTTAACATAATGGCTGCTCTGATGGTCCCTAAGGGATGAAGCCAAAACAAACACAGTGATTCCACAGCATGGGCATGACCAGAGTTCAGGGAACCCTACTCTCCATTTCATTCAAGCAAACAGACTTGGCTGTAGGACAAGCTGTAATGGGTGGATTCATCAATGATTTCACTGGTGCATTGATGAAAATAAAGAGCTTACTCTTGATATTTTGTTAAAGGATTTGGATACAGGCATCATTGCTAAAACATCATTATAAATTTGGCAGACCCTCCTCATGACTTTGTTTATAGTTCCTGTTCTCAAATGTTACCCTTTAGTCTACAAGGACAAAGCAGTAATGTGAAGATCCCGAATGTATTGTAAAGTTTTTTCTAAATTCTGTTCATCAGCTTGTGCATACAGCTCATGCAAAATATGAAATGAAGATTGACAGAAGGACACAAGGAGCAGCAAATACAGGGAGAGACTCAGACAGTCAAAGGAAAAAAAAACACAGAATGTTAACAGAATTGAACTTCGTAGGTCATGAAAGTAGATCAAGAATAATTATCTATGAAATGCTGCAAGGAACACAGCAGACTCACGAGGACAGAATTTCATGTCACTAAGATGAAATTTTGAGGATTAATTCCGGTGACTGTTAGTGGAATTATGTACTAATTTTCTCACAACATGAACTACTGCAGATCATTTCAAAGCAAAAGTTCAGCTAAATATTGCTAGTAGCTTGAAGAAGAGAGAGTTGTTAATTCAGAAACTGAGCATCCTTCTAATAAGGCATGACTGATTTTTAAACTTATGAAGAGATTATATTTTAAAAATTTAGTTTAGGGTTAATGAGTCAGACAAATTTAAATATGCATGTTTAAAAGGGGCCAATTCACTAACATTAAGTACAAATCACATATTCATAATTTTGTTTTAGTGGTGTGATTTATTCTTCTGGGTTTCACTATATAAGAGTATTTGTGGATTGTAGGTTCTCAGGGATATTAAATCTGTCTGGCATGGTGTGTTGTTTTAAACCACCTGCTGTCAAAGCTTTGCTGGAGGGCTGAAACCAGTACCTCAAATTATCAAAGCTTCTTTACTTTCCCGAGTGTTTTTTCTGCCATTTGCAGCACTCTTCAAGTGGAAGGGATTACAGGGTCATTCTTGAATTTCCTCTGTAGCATAGAAGATTTCATGGATTCTGGATAAAGTTACTGGCTGCTACCAGTTCCAGGTGTGCTATCTGACTTTGTAGCTTTTTGAACTATTCCACTGTTTGACTAGGCAGAAATTCAGCCAGCCAGCATATCAAAATCAGATTAAAGTATCTTCTCTCATAGGGAGTGGTGGTATGTCTGGCCTACAGCTAAGTAGCATAAGGAAATGTTCATGTGATGAGGTTTCAGTGCTGGGTTCAGACCAGGAAGTAAGCAGGGGCTTAATGAGAACCTACATCACAAACATCACAAACATGAATATATGATATCTGTATTCTCAGCTGGGAAAAGCAGAGGTTGATCCTGCTATCAAACACATACTAAAAATAATTTTGGAAGTTCTACCAATTAAATGCTGTCAAGAGCATCATCTGGTTTAAAATAACCAGAAACACCTTTGAGTCCTGCCTAAGGTGAGATACATGGTTCTGCTTTCTTAATCATACAATCGTAAAAACATTTATGTTGGAAAAGGCCACTAAGGCAATCAAGTCCAACCACTAATCCCGTACTGCCAAGTCTGACACTATGCCATGTCCTTAAGGGCCAATTTTACATCTTTTAAATACTTTCAAAGATGGTGACTCGATCACTTCTACAGGCAGCCTGTTCCAATGCTTGACCAACCTTCAAACACTGAACAAAAGCGTTTCCATTGTTGAGAACTATATTTCTTCCAGTATTTCTCTGAACTTTTCACAAATAATTATCCTAGGTAAAGAAAGCACAAACAACTTGTCTCCAAGTAAAATAGGCTTCTCCTGCTTTTTAACCATCTCCATTGCACACATCAACACATCACATTAGCTACAGTCAATAACCAGCCAATGTCCTTGGATTTTTCCAAAAAGTGTTAGGAGGAAGGAATAGCAGAGAGGGGCTGCTATGGAATGACCTCAAGCTTCCCTTCTCCATCCCTCTGCTCCAGTTCTCTCAGGAAAATAGGTAGGGGAACCAGGGATGGCAGAGTGAAGATGAGCCTGTGAAGAAAAAGGTTATGGGGGGGAAGGTGTTTTAGTTTTTAGTCATAATTTTCTCATCATGCTACTGTATTTTACTTGGCAATATGTCAAATTAATTTTCCTTGTGTTAGGTCTGTTTTGCCCATGACAGTACTTGATAAGTGCCCTTGTCTTTATTATGAGCTTTTCCATATTGTTTTCACCCTTTGTCTTTTTGAGGAGTGGGAGTAAGAGAGTGGCTGAGGAGACAACTGGCAACCAGCCAAGATCAACCCATCATAAGGAATTATTTTATCTGTCCTCACCTCATCATGTAAGATTCAAGTTACTGGAACATTTTTTATTTGTAAAGTTTTTGTTTTCTTTTTTCCACAGCAGCCCCTTTATTTTTCCTCCTTCCCTTCCTCTCAGATCAACACTGTTTAAACTGACACATTAGACACAATTGAAACACGTGATTTAACATGCATGTTTGATGTTACACTAAAGTCATGGAGTAAGTTACAGGTTATCCATGCAAAAGGAGTAGCTATAGGTGGCACTGCACTTGTTATTGTGTGCAGTCAGGTTGGAACACGATCTTCCTCAGTCAGACTTACAGTCTACCTGTGTGAATGGATACTTCATACAAAGTCACAGAATCATAAATCAGTTAGGACTGGAAGGGAGCTCTGGGGATAACGTAGTCCAACCTTCGCGCCAAGGCAAGGTCACCTTAAGCAGATGACACAGGAATGTGTCCAGGTTGGTTTTGTGTATGTCCAGAAAGGGAGACGCCATAATCTCAATGAGCAGCCTGTTCCAGTGCTCTGGACTCAATACAAGTGATTTCTTCCTCATGTTGAGATGGAATTTGTTGTGTTTTACTTTGTGGCCATTGTTCCTCATCCTGTCACTGGGCACCACTGAAAAGATTCTGATACCATACTCTTGACAAATGCCTTGGAAATATTTCTATTCATTGATGAGATCCCCTCTCATTCTTCTCTTCTCCAGACTGAACAGCCTCAGCTCCTGCAGTCTGTCCTCATAAGAGAAATGCTCAAGACCCCAACAGAGTTTTTTGCTTAATTTATTGTGATCAGCTAGCTATGACCTTACAAATAGACAGCTGGGCTTGTCTTGGCCAAAGACGGCAAAAATCTGAGGACCTTGAATATTTTACCTCTCTTCAAGGATACCAGGCAACTTTCAAACAATACTTTAAAGGTATCAGAATTGATTTTGTGAATTGGTGACATTTTAGGAGACCTAAAAAATGAATCTGTAATCTATGCTAAAACTAAACTTAATTGACCTTAGACATCTTACTGCCTTTCCTGAGAGGCAAGTTCTGTGATCCAGTAACTAATTTGCTACTGAGCTGAAAGGAACTTTACCGTGCAGGTACTTAAGCACTCTATAAGGACAGGGTAATAAACCGTGCTGCTGGAATTAATTGAAGGTGGGCATCTGGATATGTGCACATTTGTGAAAAAGGTTTCTGATTTTATCTGTCAGGAATTACCCAGCTTATCTCAGAGCAGAATAACAATCTCCTCTTGGCTGGTGAATAAATACCCTATAAAATGACTAATGGACTATTTAATTGTCGTACCGAGAAGAGCATGGTTGTGACTAATGTGCAAAATAAACCAACTTTGGAAACCTCATACAGTACTTACCAGCCTTAAAGTAATGAAGCATGATGATGAGATCTATACTTGATCCTAACTACTCTGTCATTCATGTCAAAGTTTTCCTCTCAAGAAATTAAATGCTCTTGCAAGAATGTTCAGAACATGAATGAGCTTGACTCTCTCATTATAGATTACCAAATTTTCCCCGAATCATTAAGTTATTTGTTTGAGTCTTAGATACTCTCTTGTCCTAATGTGTCATCAGTGAGGGAAATATAGTTGCAGAATAACATTTAATTCCAACATTACAAAGACTTAAGTAAACAACAATTCTTTTTTTGTGTTTCAATGGGGCATAAAATTGCAGGGTTCTAATGTTTTTAGCTTTCTTTTCTTGTACATATATCTGTTAAAAACAGCCTCAGCTAATGGAGAAATACATAGCATAGCTGTCAGTCCAAATCCAGCCTATTGATTCAAGACTGTTTAATACACAACTGCAAGAACCTTGCAGAAGTCTGTGTGAGAGTGTAGAATCAGGCTACAGGGCAAAAGAAACTGAAAATTATTGCTGTCTACTCTCTCTGGCATTCTTCAAGAGTGTGAATTATGAAGCAACTTTCAGGGACTACACTGAAATTAACACTAATTGATGTTTTTATTAAGAGACTTAATAGTAAGACCAAATTCTTTTAGGTCTTAATTTAACAAAACTTTAAAAGGTATGTTTAAATTATATCCAAGATAATTTATCATTGAGTAAGTTGTCAACATTTAGTTGAGTTCTCATTGCTTTTTACTTTATCTGCTAAATTCAGAAACAGGACCTGCAGTACAGGGAAGACACAGGATGCTGAAATCCATGTTTTCAGTTCTTTGTGAGCAAAAGTTTATGTGCAGGATTTTAGAGGTCTTCCAGAGCCTGAAATTCCCATGGCAGAAGAATTGGAACTTGATAAACTTTAAGGCCCTTTCCTACCCAAAAATATTCTATGATTCTATGAATTCAAATGAAACACTTGGAAAAAAAAAAAGAAAAAAAATCAAGCAGAAAGATATATGGTCATTGAACATTATGTTTACATGTTTAAACCCACGAACATCTTACAGTACATTTTTACTTATTGGAAAACACCAAATCAAAACAATTTTTAATTAAACATCTTAGTGAACCATTTTTGAACACATTTCAATTGCTTGAGCTCTTGTGACTAGCTGCTGAGTTCTCTAATAATCAGCAAATGGTAAAATAGGCAGACATTGCTCCAAATAAAATTGTTGCTGTCCATTTTATCAGGTATTGTATTCTCAATGCAACTCCCAACATGCAACTCCCAACTCTTCAGGTATCAAAGTAGTTAAGCAATTTGGATGCTATCTCATCTCCCTTAAGGAATGTGGGTAAGCTATGGCAAAGGACAGGAACATATCTGTTGCGTGCAATAATAGCAGATTGATAGTCCTAATGACATTAATCTGTCACTTTTCAAAGGCATGAAGCTGACTGAATATATATTTCAAAATAGCAGCAACTAGAAATAAGTTTTATTTTAAACAAATTTCAAACATTTTCATATTTCTTTTGCTATGCGTTGCCATCAATGTCACTGCTGCCTCCAGAATATCCATCACTCCCCTTCATAAAGTGCCATATGAGTAATACTTTTGAATATTTTGCTCATGGTTTGTAGTGTCTGAAGAAAAAACTAAATTATAAAGGAGAACAAATCATTATTTTTGTGGAAGGGCACCAGTAATCCAATTCAGTTTAGGTAATGATATATCCTTTCTTGCTTTCTGGTTTGGATACTTTAGGCTTCTGACACTGGTTCCAATGTCAATTTTTTTTTTTCTTTTCTGCTTACCTCTTCTATGATATAAGGAAGCCTTCATTCAAACAGCTGACAAACACTTTTCAATTTCTCTCCTCCCACCTCCACCTGCCTGCAGCCATCATGCCCATCAGATTTACAGGTCAAACCTTTAAACTTTAAAATGTGACATTTTTCCAGTACTGACAGCCTTGCGTCATACTTACAGAATATCAGCATCCAGGCACAGCAGAGACCCAATGTAAACATCATACAAGAGTTTCTTTCTTGTCACTGCTAGCAAAATGCATGATTTGACAGAGGGGATCATAAGTTGCATTCAGACAGGATGACCACATATCTCCCTTCAAACCACAAAACCAGGTCACACTTGAGAAGTCTTGTATCAAGGAGATGAGAAGAGGGGAGATCCCAAAATATTTGGGGATGACACATTTAGAGACACTTTGCTTAGTAAGGTAGGGCACATATCTGGATTAATGGTCACAGGAAAATCTCTGCAGTAGGAAGCTCTCATATCTGTCCTATTTCTTTCAGCCAGATGAATTTCCTCAAGGCTTCCAAATGCATTACAGTTGCAGAGAAAGCTTGACCAATGCATTCATCATCATTGATCAAGCTGATTTTAGGGGTGTCCTTCAGGTGCTTGTAACAGTGATTTGAAACAAGTGCCACTTCCTGGCTGTCCTGTGTTTTTTATGGCTCCTAGTGAACACCAATAATATGAATTTCATTTTAATTCTTCTGTAAGGGATCTTATTTATGGAGCAATTTCTTGTGCAGTGTCTTGTCTCTATGAAATGATTGCCAACTCAGGCAGCAGTTAAAGTTTACTGCTTGGGCCTTCCTTCAAAGTACCATATGGATATTACTTTCTAAAAGTAATTTAGACTTCAAAGTGCTAAGAACATATTAACCCCTTGCAAGCTGTCCATCCTTTACTGGAATGTTGACGGATTTTATGAACTGATTTAACTTAATTCAACAAGTCAACAGCTTTTCTATTCTCTTTCATTTTCAAATGTGGCTAACAATTAACTCTGATCATTAAAACAGTGTCAAGTGCTATTTAGTGTTAATATTTTTTCTGACTTAAACTATGATGCATTGTTTGGCTAGTATGTTAATCTTTATGAGTATTTGAGCAATGACCAGCTTTTTATTAAGTGTTTCCATCTCTCAAGTAAGATATCAGTAAATGAAGAAGAAAACTATCAAAGCAACTTAATTTATGAAATTTCAGGAGCAATCCAAATAAATCATCATGTGTTATTTATGGATAATGGCTATTTCAGTAAAGAAAAGCAAGAACTATGATGGATATTTCAGTAAAGAAAAGCAAGAACTACACTCAAACATAGTATTCCGGTCAATCTTTTTTTGTATTTTGTGATAGAAGTTTGGTTTCTGACTTTTTTTTTCTCCAACAAAGCTACAAGTCATTTGTATGTTCGTGTAAAAAGTCAATGGGCCTTTGTTGTGCTTTATCCACAGCCAGCCACCAAGACCCATTCAGCCGCTCCTTCACTCTGCCACTAGTGGGATCAGAGAGAGAATCAGAAGGATAAAAGGTAGACAATATGTGGATTGAGGTAAAGACAGTGTAATATGGAAAAGCAAAACCAGGCATTCATTTACCACTTCCCATGTTCAGCCATCTCCAAAAGAGCTGGGCCCCATCATGTGTAGCAGTGGAATGGGAAGACAAAAAATATCCCTCCAACATCCCCCCTTCCTTCTTCTTCCTTCCACTTTTATATACAGAGCATGATGACATATGGTCGGGAATATCCTTTTGATCATCTGTCCTGGCTGTGTCTCCTCCCAACCTCCCAAGCACCCCACAACTTCCTCTCCAGAATAACATTACAAAAAGCAGAAAAGGCTTTGGCTGTTTGTAAGCCCTGCTCAACAACCTCAACAAACCCTCTATATTATCAACCCCAGGACTATTATAAAAATGAAGAAAATTAACTCTACCCTATAGTTAGCACAGCCCTATAGTGTTTCTATCTGTTTTGCCTTTACCAACGTTTTTTCTGAAACTCAAAAAATTAGAATTTGGAATAGAATTGATAGCATTTTTTCAGGCATTCAAACTAGTGGAGGATTGTATTTTTCTCATTATCTTTGTATTTCCTGGTTGATGGCTTAGACATTGTCCATTGAAGGACAATGGGCAAAAGTCCATTGAAGGACTTTTTGCCCATTATGGCAAAACTGCATAAAGAAGTTGTGACCACCTATGCCCATCCCTCCCTGAATATGCCTCGTGACTGGAACCTTGGACAGTGAGTTAAGCAGTTTAAGGGAACTTGAGACAAGATAAAGGTGATGCTATCATCCAGTTTTCTTAGGTCTAGGGAAAAGTGAACAAGGCTGAGGGAGAAGAATGTATCCACAAGAAAGCCAAACCCAGAAGCTGTCCTGAAAGTAATCTCTGGGGTAGGGGTAGGGGTAGGGGAGCCCAACCCCATAGACTCATCTGCTGAGGCTGGGTTTGCACACACTCCCACAAACTGACTAGTGAGGAGGAGAATTTTGGGCATGTGGCATAACCTCTGGTCAGAGACAGCAAACACCCATCTTCCATTACAAAAACCGACTCAGCTTTGAACCCCCAATCCCAGTCCTGGGAAGGCCACATTCATGGGGCATCCATATGAGGGGAACCAGAGGAGGTGTCATAATCTATCAAAGATCCCCCAAATTGCCACCCAGGCTCATTGCTGAGGCCTTGCCCCAGAGCACTGCATGTGATGCAAAGTGATGCAACAGACCCAGAGTCTGTTGCACGAGACAGTGCCAAATTTGCATCCCGCCCTCCCCAACTCCTCCAGGGGAAGTATCTGGGCATTCCCACCTAGCTTGAATGTCTATTAATCCAACAGACTCTATGTTTTTGAGGGACCCTCACCACCAAGAAGACTGGAAGAAGAGGATCAATGCCTTCAGGATGCACAGAATAGTGATATTTTATACTTTGTCTTTCTGTCACTCTCTTTCTTTCTCTCTCCCTTTTTCCTATATTTTCTATCTCTCTCTGCCTCAAATTTACTGTTAAATAAAATCCATAGTCTTGATTTTGGTCTTTTTTGCACCTTAATTGGGGCAGAGGCATCTCTCTAACAGTTTTAATAACCAGATCATAACATGCCTTTAGGTGTGATTTGAAAAAAACTTAGGGGTAATGGATACCGATCCTGAGGTTTCATGAATCTTGAGTAGTGGCTTATGAGCTGCCTTGTATCTGTTTTAGACCTGCAGGTAAATTACTTTCATTTTAAATCCCCTCTGTGTTGCCAGTGTGGTGTAAAGGAAGATGTGTAAACAGCTTCTTGAAAAACTAACATGCTGGAGGGAAACTTCTGATCAACTGTATGAAGCACTTTTCAAAAAAATGAAGGTGTCTCAAGGCCAGCAGGGTTTTTTTAAAGTCAAAATAATTCTAAAACCACAATGTTAAATTCAGTCCCCAGACAAAGTCAAATAAATCTGTGATTGTCTGTTACTTTCCTTTTACTGTTAGACAAGAAAGACAAAAAAACCCAAAAAACAAACAAAACAAAGAAACCAAAACAGTAACCAAACAAAAAAAAAAAATCACCTGCTTTGTTTTCTTACAATATAAATAAATCAATCTATTAAATAAAGAAGATGTGTAAAGGATTTTAGATACATTATATTCAGTACCTAGTATCAACAAAATGCACTTAGGAAATATCTAACACTTTCCTTGGTGACTCTCTTGCCATGGAATAGATCAGTCACCTTTACATTCCTTATCATTAGTGTTCTGGGTAAAAATCAAGATTATAGATAATTTTAAGTATTATTATTTCTATTATCAAGTTGCTTACTTTGCAGATGATACCACTCCAATATTTTGCACCTTTCTTCCATGCTACAGCCTGTAAAATGAGGTTTTTGTAGTTTTTATTGTGCATACAAACAAGTGGTTTACATAATTGTAAATACATTTTCTATGCTTGTAAAGATTACATAAGAGTACAGAAATTTATTCCTAAAAATTGCTTTGTCATAATTAAAAAACAAAAACAAACCTAAACAACCCCATCCCACCCCCCAAAAAAAACCAA
>LTAT01000004.1:39648398-39669028 GCA_003286495.1 Chlorodrepanis virens
CCAAACAAAACAAAACCAAAACAAAACCAAACAAAAAAAAACCCCAAACCAACAACAACAAAACCAAAACCTAAACAGGCTAGGAAGAGTACTGATTATTGCAAATACTCCAGGCTCAGTAGGGCAAAGCTAAGACATTGTAGTGGAGTTTTCTGCAGAGCATCACAATGCTGCCATGTTCTCGTCCAAGCTCTCATTTTCACTGAAAAAGGACCAGATTTTGCCACCTTCAACTTGGAAAGCACATTAACTCTGCACAAAGTTATTGAAAATGCCCAAAACCAAAATACTGTTAAATGTGAATTCCAAAATTAAGGAAAGTATGTTTATTTCTACACAGGTTATAATGTTTAGACACCAGCCACAGAGATGTGCATACACAAACTTCATATCACTTGGGCATTTAATTTAGCAAGGCTTTAAATCAAGTAATGAATAGACCCATAAAAATTCTTTTTTGTTGAGAACCTAACACAAAATTTCTGTTAGGGAACCTTCAGAGTACCTTGGGCATGCTTTATAATAGTAGATATGAAATCACAGTGTAACATTTCTCCTCACCCTGCCACCAAAAGAATCTGGAATGCAATTTTCTGAAAGAAATTTAGTGGAAGTTTTGCCATTTGTTGTGTTCTTCTGCAAGTTAAGTTTTACTTTAAAAGAAGACCTATGGTCCTCAATAGATCATTGAGTTCTGTTGTCAGGTTACCCAGAAACATATATTTGCCTGAAAACATACTCAAGATGCTTCTCCTGAAATTTCCTGTTTAACTATTGAATATTGAATTAACCCAAAGAATTACTTTGTCCAAGATTCTAGGATATGAGAGACTTTTTTATTAAAGAAGATTTATTGATTAAGAAAAACTAAATTAGGTAATGATTTCACTCACAGGAATACAATTCCTGATCTACATTACTAATTTCCATGACACTTTGTGTGTGCTTTTCCCTCCTCTTGTGCAGGCTTGACTAATTTTTCTGGCTATTGACTATCATAGCAAATATTTCCTTTGAAACAGTTGGGGATTTTTCATATCATTGTCACTGGCCAGCAAAGCATCAATTTTAATCTCATTTGTCATAACAATCAAACAAATATTGAACAAATATCGAACAAATATCAAGCAGTGTTTCAGTCATGTTCTATGCCTCTAGCCTTCCAACTTCAGTCTCATTCCTTTGTCTGTTTTTATCTTTACCTAGTTCTTTTTAAATCAGGTATCTGGGAACATTCTGGCCTACTGTATTGCAATTGACACCCTAAAGGTAGAAGTTGAGTTTATCTCCTCTGCAATAAATGCTTAAAACTAGACACCACTATAAACCTTCCCCAAATGCATTGTCATGTTGTTGTTCTCAACTATCTGTGCCTTGTCTATTCCTCACTAACTCTTTGAAAATCCATATAATATGGCTTTTATTTTTTTCCCTCTGATATGAATTATTGCATTAAAAAATAAGGTAATAAGGTTAAAATACTTTCTTTCCAAAGTACAGTAGAATGTACTTCCATTTCTCACTGAGTGAATGTTTTATTTATGCACACAAAAATTTCTTCATATGTGAAATTATATAATATATTGTACATACAGTCATTTTTTCATTTCTGAACCCTACCTGGTAGACCAGAATAATATGCAGATATTTCACATATGGCCTGAAATATAAATAGTGAACACTATTAACTTTATTTTAATTCAAAAGGAGAAAAGCTGCATTTTTTAAATAAAACTGTCTTGTAATCTATATTTAATGAAAATCTTCCTTTACTGATGTTTAAAATAAAATGAACTCTGTTTTTTACTAGATTCTGTTCCTATTTTAAATTATTATTTTTATTTTTTATTTTTAAACTAACTTCTTTTCTTAACATTTAGTCTGAACGATGTAAAACATACTCCAATTTTTGGTTAGGTAAGTGAAAGCCACTGTGTTGACCAGCTGTAACATGTTCCAATTCCCAGTGAATACACAGACCCTTATGTCTGTGAGTATCCCATCTTTAACTGGCTAGTCCTAATCCTACTTAGCAAATTATTGGCATAAAAATGATTGACTGTTTTTCTGTGTAGTACATGCTTTAACATGAAGCCTGGAATATATTTCAGAGTACACAGACTAGGGATCTAAAACCATGGGAGTGAAACTTTATATGGCTTACTAAAAGCCCTGAGTGATCCCTGGTGAGTTCCTTCTCAACAAAAGACAGTTGTCATCTGTTCAGTAGAAGTCTCACTAAATACCTAGCAGTGACCTCCCTTCACTTCCATTGCCTACCTCTGCACCAGGTACTCGGTCTGCAGCATAGCATGAGTCTAGAGCTCAGCAATGTTTCCCCTTTCAGATTGCAACTGCTGTTCTGAAAGCACAAACCCATTTTCCCCACGAGCCTCAGCTGCTTGATGAAGTCAATACAAACAAAGGAGTATCAGGATCACAGCTTTATCTCTTTGGTGCTTGTCATACAGCCCATTTACACAAGCAACTCACCTTTGCTAGGGAAAGCTGTGTGCTGGGGGGGGATCTCACAAGTTCAGTCCTTGCATGTCCTCTCTTTTTTCTTGCTCCTTTCTTTGTCCCTTCAGTTGGATAGGCAATAGCCTTCCCTCCGTGGGCTGGAGTTACATTTAGTAACTCCAAGCTATCTTTCTCTGTGTATCTCCAAGTCATATTGTCTGCCCAGATTCCTTATTATCCTAGGCATTCTCTCTGTATTAAATTCATATCTAAAGGGTTTTACAGCCTCTCAGTGGCAAGAGGATTTTTTCTTGTAAGTAGTTTTATATACCAGTTATGTAAACATACAGAAGCATAACTTAGAAGTCTAAATTGTGCTTGAGACTTGCTCTTCCTCCACAGACAAAATTCATTATGAGTAAGAAGTGAATGGATTTCTCCTGTATGCAGAGGTGATTTACTCTAAGACACAGAAGGACTGACCTGCAGTGTGGAGATAATATGTAATTCCCAAGTAGAAATGACAAAACTTTTCAATAAATACCACTTTTGTACCACTGTCAAACAGGTACCAGTTCTCAGATGAGAAGTCTTAGGAGACTGACATGGCAGCAGAGAGATAATTTTCATTTGTCCATGGATATTTCTTTTTTACAAGCAGGAATGAAGGCATTACTACACTAAGAGGCTCCATCCACCAGCTGAGCAGCTTGGAAGTTAAAATGAATAAATAAAGAAGCTGGCAATATCAAAGGATGAAGCAAAGACGAAAGAAAGGCTGCTTAACCTTTAAAGTTAGCCTCAGGGCTTTTCTTTTTTGTTTGTTTGCTTTAAAGGATCATTTTTTTGTATCTCTAACATCTCCACCATTATGAATTAGAGAAGGTGTGGGTAAGGATAACATTTGCTCCATTTCTCAGTTTGAGAGAGCTTTATACATGTTCAAAATTCAGCAAAACAGTATGAAGACACAATCTTCACAAGTTCATCCAAGGTAAATATTCACTTGGTCTATCCTCCTCTAAAATACTTTCAAATTTCTCTTAAAATTTTAAATATGATTTGAAGAAATGTGAGTTGAGTTCTTAAAATCCCTTCAAATAGGACCTCCTTTGAGCTTCTTTCTAAGGCGCAGCTGTAAAAAAACCCAAAAAACACCTAAAAAAAAGAAAGAAGGAGAAAGAACTCATACCTTTAGCTTGTGCACTAATTTATAAGGTTGATATGCCAGGCATAGAAGAGGTACTTCTTCTATAATGGGAATAAATAATGGCAATAAAAATAATTACTACATGTGCAGATTCTGAAATTCCACGTAAGATTTTTTGAGAAAGTTGCAAGGTTGTAATATACTTTACGATTCCATTTTACAAATGTGAAGAGAATAAAAAGGAAAGCTCTTGACAGTCTGGAGAAAAATATTACCTTCTGATTACTGGATGCAGCACTTCTCCTTCAAGGTTTTTCATTTCAGTGTATTTATACAATAAATTTGGGTCATTTCAAGTTGCAGCTCTGAAAATTTTCCAGTGAGAAGCATAGGTTTGGATAAAGGAACTAAAATAAAAAGTTATACCACAAAGATAATTTGACACTGGTGTAGTGGGAAACTTATGTTGAAATTCTTCCCCAGGTAGAGAGTCATAAATGCCAGAACTGTCAGATAAATTACTAGGAAATCTAGCATAGATAAACTAATCTGACCAAAATAAACCATTCTAGCAGCATCTCTATGTAAAATTTATAGTAGGTGAACTGAAAATTATAATAATGAAGATCAGAAGGTCTCTCTATCACAATGTCAGCATTTCAATAACCCTTTATTAGCGCTATAATTAGAAAATTCACAGCATGACTAGCTTTCTGTATTTTCTCTCATACCTCCTCTCTATATATAGTTTCCCTTCAACTTTTCTTCTAAAAATATGGAACTTACAAAGAAATAAACACAAGTTATACACTTAGATCATAAAGACCAGAAAACACTGTAAAAACATTAAGAAAATTAGATACTCTTAAATGATGAAAACGGAATCACCCTCTTTGCATAACCTTTTATAGTTCACTGTTAAGCTACAAATGGGGACATGGAAAGATTAATATATTATATTATTGGTTTTTTTTTTTTCCTGAAGCAGTACAATGAACATTTTTCTCTTCACTTTGATTGTATTCAGCATTAATTAAAATGTTTTGCGTGGTTTCTTTTAGTAGTGACATTTAGAAAATTGGACAAAAGGCACCGTGTCTGATAGTGAATAATGTCTTTGCAACCATCAAGGTGAGACAAAAGCAATATCAACTATAAATCACTATAATGAAATAAATTAACATGGAGAGATAATGTTGTGTTGAAACAAGTGCTACTTCCTAGCCTAGGAGCTTATTCTGAGCCTGAAGCAGGCTCAGTCTTTGCAGCTATGCTGCAATCCATTTAAATGTTGATAGAAATGCAGAATTTGCATTTTAATCTGATCATACAGTCTTTCTTCTCTTAGGATCAAACTCAAACCTTTCTCTGACATTACTGCCCACAATGCCATTGAAAATTATATGTGAAATAATTCAATTTTTAATATGAATTGCAGCTCCTCCCAGAAGAAGAAGCAGTGTATTAGTGCCATAATAGTGCTGAACAAAAGCACAAATAGAAAGCAATCCACCCCGTGGCTGTCCTATGACCACCTTGCTTGTCTATTTTCTCATTCTTGTGGAAATAGAGATGACTCTGAATTCAGTTACAAACTTGACAGCATGTTCTGCTGCAGTGTGGGATTTTTTGCTGGACTGGGGTACAATAGACGTATTGTTCTGCACAAACCCAAATATAATTTCTTTTTCCTTTCAAAATGCGAGCTCTTAAAATGCTCATTAAAGGACAGAATCCAAAGATAATATGAGTGTGTGTCTGTAAGCCTAGTAAAGTGAGAAATGCAATTCTCCTTTTTTGCTGTTTGTGTTTCAAGCATGCCTGGGGTTTGAGAATAAAGAAAATGATATATAACAAAATATAAATTGTTTAATCTTCTCCAATTCCAAATCAGAATATGGAGTCTAGAGCCAACCTTTACTTTTATTTGTTCCATAACAAAAAAACCCAAAAAAACAACAACCCTCTAGGTGCAATAAAATGTGTTTGTACCCATTAACTTTAAGAAGCTATTTGTGCCTGACAAGTACCAGAAAAAATTCAGTTTTAGAGACTCATATATATTCACATCAAAAGACATTTCATAGTGGCTGTGCATTTTTACATCACAGCTTTCTGCTCCAGAATAAAAAGGTGAAATATTTATTAGAGATTATAAAAAGAGATTATAACAAATTGATTCTACCCCACTTTGCAAGAAAACTTCCAAATGCTGTAATTCTTTGTGAGGGAGAATTAATCACGCCGTATCGCACTTTTCCAGGAGCCAGAGTTTCTCGTAATCTCTGGAAACCCAGATGGCTGAGAAACTGCTGGGCAAGAGGGAGAGCAGAAAACTGAGGCTTCAGGCTCCCAGGCCAATGCAGCTTTGGGCACTGGAACAGGCTCCCAGGGAAGTGGTCACAGCACCAAGCCTGACAGAATTCAAGAAGTGTTTGAGCTATACCTGCAGGTACGTGGTGTCACTCTTGGAGATGGTGCTGTGCTGGGCAAGACTTGAACTTGATGATCCTGATGGGTCCCTTCAAACTCAGCTTATTCTGTGGTTCTGTAACTATAAATATAATAAACTCCAGTTTTAATTCTACCTCGTAAAAATCTACTAAAATAGCTGAGAGATTTAATAGTTTGATTTCAAATTGCGCAACACACCAGGATTTGGCCTTGTGTTGTTTAAATATGTGTGAAATATCAAAGGAAATGAAGTCATTAAGTGTTTTCTAGCATTTTAGTACCAGAAATATTGCTTTGAGTCCTTAATGTAGCAACATAATACTCTTCTTTTGTCTTGAAGGGAAAGGAGAGAGTTTGGGAAGCAGCTAGCTTTCTCATGGCAAGCATAGAGGCAAGATGGGGACTATCTCTGCTTCTGGATTCTACCTCTGTTGCAGGTGGGATGGCAGGGCCCTTGCCTTCCTGCGCCAAAGACCTTGGATCAAAATTTGACTTGCAGTTTACTTGGAGGTCTGGAGAGAAGGTCAGTGAGTAACCCACATGAGAGAAATGGACTAACCTGACATTCTGCAGGACTGCTATCCTCAGATTTCTGTTCCACATTTGTAACTGGAGTCACTGCATAATAATCCTACAGAATTGCAAATCAGAAGCAAATACCACATGGCCCGAATAAGAAAAAAGATCAGTTCATGAAGTTATTTCCTGTATAATGTGGTCCACCACCCCATAATGTCATAGATTTTTCATGCAGAGTTTTTTATAAAGCAAATTATGTTGTTAAGATGTTTTACTGAGCTCTTGTGGCAAATGATTTCTGCTTGAAATGATTTTACCTGAGTTCTAGCTTTGCAAAGAAGTTTGGAAAGGCCAGTAAGCAGAACATCGATCTCAGAAGTATGTCAAAGGCAGGTGTTTAAATTAATGTACAATTCATTTTACTGCATATCTAATTTCTTACAAATCATGAAAAATTTCCTTTTCTATGTAGGCATTTATACAGACTATTAGATCTAGTTCTAAATCATTAACTCCTCCAAGTTGCAGTTATTCATAATGTATAATGTAACTTCCTTCTACATTTCCCTTTCTTGGTGGGTTCATAAATGTTCGTTTTACTTTTTAAAAACTCAGTAAAATAAACCAGAAGTTATTAATACACACAAAACCTGAGTACATTCATTTGTACAGGCATGGAAACTTGTCACTTAGTTTTTATGCAATGGTATTTTTCAGAGCACTTTCAATGAAAGCTGGAAGAAATAAGGAAATTCTCAATTGCCTTCTGTGAGTAAACCAGTGTCCTTCTGCAGCACATAAGTCAATCTGCAGTCAACTCAGGAATTTTCATATGGATGTATTTACTCCATTATAGAGACCAATTGCATTTTACCTGAAAGGTAAAAGTAATAAGTTACTTTATGCTGTTGCCACCAGCTGTGAAGCATTACGCAGCATGGGGTTGAAGAAAACATATCCTGCATACATTTTGTGTGTGTGTATTTACATGTAGTCAGTATTTGTCATATGAACAGCCTCATTCATCTAATTATTTTTCATTTTCTAAGTGTAGAAGAACCTCGTTCTTTTGGCTTATTTAAGAAAGGCGATTGCTGAAGCACATCCTACAACCTCTCCCTCCACGAAATGCAGCTAGTATGCTCTCCTGTTGCAAACCAATCCATCGGTTCCACAGCCTTCAACAAAAATCTCCTGCTTCTTCCCTCATGAGAGAGGCATTCCCCCATTTTGAGAAACACACAAGGGCAAAAGCTTTGCAGTCAGTATGACTACAGCCTTAAGCAGAGCCCCAAGGATAAGGCACATTGCAACTATAGATGGGAAAACCCTGTCACCGTTTTGTTTCAGATCTTTGTGATAAAGACCAAGTTGGAGTATGATCTTCAACTCAGCTCCTCACTGTTTTTCTTGTTTATTCCTCTACCGGGATAGGGAAAAAAAAGAAACCTTTTCAGAAATCCTGCTGTGATCCTGGAATGTGTCAGGCACATAAACTTGCCATCCATGTCAGTGAAGCTCCAGATGAACAGCTTCAGCTGCATGCCATGGTTTCTCTGAGCTGTGAGCGTGTACAGGGAGACAATGATGGCCACATCGGGTGTGGGCAGGTGTCAGGGCAAATATCACTGCAGGTTGGTACAACAGCAGATTGTGGTTGCAATGCATGCAAGAAAATGTTTCTCTCTGTTTTACCTCAGCAATAAACAATGTTGAATATCCACAAAACTGGAGTGCTTTAACAAACTTGCCTGTGGAACTCCTGACTTTGGGCTGCTATTGCTAACATTTTGCACCAGATAATTTTTATGGCATCTTTCTATAAAGGAGAAAGGTGAGGAGCTCTTGAGCTGCATTTTACAGATGAGAAGGTTGTAGTAATTTTCTTCTTTCTCCAAAATGGAGTGGCCTGAGAAAGTAAAACTGAAAGATTAATTTTGTTCAAAGGTCAAAAATATGCAAATGATCTTATTATTACATCAAACCTCAAAAAAATAAGAAACCTTGGGCTCAGTGCTATAGCTATGGCCTACATTTTTAAAATTAATTTGAATTTAATGTTTTTTAGGGTACTGCCTGAAACACAAACTTTCTTAGAAATTCCTTGTTTTCTTTCTCAGTAACATATTCATAAACCTAGTTTTTTTGTCTCATTTTACAAGTTTTCATGTGCTCTTTTCAGATCTGTTGAAGGTAGTCCCTATTTTCATTATTTCCTTCTGCCTCCTTCATCTGTATTGGTTGAAATTTCAGAGCAGAGCCTTAAAAGCATCCTGAAATCTTTCCATAATTAAGAGATTTTTCTAAGTATATAACAAGCTTCACCCGCCAGGGACTATCCCAGTGCCCCAGCCAGGAGCAGGACAGCCAGGGTCACAGAGGCAGACCCAGGCCAGGCATCAGGCCCCTCCCTGGGGACATGTCCAACCAGGCTGGGACATTGCCCTGCAGGTGGGCGTCATAGTCTGGTGCTAGGAGCATGGCTTACAGAGGCAGCCCCATGGCTTGCTGAGGGAAGGAATCTTCCTAGGTGGGATGAGGAACTGTTAGTACATAAAGAGCACTCAGCATTTAAGCCAGAGGTGGCTGTGAGATCCCCTTTTTTGGATATAACCAAACTGCAAGTTAGGCTTAACTATAAATAACATGAAATGGCACCCTCAGGATGCAGTTCCTCACTGTAGGTTGAGGAAAATTAGGGCTGCATGCCCCACTGCCCACCTTCAGCAGCAGCATTCGGGAACTACAGCTTTCACTCACTCTTTCAGCAAGAAAGCCTTTTGTGAGCAGGGAGAGAGCTACTTGCCTTCTCTCTCTTCAAGTTATGTTGCTCATTTAACCATAGGACAAGGTCTCAGCCTGCTATGAAAGGCCACTGGGTTTTTTTGAATTGCAGGAATACTATAGCCATGCTTGAGTGAAGCGTCATGCCTAAAGAAAATGGAAAGCAGTACAACATTCCCTCTACAACAAAGCAGTATATTCATACACCTTTCAGGACAAAAGAACAACTATCATAAGGACTCAGTGACGTGCATTCTCTGAGTGTTCAAAGGGTGAAAGACTGTGGCCTCTTGCTATCTGTATAAAGCAAGCAAAGGCTTCTGCTCCTCTGGGTGATTCGGGCTTTTTGTCTGGCTTTTGTTACTTAACTGAGCTATATTTGAATGCCTTAGGAAAAACATAGACATTTTTGTGGTTAAGGGCTTTTTTAGGGCTGAGAGCTAATGCAATCTTTTTAAAGCACACTAAATTTTTCACAGAAGTAGGACTGTAGAATCTCAAACATTATTTTTATTTATTTTCTCTGTGATGTTGGAAATTTCTCTTAAAAATGGATGGAAGGTAAAGCAAGTTGGGTAGACAACAGATAGGTTTTATTGCAGTGTAGTAAAAATGCTCATGGAAACCGTATGAAACTTTGAATTTAATTTTGAGTACAGGGATATACACAAAAGTAACGGCATTGTAGGATCTGTTATTCAGATTATTAGGCCTAGTTAACAACAGTGAAGATTGCCAAAGTCACAAAGTCCAAATACTGTCTCAACAAACCTGGAACCCATCAGCTGAATCAAACCACAGTGGGAGTTGTGTCTCAAGGTAAATAACGTGTACATCTTAAATAAGTTGTAATTGGATAATTAAAAAATTTTAAAAACATTGCAAAGGCTAAGGTTATGTTATTTAATTTTAACTACTGAATCCAAAGTCTCCCTGCAGTATCAAATAATGTCATATTCTAATTAAATTTCCTCCCTGAACTAATAGAAATCCTTAAAAATTATGACAATAAAAGCAGCTAATTAGAACTAGCAAATATAATTCAAAAATTTAATAAAATAATAAAGATGCCTCTGGTTAATATTAACAATGGCATCTTTGTTTGATACTTAAGCTAAAATGTCCTGCTCAAAATACATAAATTGAAAAGGTTCCATTATCAGCTTTCTTGAGGAGAATATTAAAATAATTGACTCCATGCAGATGATCGCTGCTTTATACTCCTAAGATTGAATCCATGCAGAGAGTCAGATGAATGGCTATCATTCTGTCCTAGGGTGGCTTTATTCAAATGCTCAATGGACAGCCAAAGAAGCAGACACTGACAATTTGTGTGTGGAGAATGTTGTGAGGCTCCTGATGACTGAGGAAAAATAACAAACATAAAAGACCATTGAGAGTGTATTTGAGTCTGATAAATTCACTACTTTGCAGTAAGGAACGGTTCTATAATTTTCTGCCTTCTTCTTTTCAAAATTAGACTCTTACATTCTCTGGGTGGAGGAAGGGATACTCACAAAACAGCTATGATAGAAACATAACCCCATAATGCTCAGCTGAATCTCTACATGGAGTCTTCAAAAAGGAGACAGTGCACACTTTTACACAAGGCCCAAACCAAGGCAAGGCATGAAACCCAGAGACAGAATATATTTTTTGCTGACAAATAGATGAAAACTTTCCTAATATCAGTGTATATACAAAGAATTGTCAAATTCAAGTATGTGATTTATTTCTTTCTCCCAGATGAATCAATTATTCTAGACTCAAAAGAGCCAAGCACAGTCTCTCCTTTTGCTCCTCACCTTTTTTAAGGATGGGTTAAGACTCAGTGTAGTCAAATCTGTGTCAAAATGTGTTTTCCATTAAAAGCAAATTGAATTGTCACTACCACAAGTATGAAAACTTGGTTGTCCTGATATGAGATAGATGGAGAAACAAAAGGGAATAAAAGTGAGTCAAGAGAATTTTGAAGAAATAGATCTGTCTTAAGCCATCATAACATCTGCTGCTTCTAGCTGATACGAAATTTTCTTCTTCCCTCTAAAATCAGATTTTTCTACCTTTTTTCCCCAATGGTCCCTGGTTTCTGTCTGTGGGTAAAAGTCTGGCTTTATATACATACAAACCAGAAAGCAGGACCATAGCTATCAGGTCACTTACTTCAATCTACTGCTTGGAAACCTTAAATAGAAAAGCCCAAAACCCACTTCCCTCCCTCCTGGATGTTTCATCTGATGTGACAACTACTCTGCCAGAACAGACCTGAAGGGGGTTCTGCCTGTGTTTGTAACCTGAGACCCAGGCAATCCAACTAAAACTTGTGCCTGTGAGCTTGAGTAAATATTTAGTACAAACTACATGTTGATTGGTTGATTGATATCTTGGTTGATTACTTTTAAAGCAGGAAAGGGTTTTTGCTAATATCTTTTGGTAGACTGAATAGCTTTGACGAACTCAAAATACAATATTTTTGGTCTGTGTATAACATAGAGTCAATGAGCATTATTTAGCATATTGTGTGTTGTGCCTTTAGTTAACCTGCACTCATCCCTGAGTTTCAGACTGTACTATATCGGAATATTTCAGTGTTACAGATAAAATAAAATCAGTTTTGAGCAGGGAGTGCCTCTGTTTATTGAATCCATGTATGAAGTTTTCCATTCAGATGTTAATTATCTGTAGCCATGCATTTAAAATATGATAACATCAGAATGTAACATGTCACTGAAACATAAAATATTTATAGGAATGGACCAATTCAAACAATGAAAAAAAAAATTAAAATAATTATTTAGGATATTTTTGGGGTGTTTGTTTTAGCTGAAGGAAGGGGGGGCACAGGTGACTCTGATTTAGTTTTGTTTTTAGTTTGAAGGACCAATAAATAAAAATATATTAAAAAAAAATTACAGGCCAATGTCAGAAAGTTTTGATGGACCAAGCTTAGAATGTTACTGGAAGATTGTTTTAAAATGGAAAATTATTTTCTCAACTGGTTATATTTTTTTTTAATGTTATGCACCATCACAATAGAATGTTAGTTGTGAATCCAACTTTTCTGTTAACCATGTATGTTTAGAACTGCCACCTTCCACTGTACTATTTCTAAATCTATGTGATAGGATTGATGAATCTAGCAAGCAATTCTTATCCTCTACCACATGAAACATAACCTTAGGTGGAAAGTGAATTGTGTTCACTGTGCAATGATGAGAAACAAAACACAGTTTTAAAAAATGCATATAACTCCACAATGCACAAAAGGAATACATGTGTTTTGAGCAAGAAGTAATTTTCCACAGAAGACTTATTCTCTACAAGATAATAAATAATTTTAAATGATTATATAAAGCAATTTTTCACAAACAATAAAATTCCAAGGTAAAGGATCATAGAGAGATTCTATGATGATAACATTTTTCAGCGCTGACAAGACAAACTTTTTGTACAATGATAAAAATATGATTGTTCCAGAGCAGTGTCTGGATTTAATAACTTAACATTTTAAAGGTGATTTTCTTAAAGGGCTATGTATTATTTTCACAATTAATAAAATTATTTAAGTTTGTCTACATCAGTTTGAAGTAATATTATCAAGAAAATCCTGTACTGGATGCCAAATTCTGAAACATATATTCATCCTTTTTCAGAGATAATTTATTGCAATTTATATGAGTTGAGCAAGAACACAAGTCAGTCAAAAACCTAATAAATTATTTTATTATTAGTTTCATAATGAAAATCAGACTGATAGAATACTATATTTTTTTAACAGACTGAATTCAGATAAGAAATAAACGAAAAGAATAAACACAATTTTTTGTTTAATGAACACCATGAAAAACTATAACCAGGAATACAAATAAAAAAAACAACAGGTATTAGTACTGCTTAAGGCTCCAGAAGCCAGAAAAAGGCAATGGAGGTCATGTATTTATGCCCATTTGGAGGACCTGGTGTTCTGCTGAAAGGTTTTCTAATTCAATTGCCCCTACAAGTTATCCCTGAGAATTTTGCAAAACACTACAATTCAAAGCTGCTGATTTGCCTTGCTTGCTGCTATAATTTGTCTTTTCAGTTTAGAAGAAATCCTTTATAAGTGTTCATATGAAAATGATGAGTTCTGCAAATATTTTTTCTCGGCTCAGAATTTGTTTCCTGTTTCCCTCAACAAAACCAACTGCTGGAATTTGAATATAACTGAACAAATAAAGATAACAATACTGATCTTCTTAAGGTCAGAAAACACCATCTTCTCTAATTTCATTGTAGGAAAGGTTGATTGTGTGAATGTCCCTGTTTAGTTAACAGGCACTAATTTAATGTCATTAGTAACACCTAAAACGTCATTATGCATTTTTTATGTTCCCATCCCATCTGCTTGCCATATTTCTCTCTCTTTTTTAACATTTACAGTCTTCTAATATTTCTTTTTCTTTTCTTCCCAGAATAATTCAAATAATGATGCATTTTTTGTCGTAATAAAATTCTTAATAGGGAGAACATTTTAAAGCAAAGTTAGTTTTAATCTACTAAACTTATAAACACAATTATAATCTATCTAGCTGGGTCACCTGGTCATAAAAGGAGGTCAGGTTGGTCAAAAGGAATTAATTTTTCTAAATCCGTGACAGCTGGACCTGATCCCCTGGTTGTCCTGAACTTGCTACGTGATCATACTAAAGATGATCTGTTAATAACCTTTCTGGGCATTGAGGTCAAGATTTCAGGCCTGTATTCTTCAGACCCCACTCCCAACCCTTCCTGTAGTAGGGCATCCCATTGGCCAACCTCTGGTCTTCTTGGTGCTCCGTGGTTAGCCAGGACTGATGATGAAGGATGGACAGAGGCCTGATGAGCTCTTTCATCAGCTCCATCACTGTCATGAGATGAACCACATCCAATCCTGCAGATTTGTGAGTGTCTAAGGGGCTCAGCAGTTCACCAGCTATTTCCTCCTGGATTTCAGGAGCTCAATTCTGCTCCCTGTCCCTGTCTACCAGCTCAGGGGCTGGAGGAAAACTGGGCTTTCTGTTGAAGAGTAAGGTAAAGAAAGTATTAAGTACATCAGCCTTTTCCTCATCCTTGGTGACAAGGTTCCCCCCATCATCCAATAAAGGATGGAGGTCTTTCTTGACCCTCCTTTTGTTGTTGATGTATTTTTAAAGCCACTTACGATTATCTTTCACAGTAGTGGCCAGACTGAGTTCTAGCTGAATTTTAAACTTTTCTCTTTTCCTTTCTAAATGACCTAAAGACACCCTTGTAGATTTCTGGAGCTGCCTGTCACTTTTTCCAAAGGTCAAAAACTCTCTTTTTTCCCCCTGAGTTTCAACAAAAGCAGCTTGTGCAGCCAGGTCAGTTTTCTTCCCTGTGGGCTTATCTTTTGACAGACAGGGGCAGCCTGTTCCTGTACCTTTAAGATTTCTGTCTTAATGTATGTCCACGGTTACTAGATCCTTCTGTTATGTGGAATTATTTCACAAGGGACTTTCTGAATCAGTGCTGTGAACAGGCCAAAGTTCAACCTCCAGAAGTTCAAGGCAGAGGCTTTGTTGACCCTCTTCCTTATTTCACCAAGGATTGAGAACTCAATCATTTTGTGGTTGCTATGCCCTCCAACTACCACATCTCCCACCAGCCCTTCTCTGTTTTCAACCAGCAGGTCTAGCAGGGCACAGCCCCTGGCAGGGTCACTTACCAGCTGTGTCAGGAGGCTCCCCACACTCCAGGAGCTGCCCAGAACTTCCTCATCTCAAGTGTGTTGAGTTTCCAGTTGACATCTTACAAGTTAAATTCTCCCACAAGAGCAAGGGCTGGCAATCATGAACCTGCAGCCAGGCACCCCTGGAATGCTTTGTCTTCCCTTCATCCTTCTTGGGTGGTCAGTGGCAGACAACGGCCACCAGGATGCTGCCTTGATGGCCTTCCCTCTGATTCTTATTCATCAGAACTCAACCTCATTCTCACAATCCTTGAGATCCCTCTAAACACTCCCCAGTGTACAGAACCACCCCATTGCCTCTTCATCCCTGTGCCTTCGGATGAGCTTGTGACCATCCATTGCAGCACTGCAGTCATGCACTCATCCCACCATGTTTCTGTGATGGCTACTGTGTCACAGCTTTCCTTCTGTACCATGGCTTCCAGCTCCTCTTGTGTGTTATCCATACTGTGTGCACTGGTATAGATGCTCCTCAGCTGGGCTGCCAGTTTCACCCCCAACACTGAAATGGCACCCATTTCTAGCGAGCCTGGTCTTGCCTCCTTCCTCCTTCAAACCTAGTTTAAAGCCTTCTCAATCAGCCCTGATAACTCATGGAACAGAATCCTTTCCCCCTTTTAGACAGGTGAACCCCATCCATTTGTACAGCAGGCCTGGTGCTATACAAACCACCTTGTGATTTAAAAAAAGGCCAAAATTCCATTGATTACACCAGTCTTAAAGCCACATATTCCTCAGGTGGGTTCTTCTGTTTCTTTCATCATTCTTCCCTGCTGCTGAAGGGATTGAGGAAACATACCACCTGTGCTCCTGTCCCTTCAAAAAGTTGTCATAGTGCCCTGAAGTTATTTTTGATTGTTCTAGGACTTCTCAACACTGTCACTGCTGACCTGGGCAACCAGAAGTGGGTAATAGTCAGTCCAGGGAGTCTCCTACTAATATCTCTTACTTCCTTGTGGGATGGATCTGGTTGGCATACAGGGCACTCAGCTCTCCTCAGAAGGGTGTCACCTACAATTTAAAAGCTTTTGCCTTAGTTCTTAAAAACTTTTTAACTGGACTTAGAAGTGGAAATTTTCTCATGTTTCAGTGTTTCTTCTCCTAAACCCGCAGAATAATATTATGTGTAGATAATGACACAGTGAACTAATTTACAGATAAACATTATATTTTTTGTATTATTTGTTACTTTATGTAAATCTTTCAACAGTTTTGGCCAAAGTACATAGTTGGCAATGATAATGTATTCTGTTGAAAGGAGAAATTCCACTTCTATACGAACATGACATTTTTCTCAACTGATTGTTGTAGGAGAAAAATGTTGTAAACTTGATTGCAATTCAGTTCCTTTGTAAAATCTTTATTTTGAAATTAATTGAATTGCAATCTGTTTGCAATTATGATTGCTCATGTAGTGATGTGATGGTCTTCTTGTTAAGATATTGTGCCGACACTCCAGAGTCCTTAGTTCTGTCACTGACATTCTATGTGACTTTGGAAAAACAATTTTAGTCAGTGTTTTCAAAAGTATCTACATTCTTTCCCCAAGGTCAGAGGAAATTCAGACTCCTAAAGGACCTAGATAATTTTGTGCCAATTACTATGGTAATTTTGTACATAATATTTTCCTTATTCTGAGAATAAAATAATAAAAATAGAAAGTTTCTTTCAGAAATTGCAGGATGTTTAAGGTGGCTGGAATAAATGTTGCACTAGCCCCCATATAATGAAAGCAATTTTAATAACATTTGAATGCTTTTGTGAAGAATTAGAAGTTGGGGAAGTACTGTCATTATTTTCTGATTTTGGAAAGTTATTTTTTTATTGTAGTACACCATTCATTTCTTTTGGGGCTACCAGGTAATTTACATGGTTGGTAGTAATGTTGATTGCCACATATGGTAATACTAATTGTGGTGAACTTAACAAGACAGAGACAGATAAAAGTAATTGATTTGTATCCTAGGAAATAAACTCAAATATAAACCTGGAATATTCCATATTAAGAGGATCAAAAGGAGGTGAAAATCTCTCTGACATCCCTGTCCAAAACTACAAGTTTGTAGATCCTGATTTTTTTTCACCCACCCTCTTGTGCCTCTTTTCAGCAGATGAATGTATGACACTGAATTAAGTGCATCCCTCCTGTGGCAATAGGGGATGTCCCTCACTAACCTCTTCCCCAGAGGGATTTTACTTTGAAAGCAAGTTGGCAGGTGGAAGACTTACTGTTCCTTGTCCTCACAGAACAGCAATGTGACACAAGGCCTTGTCCTTCCAAAATAGTTTTTCACCTTGTAGACATTAAGGTATTATGCAAACTGCTGCCTAGTTGAGATCATGAAACATGGATGGTCATAAAACATAGAAATGTTTACAAATATGGACTTTAACTTGTTTATTCTATATCATAATTTAATTCTGTGTTTAAAAAAAAAAAGTGGAAAAATAGTGAAATTTGGAGTTCCTTGTACTGAAGCAAGAAGTAATAATACACGCATTGTGCAAATGCTTCAAGAAGAACATGCATTCCAAATTTCCAGGTTGAAAGCAGGATTTTAGTTCTCGGACAAGCACAGATCAGCGTTGCAGGTTATAACAAAAGTGTAAAGAAAGCTTAGGGTTAGTACAGGTCTGTATATGTTAGCTTCTCGTGGCTACTGAGATAGAAGGAAGAAAATTGCCACAGAAGTGATGTGTGCAATCCTAGGGTGAGACAGAACAAATCTGTCTATGCTTTTGTAATGGCTTTAATCTGTGATGTAATTCAGGATCACAGGTAATCAGAGTTTGCCTGTTTGTTATAAACAAGCAGGTGAGTTGATACAACATTTATTAAGGTAGCTCTGATTTTATGGTTTTACTCTATGAATGAGTACAAGTATTCTAAATATTTTAACCCCCTTTTCTCTCAGGGTGCTGCAGTGTAAATTTTCATCACATAATATAATCATTGCTGCAAAAAGTTCATTAGGGAAATAGAGAAATAAAAGATATTTTTTTCTCCTTTAGCACGCCTAATGAGATAGGGCCTTGATTTTTTACTCTTATTATAGAATTGATCAATTGACAATAACAATTATCAACATCCAACCCACTACAGATTTGAGAAATGGTTCAGAGTCCAGTGTATGTGATCTGCAATTCTATCAACCTGATAGAAGTAAAATGCACAATTTGAAATGGGTATGACTTTTAAAACCAGAACAGCTGTAACTAAGGTCCTACTCCAAGAAATGAGCCCTGATCACTGATTATTTTGTGTGCCTGAAGAATGGAGCTGTTGGGCCAATATCACAAAAATAATTTAGCCCCTTATTTTCAGTAGGAGGGCATGAAGGAAGACAGGGCCATAGCTGAACTTTGCCTCCAAGCCAGACAGCCCAGTCAATGTGTTCTGCACACATTCACAGCCCACCAGGTCAGCTGTGTAGGGTTTTATATTCAGCAAAGACACAGTCTTAAAATGTGAGAACCTTTCTAGCTCCAATGGCAATACAATCCTCCCTATTTCTTTGAGCTGCCATAAAATTCTGCAGGTTTGACAGGTTAAAAATGCAGTTCTGTTCTGTTATGTTCTTGTAACATTACTAATTATTGGAGTTCACAATTTAGGGCTAGAAATATAAATAATTGTGGATAAAAAATCTGTATTATATTGGATGTTATCTATAGATTTCAATGCCCAAATCTTTTTTTCCAGAGCTAAACACTGGTATTTGAAATTTCTGCTCTCTATCCTCCTGATATGACTTTTTTCTTTTTCTTTTTTTTTTTAAATAAATTATAGTAGGGATGGAGAGACAGTGTCTTCCCTGGGATCTCTGGTGATTTGTTTATATTCATAAATCAGTCAAAAAAAAGTCAGGGAGACTGTCTGGGTACATACAGCTTCCTTTTCACCTCAGAAACACAGGAGCTGAATATTTACTGAACATCTGTGTCCTACTGGGTCCAAGAATAATAATTTACATACAAACACATTAATTGGCCTGTGGCAACTGACAATGAAGATGTTCTCCAAAACACACACATTTCTCCTGTTATTCCCCAAAGCATTTTTATATTTTTATGTTAAATATTGTGATCTTATATTGTGTTTTATATTTTTATGTTAAATATTGTGTTTTATATTTTTATGTTAAATATTGTGATTTAGCCAAAGTGCAAGTTAGGCATAATATAGAAACTGTCAGAAAGAGCTATGAAAATTACCCTAGATTATCATATTTTTTTCCTATATATGTTTTCTCAGTGGGTGTTTAGATAACTACAAAAAAAAAAGAAAATACTTCTAGAATTTTTGTACGTAGCATAATTTATAGCTGTGTTATAAACATAAACTATATGCCTTAATACTTATATTGTTTAAGTACTAAGTTCCTGGCCCAATGTTACTGGAACATTTAAGATTTGCTATAATTAATGTCATTATTGAGAACAGAGCAATAAACTGACTTTCTTAATGGAACTCTGGAATTAAAATCTTATAGCTGTTTCTCTTGTCTTTAAAGGAAGAAGCTTAAATCTTTCTATTTCTTAAACTGTCTTTCAATAAAAATTTAACACATTATTTTTCATGAATAAATTCTTCTTGTGCATTTGTTTCTTTACAATTCTTTCCTTTGGTTGAGGGGACTATTTAGGTATGGTTATGGGAATTGCAAAGTTACAGTGCCAGGGTGTTATTACAGGCTTTGTGTGCTGCGCTTTCTGCTTGAGAGGATTTCAAGATAACATTTACACAACAGTAAAATTGCAAAGACATCAGAAACTAGAGAGGAATGAATGCAGAACTGAAGACCCTAATATCCCAGAGAGCAATGGACTGTCTTGGTATAAGGGAAAAAGAGATTGCATTGTCAAAGACATCACGAAGGGAATATCAATGTGTTTTCCTGTCTTGGCAAGTGCTCATCAGGTGATTAAATTGTCTGAGTTGAATGAGTTTACAAAAATGTGCAGATAACCTTCAGTTTTAGGCAGGTTTTCTATAGTTCCCAAAGAAAAGACAATATTCTAAATGCTCTATTTGTTTTCTACCCTGTAATTTCTGCTCTGGACATCTTAGGTTGAATGGTCTCTTGTCAGTGCCAGACAGACAAAAAATAACTTTGTGTGTTTCATAGGAAACAGCAACTGAAGCCTGAGCAAAAAGCTTTGTGGGAACAGAGGGTGAAGTGGGTATCACTGAGATGACATGACGTTTTAGATCTTATGCTGCAACTGACAGAAATATGTTCTCAGAAGGAAGATCAGAGTCTGTTGTCTTTCTCCCTTTAGTAAGTGTATTATTTAAGTCAGTTCAAAGATATTAAGCTTTCAGCCCTCACAGTTTTTTCTAAAAGCATCATGATGTTCTACACTTATCTTAAATTCCCAAGCACTGCAATGTAGAATAATCTTAACCTTTTTTCACTTTTTTTTCTTTAATTCTTAATGAAAGCTTTTAGGCCTCATATCCACAGAGCAAAGTTCAGCCTCTATGTAGACTGACAATAATAAACCACGAGGGAATACAAGGAAAAAAAAAAA
>LTAT01000004.1:39670910-39690373 GCA_003286495.1 Chlorodrepanis virens
ATTTTTTTTTTTTTTTTGCTGGGACATCATAAGTAGTAGGTCTAACATGGCAGAGAAGCACCATTGCTAAAATTTCAATTTCCATATTTCAGTATTATGGATACGAACACTTGAGTTTCATCAGATGCTTAACCTTTTAGCAAATCTACACCTACTATTTTAAATTTAAAGAAAAATATGTTGGGGCTGATTATGTTGTTCATGGTCTCTACAGCCAAACATCCTTTCTGACCTACAGCTGGATTGTATCGAAGATATAATATTATATTTGTTGGTTCTGATGTAGGATTTCAAGCTATAATCACCAGAAAGCACCATTACTGGGTTTCTGTATCAATCAAAACAGTTTCCTTTTAATGGTGCTTACTGGGTATATTGGCTTTGGAGAAGCATCTAAAGGGAAACTCAGGGATCCTCTTCTCTACTGTTAACATTGTGGAATAGCTTCAAAATCAAAGTTTGTATTGCATCCATCTTCATTATCCTTTTATGTTAACATAGTTTCACAACTAGCTGTTCCCAGTCTGCTCTGATATGCTTGAAGAAAAATGGGTCAATTATTTCATGTGCATTTTTGTTTACTTAAAGAAGTAGCTGATAAGCCAAGGATAATCATGCTTATTTTTTTATTTCTGACTGTAAAGTGATCTTCATCTGCAGTGTACAAACACAAATGAACAAAGACAATCCTTAACTTGTACACAACTATAAAAATGGCAGATGTTAAGAAACTGCACTAAAAGGTGTGGAAAGAGGCCAGGTGTTTTTAAAATGTGTATGTAGACAGGGAGACATCAACATCAATAATCAATATATCTACAGTTCAGCTTAAAAAGGGATGTCGAAGGCATTCTTACAAAGACATGTCAAGGAGCCTACTGAAATGATGGATTTTTTATTAAAAATAGGTTGAAAGAAATAGTCTTAAAGTCACAGAAAACATGGCTTCACTAAGGCTTAAAATTGCCCTGAAAGACAAGGTACAGCACATGATTAATAATATCAAATTCACTGACTCAAAGAGCTGTTTCATAAAATCATAGAATACCAGGTGGGAAGGGGGCCTCAAGGATCATCTGCTCCAAACTTTCTTGTCAAAAGCATGGTCTAGACAAGATAACACTTCCATCTGGAAGGGTATCCCACATTAGAGAATCAATCCTCCATTTTTCTGGGGAGATTATTCCCATGGCTGATAGTTCTCACTGTGAAAAATTGTCCTCTTGTGTCTAATCAGAATCTCCCCAGGTGTAACTCAAACCCATTACAATTGTTTCATGTGACAACTTGTAAAATCGGAGTCTCCATCTTCTTTGTACTCTCCCTTTAAATGGTGGCACATGGTGATAAGATCTACCCTAAGGCTTCATTTCTAAAGGCTGAACAAACCCACTTCTCTCAGCCTTTTCTCACCTGTGAGACTTCCACTCCTTTGGTCATCTTTGAGGTCCTTCTCTGGACCCTTTCCAAAATGCCCACTTGTTTTTTTGCACAGTGGGCACCAAAAGAGAGCACATTATTCCAGGTGTGGCCTGACAAGTGCTGCATAGAGTTGGATAATGACTTCTCTGTCTCTGCTGATGATGCCCTTGTTGATGCAGCCCAGCATTCTGTTGGAATGCTCTGATGCAGCAGCACACTGTTCACTCATACTGAGCTTTCTGGCCACGCCAGGTCACTTTCCAAAGAGCTGCTCCCCCTTGTCAGGGACTAATTTGCCTTTTCTAACAGCAGGACAATATTTTCCTTCAGTTTCTACTTGTTGTTTACATACCTGAAGGATACTTTTAGATTTTGAAATCACTTGAACCCCAAGGTCTTTGCAGTCCTCGTTGATTTTGCTCAGGTTGGGTTGGGTTGTCAGTTTTGCCCTAACATTGTTCTCTTTTCAGTTTAGATTATCATGCAGTACAGATGTGTCACCTAAAATGGATTGAGCTGCTAAACTCATGCTGGATGCACATCTTAATGGAATGTTGTTGAGCCATTGTCACTTCAGCATTTCATGGCTCAAGTCAGCCACTTATAAAATGGGAGAAATGAGAACAGAATTATGAAATATATGTAAGAACAGGTTGTTAATATTGCTATTTTCCATAAGGTTCCGTTCCCAGTAACACTGTCCTCATCTCTGTTCCTTTTAGCTTTTTGCTCACTGTATCCCATTTAACATACACTTTGGAAGACCAGGATGACACAGCATGGCATAACATTTATTGGAAAATGACTGATGTTACTTTAGCACTTCCATTTCTCAGTATCTGCTGCCATACCCTTTATAACTCAAGAAAGCACATACATTAACTTTATGGTATTTTGAACACATGCAACAGTTTTTTTCATTGCTTGCATACACTGAATGCAAGCTGTATGCCACTGATAAAGGTTTTTTTGCTAACACTCTGGATTCCTTCTGTATTTGTACTACTTGAGCTGCTTAGTAGACTTTAAACCAACTAGCAGATGGAGAGACCAGCCAAGTCACACAATGTCTCTGCATAGAAAGAGTTTGCTGATTCACAGGCTCAATTGATTTAATCTCAGGTGCAAGAACAGCTGAAATACTTTTATTGCAAAATGTGTCCATCTTGCATAATTTTATCTGGATTTTTTTTTTCTAGATATGGGATTCTTTTGTTTTCACAATCAGATTGCTGACAGTTTATGGTGTTCACAGAACTTTAAAGAGAGAAAAAAAACCCCAAGCTCTCCACCCCTTTTAATCCTTATTTATCTGACTATTTAAAACAATTGTGATAATAAGAAAATTATAATTAAGAAAACAAAGAAATAAAACACACTGCCTCATGTTTTCCCTGCATGTATGTACCCTTAGGCTTTTAAGAATCAAAGAACCTACTGATTGAGTTTAGCAAGTCTGCCATTTGCTCAGGTAATTTTCCTGACAGGACTTATCACCTGCATCTCTCATCATCTAGAAATAGAAGTGTTTGATTTGTCTATTATACCAAACTTCAATCCATCAAGAATGCAATTTCATTTCTAACAGGAATTAATACTGGGTAATCCTGAAGGCTTCTCCTCTCTTGGTCAATACCCTTTTCTGTAAATCAATAGTGTATGAATTAATAACCTAAAATAATTATTTGAGTAGAGCTAGGGGTGAAGTCTAACCTAACTCTTGAATGTGTAAAATTGGGTTACATGTGGAAACAGGCAAACAGTCTTTGTCTTTCCATAATGACAAACATAAACCAATAAGAAAACCTTAAGTGCAGCTGAAATCCAAATGAGCATGTTGTCTATTTTAGCATAGAAACCAATCAGGTACCAAGCTATCTGTCAAAAGTATGTCTGGACACCCCTCTTCACTAAAACACAGACAAAAATATAATGCTTTACACTGGTGCAGCAGAATGGAAAAGGGCTCTGTGTCCCAGAGTAGGCTAGCTGGTCTGGGGGGCTGGAGACACATCCAGCCTAAATGAACATGGTGCAGGCTCATAGCCACTGCCTGCTAGGCTTATTTATCTTATATATATATCTTATGTATCACAAATATAAGATGGGAAAGGTCATTAGTACTGCAGTACACTGAAAATGGCAGGCACTCATTGCCTGGTAATGAAGAAGAGAAAACAGGAGCATTTAGCTCTTTAAAAGTGTTTTATTTATAAGGCAAGTGGAAAGCACAAGTTAAAACTGCCTCTCAACTTGGCTGTAAAAAGCACATCAGAGCTTACTAGCTGAGAAGTCTGCTGAGCAGCCAGCAGCAATGGTGGCTTTTAATGAAACTGTAAAGCAATTCAAGTTACTGGCATCTGAAAATAAGTGACATTTCCACATAAAAGTGTTCCCTAAGACAACATACAGGAATGAATAATGGCAAGAATAAATCTGCTTCTGAGGAGGAGAGGCAAAGGCAGAGGCAGTTATTTCTGGCAAAGTAAGCAGCACTTAATTTTCTTTCTGATACAAAACATCTTCCATTCATATGTATGACCAACCCTCTATTCTTAGTGATTCATTATTGAAAATTATTGATTCAGGGAAATATTTTTTAAACAGAAGGAAGTGTCTTGCTATGAGACAGAAATGCTTGTGAAGTATTTGGAATTTGCTAGTATCAAAAAAACTGATTTTTCTGCTTAGAATTTGTTTTGAACCAGCTTATCATAAATACATACTACTGTAAAATTTATGCCAAGCTCCATTTTTTAGTGTTTATTCAGTCACAATCTATGCAAATGTTGTCTTAGAAAGCTAGAAAATAAAAATATTAGAGGTCTTTTTCTTTCTTTTTTTTCCTTTTCAGAGCACCAGGCTAGGTTGCTCCTAACTTCTAGCTCTTCCACCAAACTGTCTTCGTTAGTATGTTCCTCATCATGTGAATTCATTGTGTCCTGTGAAAAGGGAACAGGCAATTGTTTTCCTAAATGCATTAGCTGAGGAAGAAGTAAGGATTAGCTGCAAGTAAAAATAAAAAAACAATATTTCATGTAGAGAAAGGTGTTTAATTTTTGGATTGTAATCTTTTGTATTTACTGGGAAAAGGTAACAAATATTTTCAAAAATATATGAAGATTGGACATCTATCAGAAATATGTAACCATAGCTAATGCTGTTTTGGCGACACAAAGGAGTTAGGTGATGTTTTAGCCCCTCCCATTCTATTATCTATGATTTTAAGAACCTAGAATTGAGCTTCAAGGGTTTTCTAAAGTACTGTGGAACTTTCTCCATTATTTTTGATATATATTTCTTTCTCCAAATACTGAAAAAATCTATTTTAATCATCCAAAACACGGCAGCTTGCAGGGAAATTACTGCAGTATTTTAAACTACTCTGGTAGAATGGTGTGTGCTTTCTAAATAAAGTCTTTCCCAAGGGTAGGTTTCCCAGCACTTTGCCCAATTGTGTTTTAATGACTAATGCTAATGAGACTAGAAAAGGGAAATAGTAAACTTGACAGGAAAGATTCATTACACAATATACAGAAAGAATGAGAAGACCTTACAGGAAAAAACATTCTTGGTATATGACCATCAAGCAAGACATTGAAAAACTTTTTGGTGAGTTTTCACCACAACACTGGGACAAAGTACTTCCAGATTTCCTTCCCTGAGAGTAATGTTAATAGCTAAAGACTTGGGGCTTTCTAAAGGTTGTTTTTTTCCTTTACATTGTCATGAAAATTCATCTTATATAGATAATAAGATTCAGAATCTGTGATTTGCAAGCTTTATTTTTTAGAAAATAAAAAAAAACAAAACAAAACCAAGCCAAAGTATAGCATCTATCAAAAGAGAGACTCAGGAGTATGAGGATCAAATTATCTAAATTTGATAATACATGTATTTAAGAAAGGGTTTTTAACTGTGCCTATAAAATGGCAATACATGAAATAAAATGGTATCATTTGAGAAAATTAAATCTTGTAAGCCTAGTTTTGTGTGTATTTTTGTTTGCCTGAAAAGATGAGGCCATGTTTTCTAAGAGGAACTTAATAATTTCATGCTAATAAGTCACACTTCTGAGTCCTTATGTTTGTAATTGAAGCCAATAGTTTAATGGACATATGTTGGCTTACACATCAGAACTAGTTGTTTCATAGTGTAATGGTGGTGCTGAGATATAGCAGAAAACTGAAACAAAAATTGATGCTAAGCAGCCAACATTTCCCTGGATAGAAGACCAAATGGCAGGGTGATGAAGAGGTAATTATAATAAATGAGCCCTACTCACACAAAGTTTCTTTGATCAGGGAGTGCAAGTCATGTCCCTCCTTCTATTTTTGCAGTTATTGAAGTTGAGCTATAGAAAGAAAAATTAGCTGGAATGAAAATATAATGTAAAGCCTACGTACAGACTTCTGACATCCTACTCCAGCTTCTCAAGTCCCCGTTTACTTATTCAGCAGTCCTATAAATATCTGAAAACAATGAATACCTCTTAGGCTTTTGACATCAAATAGCCTCCAATATCAGCATTTCTGCTCCTACACATGTCCTGGGTTGCCTTGATCTTGCCAGTATTATATAGCTTCCTACCTATTTTATTCCTAGGCAATAACAAGGCCCAAACCTTGAAGTATTTGATTTGGAACTTTCAAAAACCTATGAAAACACCTGCTATACATTTCAGTGCACTTGTCCCAAGTATGTGTGCAAGACAATTAGAGATGGAATTTTCACACAAATTTTTCACGGAGCTGAGGAGCAAGACTATGCTTCAATGGATATTCCTGGTACAACTATATGCCTGCTTTTCAGCTTCTGTACTGCCTTTCTGCTTTTAGGAGTCCAGGTAGATGCTACAGTTGTTGAGATCCTGTTTCTTATGTATTGTTTCCTCACCATAAATGTACCCAGTCACCTGAGAGAAGGCATAAGAAAATAGAGGAAATGTGAATGTTTCCCATGTCTTTTCTTACCATTTCTATGTCCTCTGAATTCCTTTCCATCAATACACTTCATTATTATTGTAATAAACAACACAAAAAACTATTTGACTAGAGTAAAACACTCCAATGAGAAAAAAAATCAATGATTTTGAAATTATCATTTGATCTTGTTTGTTTTTATAGAAATCTATGGCTATAAATTGCCAAAAAAAACCCCAAACTAAACCCCAACAAACTCTACTGAGGCAACTTCTTCAGGACTGTGCTTAATGCATTTCCAGTATATTAAATAGTGCAGTGCAGGCTCCTGTCCTTGTAGTCTCTTTATGCTCTGTTCCCCCTGTCTGTCTGAAATCTTCTGTTTTTGAAGCAGATATTTCATACAGACAAGGCTTTGTTCCAGGGAAACAGCCTCTCTCAATTTTACTATTTCCCTCTTTGCTTCCTCTGCCCACCCCATCTTTGCCCTTTCTTGATTGCCCTAAATCACATGTTCTCTCAAATTAACTTTTTCGCTCTTGGCTTCTTCTGTCCACCCCATCTTTGCCCTTTAATGGCTCTAGGAGAGAACAAGGAAAAGCAGAGCTACCAGAAATGTTCTGCCTTCAATAACAAATTTAGGTTTTGTGTAAAAATACTTCAGTCTTCACACGGTCCAGTTTTGTGTACAAGAACTCAGGATCTCATTTTTATCCAGATGAGCTCCTATGTATAGTTTATATTCTGGCTGCATTTTCTATTGCTCAAGTGCATGAGTACTGAATTATGGAAAATCCTGACACAAAAGTTTGTCATGAGTACTTGGTCTTGTAATTGATATTGGGGTTACTGTTAGGTTTAATGTTACATTGTCTATTTTTTGTTGTTCCAGGACCAACTGCATAACAGAGTTGTTTAAGAATCATTTGACAGCATCACTGAAACTATTTTTTCTCTTCTTAACAAGGTGTTTCCACATAGGGTCATCAAAAGTCTGAATTATTTCTTGTCTGGTGGACTAAAATTACATCTGCTTTCTTAAAACTGTTTCAGACCACCTAATGTAATGAATGGGTGAAAGAAGAAATTTGATAGCTTTTTGAGCAAAGAATAATGCTTTACTCAAGTCTTTAGAGACTCATTTATATGAATCTAATTGTTTTCTTGCAGGCTTGTCCTTATGCTCTCCTGTGTGAATGCTTCAAAATATAATCTCATTTTCTGGAAACCCAAAATCAATATAAAAGGAAGCGAAGCAGCTCAGATGTGAAAGGAAGAATTTTTCAAGTTAGAAATTAGCATGGAATCTTTCCATTTGCCCTATTAGGACTAAATGATTTTTATGTAAAATGTATTTACCAACTCTTTATTCTATTAATATCCATTTAATAATAAATAAAAGTCATATTCATTGCAATAGTTCAGTAGGACTTTTTAAGCTCTCCTACCTGAGGGGTTTTTAATAATGTAACATTTAGAATGATATGCGGATTATACACACAAATGTCTTTAAGTTATTTATATTTTAAAATTTGACTTATCTTCACAAAGAGACAAAAGACTAGTCTGCTATCTTCTTGACCAAAGTGCTGCCAGTATTAGGGAATTCAATAAAAGAAATCTCACAGTGGAATGTTAGCATGTAATCTGTTCCTAAAGGACATGATGAAAGAGGTTATTTTTGCCTGTAAAGAAGATTTAAATTTCATGTGTTGGGATGCTGGAGTGCCTGCCTCAGATTTAGTAAACCTGCACTTATACTCTTGCTGTGACAGAGATTTATGAACTTTGCACTGAAGAGACAGGTAAAAGGAGTCTGAACATAAAGCATCATTTCCTCGGTTGATTAAATGAATGCAGCTACAGGAGATGTTGCAGGCAGGGCGATGTGCTTTGTACAGGGTGGTACACAGGCAGCTGGAAATGCCATACTGATGTGTTTATTAATTTTATCTTTCCCAGACTCCAGGGCCCTCATTCCATACAGATTCCTGTCCCTGAAATCTATCAGGTAGGGGTGCACTCACATTGCTTTTCTCATAAAACTTACCTTATCCTTCTGCATTATGCATCTGCTCAATAGCTGAGCTTCCAAACAATGGCCCTTGAGGTGGATAAGGGAGCTGTTTTTTCTCTGTCTGATTAATTTGGTCATTAATCCACCTAAGAATGAATTGCTGTGATACCAGCAGTGCTCCCCATCTCTTTAGCAGGAGGTGCACACACTACCACTTTGCCTGTGTCTCTACTGTCTACCAGACCACAAAAGAAAGGGAGGGATAAATCCCATGTTCTTTATCCTGCAATCCATGGGTCAACACTGCTGGTTCTAGGGAGCCTGCAGCTGAGGTGAGACTTTCATACTGTGTTCTAAGGACAGTTGTATTCAGCAAGTCCTGACACAGAACAATTACTGTGTTTGGCATCTCAGTCTCTGTGGCAGAGCTGCTTGCTCAGTTTTTGGATGCATAACACTATTGGCATCCTGACAGATGCTTCTGGATGTACCTTGATACAGTTGGTGGTCAAGAGTGGAAATCCTTGGGGAATTTGGTTTTGTGGCTCTTCTCATGAGTCCTCACCTCAAGAATGGGAGATAATAACTCTGCCCTGCCCTGTGAGCTGTTGTATGGATAAACTTGCTGCTCCAGCTCCACGCTAACAGTGGCATCCAGCCTATGTAAACCTAGTAACATAAAATAAAAAACAATAAACTTAACATAAAACTTGACACATTTTAAGTTTTAAGCCCCACTCTCCCTTTACTGCAAATCTAAATACACAAACCAGACAGAATATCTAATGCTTTTAAGCACTGTGTTCTCTTTCAATGGCAAGTCCTTTGCCTTTTAATTTTTCTTTATATAATAACCCTAAGAAATGAAATTATTTGGGTTTTTTTCTCTTCAGTCAATTGCATATACTTTTATTTTCATACCAAAAGAGAAGGGATGTAGTATAACTCAGATTGCCTTGTCTGTATCCCAGATTTTTTTTTCTAACTGTATAATTTCTTGCTTGCAGTAATGAAAATCCTAAATCTATATCTTTAACTGGTATTTAAATTTCTTAATACATCTAATTATTAATATCGCTCTACCACATACCTTTTTTTTTTGATAGCCTTCTGACACAGTGGCTGAGTCACTAATTATAAATGAGGAAAGAAAAATTTAATAGTCCAAAAAGGCTTTTTTATTGTCCAAGGGAGACAACAGGTTTTTTAAGCACAAGAAAGAGGGGGCAGTTTCTTCCTTCTATTGATTTACAGCTATATCAACCTTAACTTATTATCAGCAGCACTTTACAGCTGGCAAGTTTAAGTATGTGCTTCAAACTTCATGGTAGGAGACTAGTTTAAACACAATCTTTCAACTCCAGTTTCTAAAAGTATTAATTTATAGTTGTTAGGAATGCCTAATTTGTATTACATTTAAGGCTTTTTTCATCAACCTCGGAGTGTTGAAGACAATTAAATATGATTCTATTTCTGCACACTTGAATGTGTTTTTATTGTGTTAGCGAGGCTGTGAAGTGCTCTAGTGTAAACTCAGATGGGAAAATCCTGATTTCAGTCAGTGACACAATTCACATTGATTTTAATGGAACTAAATTTCACTCAACTTTTAGGACTGGAAGAGGCCATAATAATCAACTAGTCAGAACTACAGCATAATACAAGACAGAATTCCCTCAAGTGTTTCCTGCATAAAGTCTATAATTTCTGCTTGAGCTATTACATATCTTTCAGGAACATACAATTTTCATTTAAAGTCTCGGTGATGACGAACCAAGTACTTCCCTAGGTAAATAGTCCAAATAGTTGATTAGAGTCACTGATAAAAATATGCACCAAGTCTAATATCAATCATCCAGCTTCCATCTTCAAATATTGGATCTCGTTATGCTTCATTTGTTAAATTAAAGGGCTATTTGCAATCAGAAATCTTCTCATTGTGAGTAATTGTAGGCTGTAATCAAGTCACCTCTTACCCTTCCCCTGGATATATCAGAAACTCTGCAAACCACCTTTTTCAAACATCAGGTTGTTAAAATAGTGGGTTTTTTTACTGAGGTTTTCTATTTGTATGTAGCTTTTTAAAATTGTGGACACAAATAAGCATGATTTTTAATATCAGACTATTAGTGGGGGGATGGGGGGCAGGAGAGTACAGTAGTCTCTATATCTATTTTTTTTATATTAATCCCACTGCCAGGAGTTAAACTGAAGGTGGTTGCTCAAATATAATGAACAAACAACAGTAAATATATTATGTATGGAACAAACATCTGCGAACTAGTCAAGAGTGTTTATGCCCATAAAATTGAAAATACTTATATACAGCTTGGCATATTTTACTTGTGACTATTTCCAAAGCTAAGCCTAGAATCAAAGAGGACTTAAGTGTTATAAAGTTTGGTGGGGAAACATGATATGCTGTCAGCACAGTGTGCATAAATCACAGTGTGAACAGGAGACCCCAGGTGTTCAGCCATTCATCTCATTTCTGATATGGAGGACAAGAAACTTAGCCATAGCTGAGTTATATAACATACAGGTAAAAAAAAACCCATATAGCTGGGATGCTGTGTTGTTCTGTATATGTAGAATGTAGTGTTCTGTGTTCCCTCTTTGCAGCTAAGGCTAGTATCTAATATGCACCTTCTGCATCATTTAAACCAGCTTTTTTTTACAGATACTTGTGGTACAAGGATGCATATGTACCAAACATGGTAGGTTCCACTGGTTTGGCACAGATAGTAAAAAAGAGAAGTTTCTGAGGCACTATATCCTGGAGTAGGCATAAAGGCAGGAAAGGAGCTCTGTGACACCCATGCAGTCAAAACCCTCTAAAGAGCCATAAAATTTGTCCTATATGTTTGTCATCTGTGACCTTTCTGAAAATTCTAGTTCTCATTTTCATCAAGTATTTCCTGCTCTATACATATCCATGCTTTCACAGCATTCCTTATTACCAAAGCATTGTGCTGCAGCTCATCTTCAGTCAAATATATATGTTGTTTTTCCAAAGGCCTTTTCATTCTTTCTGCTTTCCAAAATATAGGCTGGCCTAGCTGGTGAATGTCATTTTCATTCTTAGTTTTCAAACATGATTTTAGATTTACTTGTTATCAGATCAGCTGAGGCTGCATTACCAAGTATGACATATTATCTTCAAGCTTTGTAAGACTGATTTTTTTCTTAGCATTATCATTACTAGAAATCTGAAAAGAAATTAATGGCATTGATGACATCATTTATCCAGATACTAATATATTATGGTACAACATTTTTCCTCTTTTAAGAGTACCTATTCTTCTCTTCAACCTTGTAACTATCAATTCCTGTCGCCACTACTTTTTTTATTACAAGGTATTTTAAACATTCTGCTAGTTCCTTACTCAGTGGTATAACTGTATCCACAATGTCAGATATAATATAAGACAGTATTATTATTCTCATGACTGCACTGTGCAGTGAGCTCATTCTGTAGTTAGCCACATTAATTTTCATTTTAGTGGTCTTCATATGGAAACATCAACTCTGTTAGTCAGAGTCACTCTTTAAAAGAGATAAAGATCATACACTTCTCATGTATCTGCAGAATCATGGTCAGTTGAATCTACAGGAACCTTCTGTGAGGGCCTGTTCTGAGAGAAACACAGGGATGTGAGTAGAATTTACATTACAAAACATAGAAAAATTTAAAAAAAAAAAGAAAAAAAGCAACCTAAAAAATATCAACTATTTATGAAGTAGGTAGTTTGCCTTTGTCTGAGGTTCTTCAGACTGGAATTAAACTCGTATATTGAAAATTCCTGCCAGTTTCTGAATATATAACAATGAAACTGTGTATATGACCTGAAATGTAACTATAGGTAGAACTTCCATATGCTCAGTAAGTGCTCACACCTACAGGAGTCCCTGACACCTCTGAAGCTCTTTGTAATGATGTACAAAAGATCAAATCTCATGCTGGATCCTGTTCCTGACACAGTTAGCCCTCTCCAAAACATTAATCTCCAATGAAATTAATAAATTCTTTCACAGTTGTTCAAACAGGATCTACTTATTCATGCTCTAGCTTAGCTGCATGATCTCCATCTCCTCTTCCATCCAGCCTGTTATACTTTTCAGAGCATGAGTGACTTCAATGTTTCTTCCAGCACTGTGCAGGAAAACACCCCAAAACATTAAGCCTAGATTTGTATGTGTGTCTGCTAGTACTGAGGCAGGAAAGACTTGAACAGAATTCTGGGAAGCTGGCACTGCTCTAAGAGCTAACATTAAGAATTGCCACGTTTTTTCCTAAAACAGCTTATTCTATTTGCAAGGATATATGATCTGGGTTTTGAAAACATAATGTTACCAAGTATCAGCTTATTTCAGTGCATTTTTAAGGCATATTAGGTTTATATTAACTACCACACATAGTTTGCATATATATAACATAACACATAGGTATGTACAATAATATATTTAGTTATCATACATACATGTACCTACTTTACATATGTGTAGTTAAGAGATTTAAATTTATGTCGTGCAAACATTTCAGGAAGAAATATTTTATAAGACCAGTTGTTAAGTTTTTCTCTGTAATTCTGTGTTGACTTAATGATGCTAGAAGAGAACATTCCATAACATAGACTGAACATTTAAATTATAACCTCCATTCCTGAATGAAAGAAATACAAGTCTGTATATGGAAGTTTTGTGTCCCTGTCTTTTAGTTTTCTGTGTCAGAGAGCACAGTTTTATTCAGGTTTAGAAGGGATTTTGTGGAGTAATCACTTTGTCTCCTGCTCAATGCTGCATCAACATTGATTTTGGACCAGATTGCTCAGGGTTTTATCCTGTTTGGTCTTGTAAACCTTCAAGAATGGAGACTGCACAGTCAATCTGGACAGCCTGTTCCACTGTTGGATTTTGTGTATATGGTGACTTCTTTTCTTTTATCTATCAGAACCTGTGCATATTTCCAAGCACACATTTGTACTTAATAGATGTTTCTGGAAACATGGTGGCCCAAGTACTGTTACTGCATGTTTGAAAAGCTCCTTATGTTTCTCTGTATCCAGATATAACAGAATACATTTCAATTCAAGAAAACCTAACACGTCAGACTAACAAAATGTTGTGTGGAATGTTGTGTGGGGTGTTTTTTTGTTGTTTGATTTTTTTGTGTGTGTTGGTTGGTTAGTTGTTTTTTTTTTGTTTGTTTTCTTTCTGTTCTTCTTGTTTTGTTTAATTTCATTTTTTGGTTTTCCCCAAAAATATATTCTGTGGGAAAATGAGCACTCTAGAATGTTTTCTCTGGAAAATACAAAATAGCAGTCTGTGAAGAGTTTGGGGTTTTGCCAATACTAATTTTCAGCTTGTATTTTCACTACTGGTTTTACATCCTTGAGATAAAATGAGAGTTTTGCCATGACTATTTTCCAAATATTTCACATATAAACATGGCTTCCTAGGAGGCAGTAAATATATGACATAGCTAGGGAGATGGAGTAGATTTCTTTCAGCAGGTGTTTGAAGAAGAAGAAATATTTGTATGGGCGTGATGTGCCAAAAAATGTTGCTAGAAAAAAGACATGACATAAGATAGTGTAATGAAAAAAAGATCTTATATCTTGAGCATGACTGCTGGATTATCATGTGTCATTCAAGATAATGTTAATAACATCATCACATTCAGCTGCACCATTCCCTTAATGTCACACATGCTCCAACTAGTAAAGGTGTTTGTGTGTAGAAAGGAAATAAAAAGAAAAGTGCAGTACACCTAGCCAGCTCAACATGAAATCTCAGACTTACTAACGTCTTGGCCATTATTCTCATGCTCACAATGCAGCATGTGTAAATAATTGGTAAAAACATGACAGACTTTTATGCAGACCACTTTCAATAGTTTTGAATGAATTTTTAGAATAGCTTCATTCCACATAACTATAACAGTAGCACCTATACAGGAATGAGTAAGGAGGTGTTTTAAAATGAAAGTCAATCTTCTAGTCATCCACTAACAGGGATTGTTGCCAACAAATTCACTTTTCTATTTGTTCTGTCGTATTTGATTATACTCAAATTCCTGTAAGTCTTTCAGCTGAATTACAAATTATGTCTTTATTTGGAAACAAATATGCCCACAAATGCATTGTGTACCTTCTTATGTGCAGTGTGTGATGTTAGTGACTGCAGAGAGAGAGCAAACTACTTTGGGCATTTTTCCTGCCAAACAAATAATTGTATGTGATCATTTCAAAACAGTTACCATTGGCAAACAATGAAATCCATTTTAGTTTGTCATAAAGAAATAGAAATCAAATTCGTTTTGGGAGAAGAAAAGAGTCTATGTATGTGTGTATAATGTATATTATGTATGCTACAGAGAGTATTCAAATATTTCCAGTCCATAGTACAATATATTTTTACAAACTGATAAATATTCACAGCACTTGATATATTAGATTACTTCTTTTAATCCTTTATACTTTGGAACCCAGGCAAGGGTTGAAAACAAATGCCTTTTTTTTTGCACATTGTCTATTTTAAAATTTCCACTGAAAGACAAAAGTAATTCCTTTTTTATTTTTTAAAATTTCAAGTATGTTTTTATTTTTGAAGTTAGGTAAAAGCAATAGTCAGCCGATGTACATTTCGTTGTGACTATGGGATATCTGTTGATTTTCATGCTGCTAGATAGTTTCTTAAAAGAACTTTGAGATGGGAAAAATCTGGTTGACCTCATAGATCTTCATGTAATAGGAAACTTGGTCATAAGTAGACCATAGCTACCATGACTGGGAGGTTTGTAGAGTAGAACTGGAAAAGCACTGTAAAAATATGTCACATTCATGCTGAGTATCTCACATGCACATCACTGACATTTCTGAGATGCTGTCATTAGAAAGTCAAGTAATTGATTTGTTCTGATTTGTACTGATTTGATCTTTGCTATTCATTTGCTGACTAGTTATATTTTCTGGTTTTTTAATGACATTTCATTAAAATGGAAGATGGAAGTTCACTGTTTCATCAAGCATTCCTATCTGAACATATTCACAAAGAGAAATGTAATGAAACAGAAAGTAATTTCCATTAGATAATAATCTTATTTGATCAACATTTTTTGTCTAGCTCTACATTTTAGCTTAATAAACTTCTTCCAACTCCCTCCCCTGCTTTTCATTACAAAACTGAAGGGAAAAATCTTTCCTTAAAGTAATAACTTTATGTCTTTATTTCAAAAAGTTGCAATTTGAGACTAGGCATTACAATATATCACTGTAAAGTCTGCATTTGAGAGCATGAATACTGAATATCTGTGTTTTGAGACTAAGGAGCAGAATGGATACATTTTGAAGCAGGTAGATAAAGCACGAACAGCACAAGCTTTCTCTTGGCAGCTGAGATTTCCTTCAAGTTTTCAGCAGCAAACTATTTTTTCTAAATGGAGTTTAATTATTCCAGCCCATTCTGCCTTTAAATCATGCTCCTGTGACTTCATATTGCATCAAGCACAATATGCCAGCTTGCACTTCTCTCAGCCCTCAGAAACACTTTTGACTCATTACTCTTCCTCTTGCCAAATAAAAATAATCTGCAATTTAATCACTTGCTTGCAAGCAATCACTCGCTGACTTGATATGCTTGGCAGATTTCCTATTTAGAGCTGTCAGGTATGGGCACAGCAGGAATCTGCCACGTCCTGCTGCCAGTTCACGTGCAGGGTCACCAGCCAGGACACGGTTAAGCAGCTGGTGATGTATGTGTTCACTAAAATTATTTCAGAGGCAATATCAGGTCTTTCTGGCTGGGTGTCCATAAGATTATCATAACAAATGGTTACAGATAAGCTAGATCACAGAGGAAAATCCAGTCCTAGTCAGTCTAACATCTACTGATATCAGTCATTTAAAAACCCACCCACTTCCTAGTGTCACCAGATACGTATTTAAATTGCTTGTGCAGCAGCTGAAATAAACTGCTCTGATGTCTGTAATTTTGACCCATTGTCTGATGATTTATTGATAGTTATATGTAAATTCAACAAATTAGATATGCATTTTTTTTCCACTTTTTTTATAACAACAATAGTAGTATTCTAGAAGTGTTCAAAGAGTTCAATCAATATCATCTTCCTCTTGTAATAGACTGTGCATCTGCACCTTCCCTACAAAGGAGTAACAGAAAAGATTTTATGAGTCCAATATTCTTATGATATTTCCTCACTGTCTTATTTGATGATCTGTAAATAAGTACTTCCACTTTTATAGACTTTTGTTGTTGTTATTAATATTATTGTTATTATTACTATTTAAAAAGAGTAAGCAAAGCAAAAGAAAGAAAACCAAGTGATGTAAAAGCAGTTACTCACAAGCAGTTGATGAATACATACCCAGCCAGTCACTGAGCATTGTCAACCCCTAATAAACACCAGCTCTGGTTTTATTGTTGGACAAATCCTTTGGTTAATTTATGTCAACTGTCCCAGTTCTGTTTCCTCTCAGCTTTTATCTTCCCCAGCCTACTAACAGCTGGGGGAAGAGTGGGAATTTGAGAAAGCCTCGATGCTGTGTAAGCACTGTTCAGCAACAGCTAAAACATCGGCATGTTATCAACAGTGTTTTGGTCACAAACCTGAAATTTAGGGCTGCTATGAAGAAAATTAATGCTGCTCCAGTCAAAACCACTACATGACATAAACATATTTGGTATCATTTGGAAGCTTTTCCAGACACCCAAATCCCTTCTGCTCGGCATGGAAAATGGGAAAAAACCAAACCAAAATATAACTGCATCCTTATATATCCAAACAGTATTTTAGAGAATACAACACAGGATTTTATTAAGACAGATAGAACAGTCTCCTCCTAAGATATTGCTAAGTCTTTTTTCACATAAATAGATCATCAGATTTTAGGGGGCTTGATGTAAGTTTTAGGTGAGCAAATTGACTCAAGTAATTTTATTTTGGCTGCTGTAGGGTTTTCACTTCCTTGTATCTGTACATAAACTAACATTTCAGTTGAAGAAAGATTTTGGCTACTTCTGCAACCTCATTCATATAAAAAAAGAATTGCTGGCTCGGTAGAAAAGCTAATAATTTCTCAGAAGGCTTCCCATTAATTAGGCCCATTTTCAATATGAAAAATAAATTAAATTCCTACCTAATTATTTTCTATTAATTTGCATAATATACATTAATTTCCAAAATCCAATCTTTAATATTGTACTGATTTTATTTTCTACTTGCTTCCTTTAGAAATACAAACAAAAACTCAGAAAAACAGCAAATGTTAAGATGCACACATTAAAGAGAGTCTTCTTCCACTAGTAAAAATGATGTTGTTATCCAGAAATGAAAGAGGCAGACCTCCTACCAACATAAAAAATATTGATTTAGTTGTTATATTTTTGATGAAACACAAATTATATTATATCTACTAATTACCATTTTATTACATGCATTTGTTTCTTCCTAAATAGATAAGTGGAACTCTTTCCTTATGGTTACATAAATTTGTTTGGAGAGTAAACTACAGTTAAAAAACAAACCTCTCTGTCATCTTTCAAGTCCCAGTCCCCTGAAAGGATCACATTTTCCTCCCCTCTCTCTATCTCATACACACAAGAACTCTATAAAACCATTGAATTACTACATTTGAAGGGAAATAGATAGGCTCCAATTTCCCTTCAAATGGGTTCATTTGTTAACTTCTAAACTTTCCCTTAGTAATTTTCAGACATAATGTATAGCGCCAGTCTCTCAGCATTTCCAGCACTCACTGTTTCTCCCACTTGAGGCAGTTGTTAATGTGTTCACTCCATAGTTGCTTAGAGAGCTGCAGACTTTGTTTAAATTACTATTGCAGTTGCCTGCGTTGCTTACACTTGCTGTACCTTAAATTGCAAAGGAAATGTTATTATCTAGTCCTAAGCCTACATGCTGAGGGAACAATTAGAATATACATTTTTATACCTATTTCTTTTTGTGAACTGTGTGTACAAACACATGCCTGAGTTGAATTTTAACAAGGAGAGATTTTAGTCAGAAAAATACAGAAACAGGAGTCCAACTCTTGAAAGTTATGCTAAATGCATCTGTCATTTAATATTGAATTCTTTCTTGGAACTGTACAAACAATGTAATAAAAATATTTTGTTCTGAAAAGAAAGATAAAAAAGACATTTTTTTACATTGTAAATTTATATTCAAACATTTTTATGGCTTCTGTTGGCTTAATATTGAAGCACCAAGATCTAAATCAGTCTTACTGTTTTAAGCCTGCATTTTAGAGAAGTATTATAATGTTTTACAAATAGTGCAATAGAGGTCAAGATTCGCCTTGCTTACATTGTGTTATGTGAAAGCTGGGTGTTTAATTTCAATCAGGTCTGTGGGATGTCTCCAAAGCTAATGCAGATAGTCCTGATCATACGGACAATGAATATTCAAGTTGACCTATCCTTTAATTTCATTTCTGTTGAATTAGGAATATATGGCTGGTCATATTTAACCATGTCTTCCAAGAGTTTGATGTTGATATAACTATTAGTTTTATCAGAATCTAAGCATACATTTAAGCATGCTGTAACAAAATCTGCCCAATGTATATAGAATTGCAAATCTGATCACCAGTGTTGAATTAAGTGCTAAGTACATCTGTGGGCTGGTAAACATTTTATGCCAGAATACAAAATGCAAAGGGTGTTGTATGGCATCAAAAGCAGGGAGATTTACATGCTCTCCCCTTGCCCAGCACTAAACTACACTGATGCAATTTCAATGCCTTGAGTAGTTACAGGCCATGACACCTCGTGAAAACCCAAAATCATGTTTGTACTGCTCTTAGAAAAAGGTCTTGTAGTACAATTGACAGAAAGAAAACTATCAGATTAGAAAGAGAAAGATATAAACTCGTAGTTATCATTTTGGGTATAAACCTTACAGCTGTTTCCTTATCACCTTTCCAAGTAATAAAACTACAAAAAGGAGCACAATTTTTGGAGCTCGTGAAAATAGAATCTGTAACACAGACTGATACAAGAATGAGATATCATAGGGCTCTTCATTTATGCTTTTCTCAAAGATCTGCTTTAATTAAAGAGAG
>LTAT01000004.1:39690383-39729082 GCA_003286495.1 Chlorodrepanis virens
TTTTTTTTTTTTTTTTTTTTTTTTTTGTATCTTATCCTTTATTGCTCTTCTTCAATGCTGAGGTCACTTAGCCCACACCCTAATTTTCATTGCAGAATTTATGCAGAATTACATTTCACAGCTGCACATGTAGAAATGCTCAAACCTGTGTTAAAAAAAAAAAAAAAAAAAATCAACCGAGGACCCTAATTTTCCTAAATAAAAACTTCAACAAAAGAAAAAAGATTGGGGCAAACTAATGAAAATGATAATTCTTTTTTCCCAAAGTTTCTTGTTCTTTAGGGGTGGATTTGCAGTGACATGCTCTTTTCTAATTTTCAAAGTTGATGTTTGTTGTTGACAGATTTTTTCCTATAAGTGTTTTTTCCTATAAGTGTTTGCTCCAGAAAGTTAAAACACCAATTGTTCTGGTGTGTCAAATTTATCCACTAATAGAGCAACCAGTTATGGATGTGAAAGGCCACTTTATTTAGACCATGGAAAATAAGAAGATGCAAGATTTTAATTAAAAGGCATCATGCCAGTTTGAGGATATTACTAAGTGGGAAGCTGCTATTTATTGGTCTGTATTGCCATTATGTGGTATTGCTTATCCTGAACAGCCGCTGTGACATCTCCTTATCATGAAAGACATTGTCAGAGCATGCCTCAGGAAAGGCATAACAACAGCTTTAGAGTTTTGGATCATTTAATATCATGGTATCAAACAGCTATCAGCATTAAAGCCTGTCATTGTTCTGTACAGAGTTGCTAGTTGATCCAGTCTGGGAATATATATACAAATACAACAGGGAGCAGTGCAGCTTTCATTTAAAAAATCTTTTACACTGGTGCAGGCTGAAACAACCACAAATTTATTGATTAATTACAAAAAATTATTGGTTGTCTCTATCCCTGTAACTTAATTTCTTCCATGGAACTTATCAGGGAGGTTTTAAATACATAAAGAAATTCATGATACAGCAAAAAAAATCTTGAACCAGACATCCCCAGATAAAGTAATATGCACTACAGTGGTGCACATTTTTCAATAAAATTCCTATTATCACTAGCCTTTGTCATCTCCTGAAACTTCCTTAAATATTCCAATAACTGAAAATCTTTTCCTGTAGCAGGGCTCCTAAGAACTATTAGCTACTGTTAAAAATGTAGACAAATAAAAAAGAGACTCAGTGTTGAGCTTTATGTTCTCTATGGGTTAATTTTGAGCTCTTCTGTGACCTAGAATGAGACTTTTCTCCTGTTTGGATCATTTGGCAATAGCATGATATAAACAGAAATAATTGTAGAGAAGGCAAGCAATGAAAAGAGGACTAGGTTTTGCTTATGTAAAGCATTTTATCTGAACTTTAACACATGCTGTTCTATTTATTCAGAATATATATTTTACTTATTTCCTTAATTACATTCCAGTGAAACAACGATTTAATTTAAATTTTTCTTCTAGTATGAAAGCAGAAAAAGAAAATGGAAAAAAATTGAAAGTAATTGCTAGAATTGTATAATTGATGACTTTAAAGGCTTTTGATTCCATATGCTATAATTTCTTTTTCAAGTAGAAAATATATCTGGAAATATATAAATTTCAAAACTAAAATGGGCTATATAAACCTCTGAATTAGACAGCAAAAATTTTCTGAATTTCATAGATTCTATGCTATAGAAATACATTTGATCTTGATCCAGTATCTTCAAATAATGAAAAATTAATTAATTATTTTTTCCTATGAAAATATGTCCTTTTATTTTTCCTAGTCTGACTATGTTCAGCCTCCAGCTATTGTGCTTCATTATATTTTCTTTTCCAGCATCCAAATTAAAGAGTCACCTGCTTTCGGAAATAAGTTCCCTGGGTTGGTACTTCAAAGCTAAGCTAAAAAAAAACTCTTAACCTTCTCCTGGGTAAGCTACAAAAGTAGAATTTGCCAAGTTTTTCACTAAAAAGCAATTTTTCTGTCTGTCATGTTACTTTTTTACATTTCTGCCATTTTTTAATAAATTCCAGTGATACAGGCCCCTTTTTTATGATTGATGCCAAACCTGAAACAATGTAATCAGTAAATTGCTGGGTTTGTCTCGGACATTTCCACAGGAAGTAGCTCCAGTTTCAGACGTGACTATTTGGACATTGTGCTCAGCTGTTAACCTGAAGTGTAACTCTTTCAGCTAGTTTTTAAAGTCTTTTCATTGATGTTGTGTGCTGCTGTTTTCTACCTTTACCTATTGGAGTGGGATTTTCTTCCTAGATATCTGAGTTCACATTTTGGAAGTATTAAAAATTATCATTATTCTACAATTTTTTACTTAAGCTGTAGATAAAAACAACATGAGGCCAGGAATAGATTCCCGTGGAACTCTATTAACATTATCCTTGTTTCTCATTAGAATTACCACTGAGATCTAGCATTAAACTACTTTTAAAATTATTAATAAGCTTTCCACTGATACTATATGATGCTAATTTCATTCAGCCTGTTATGCAGGATTAAGTAAAATGCCCCATAAAAGCTTACTATACAAACCAGTCCCTATTAAAAATGAACCTTGCAAAATCAAGGTTTAAACCTGATATGAGTTTGATTTTTTTCAAATGTTCCCAGAAACTATGCTGAATGGTGTAGAGCTATCCTCTAAGCCTCTGCCAGTTGCATCTCCACTCTGTCTATGAAATGGCCTAAGAAATATGCACAAGTAATTGAGTCTTGACTTCCTGTCTTGTTAAAGACCAGTAACAAAGACCAGTTGGTCCTTGTTAAGGTCCTTGTTAAGGACCAACAAATGTTCTCCTGCCAGACCTGAAGGCACTAAAGTAGTGGCAGGTGAGTTACTGATTGAGTTACTGATCCAGCCTCTTGAAGATAGTAAATATGGCACCGATCTTTTAAAAGCATTCCAGGACAGACGCCAGCATCTTCACACTGAAGTGCTGGTCACTTTTGTTTCTTCTGCAAAACCTGGTAAGAGTTAGTGTGAAAAATAGAACTAGTGTCTTCTTTAGAGACAGAACTCGCAAATCTATGGGAGTTCTTTGAAGGAAGCAATGAGCCTGTGCACAAAGGTTGATATGAATCCTTTGATTTCCAAAGGCAATCAACACAATCCCTCAGCAAAGGCTCTTAAAGAAACTAAGCTGCCATGAGATAAGAGAGCCAGTCTCCACATGGATAAATAACTTATTAAAAGATAAGAAACAAAGCACTGAAATAAATGATTTTTTTTTTTTTTTTAAGTGAAGACGACAGGAGTATGCCCTGGAGGTTCTTTGCTCAATATCAAAGAAATAGTCAGATGATGAAGCTTGTTGCTACTAGCAGATACTACAGAGTGCTAAAGGTGAAGGCCAGTTGCACAGCTCAGTGGTAGAACTGCTGATGCAGCTTAATGTAGAAAAATGTAAGCCATGGATATGGAAATATGCAATCTTCAATATGCTTCGATGGGCTCTTCACTCAAGACTCATAGTTTGGGTTTATGATAGATTGTTCTTCTAAATGTTGTTTCATTTTTTATGAACACCAGGAAAACAAAACTGAGTTTTCAGAATTAAGAAAAGAAAATAGTTATTTTTTTCTTGTGTGAATGGCGGTTTGTGAACCAGTTAAAAAGAGTAGATTTGGATCCAGTTTCTTTCTTTTTAGTAGGTAGGCGTGATCTTGGGGTGAGATAAACATGTTTCTGCATCACACTCCTTGCATATAAAATTTTGCTTTTGATCTTTCAGTGGGATAATGAAGCCAGAGAAATAGCTAGCAGAAGGGCAGCATACAGATATGCATTAAAAAAAATAAAATCAGCTCTAGGTGGTGCAGTTTTTGCATATTAAAAAGAAACACCTTTAGCTATAAATAATGACTAAACAAACAAGTAACATAAAAAAATACCCTTCTCTTGTGATTTGGTATTTGTGAGAAGAGTTGAAGAAGAAGTGCAGTGGGGAAGAAAGCACAGAGACAAAGTAAAGAAACTAGCAAAATTAAACATTTAGTTTTCATTTGGTGTATTTGTGCCACACCCCAGAACAGAGAAATTGGAACCTACTTGGAAACAGCAAACTACTTAATGAATCAGGGAGTACAGTGTTAGGAAAGCAATATTCCATATGTAGAAGACCGATAAAACATTCTAAGAGTAAAAATATTTATATTCTCTTATTCTAGAACACTTTCCACTGTATCCATTCAGATAATCCATTCCTCTGTATCCACATCAGATAATGTCTTTCTAAGGACATCGAGACTCCTTAATAAATAAAATACTTTTTAAAATTCATATCTGTCATGAATACACTCAACTACTCTAATAATTTTTCCTATCGTTTTTCCTAATTATCACAAATATTGTGATTAAACTAACACAATGACATATCATTGGGTGTGTTTCTGTTTAGTTAATTAAGACCTAGATATTTTTAAAATGAAAAGTACCTGTGTGAACCTATGAGTGAAAACCAAACACAAGAAAAATACTAGGTTTTCATTTTATTGTATCTCATTAGTATCTAACAAATTCCTGTGTAACCTATGTAAGCTCTGAGAAAATCTTTGACTATCTTAATCTCATTAGCACATTGAAAAAAACCCCAAAGCAACAATAAACCAAACCAATCAAAGAAATTATTGATTTATACCTTAGGGAGGTCAATTTATTTTTTAAAGCACGAATATTAAATTAATAAATAAAAGATCTGACTGATAGATCTTTATGCATTTTACTGCATAAACACTTATGACCTGCTTTGGAGTAGGAACCATCCTGTGGAAATGCAATTCAGGGAACCCTTTTACACTGTTCTGAATATTTTGACTGAATCTGAATTTTCTGAATCATTTCTAAAACAAGCAAGCAAATAAAAAATCTATTTTGCTTCAAAAGACTACCTGCTCAAAAAAGGATGAAACTGAAAAGCTGAGCTGTAGGTGTCTAAAACACAACTCTTTGTTGTACAAAATGACAAGACTATGTTAAAGCTCTTGCAAAGCATCTCTCTAGTCAAGCCAAATAATGTTGTTAACATGCACTTTTCTTCCTTCAAGTAATGATTTGGTTTTAATGACCCAACCAGAAAAGCTGTCTAGGTATACAGCTTCAGTGTGTTGTTTCTGCATTAATTCCATATCTTGTGTGTTACCAGCTGCTGTCTTGATCCCTGTAGGTAAAACACCACTGAGGCTAATCACTGCTGTGTTCTCTGACAAAGCAAACCTGGGACTGTGGTCAGGATTTGGCATGGTTTTTTGGCTCTGTGTCTCCTCTACAGGCTGCCAGCATAAAGCTTAATTCAGGCCATCTACAAATCCCATCTGCTCTGCTAGCAGATGATCTGTCATGGTGCTGGTGGGACGGATATGGACCTGTCCCAGTTGCCTCTCTTTGCAAGGCCAGATAGGATTGCCTAGATCTGACAGGAGAGACAAGAACCCCCCTAATTAGCATCTGCTTGTACATGATCCAAGGTGCACTCTGCAGGAAAAGGCATTCACAAAGAGGAGAGGAGATAAATTAAACATGGAGGCAGCAAATATAAATTCAAGCTGGTCTTTGAGTCTGTTTCTCTACTGACAGTCTGTGACTTTGTGTAAATACATCCATGACTGGGTTTAAGACTGCTTTTCTTACAGAATGTCTCAGACACTTTTGGGGCAGAAGGTTGTGGTTCACAGGGGCAGCTGGTTTCCTTGTGACATACTAGCAGTCAGTAATTGACAAAACTGTGCATGTTTTTTCAATGCTGACAAGCCTCAGAAATGCTCTCAGTTACTCAACTTTAAGCACATTAAACAAAATTATGATCCTTTTCCTAAGTTTAATTAAAACAAGAGGGTGGAAGGTAAGATGTACTCTTCAACCTGGAGCCAGAGATCACAACATAATATGTAATGGCTGCATTTAATGAGCATTCTGTGAGTAGTTTAGTTATGAATAAACATAAGGGTTTTGGCTATGGTTATAGATTTGCTTTCACCTTTGCATACAGTGGAGGTCAGGAAATATTTGAGTGATAGCTTTTCTCTGCAAGACAAGGGCTGAAACTAAAGCTTTTAAAAATGCAAAATAGTTTTTACCATTCTGTTACTGGAGAATTTCTGTAAATACTGTTACCCTCCAGACCAGTATGGACTATTGCAGATCCCAGGAATAAATCTTTGCAACTCTTAATCTGTCCAGAGGTATAGTTTTGACTCAGCATACATAAAGCATACATAATTTTGTAATAAGAAAAGTTACTTAATATTTGTACTGGATGTAGATAATCCATACAAGAAATCTGCAATTATATGTCCAGGATATGGGTATGAACAGTTATTCACCAGCAGCCAGGGTAATGCCTTATATTAAAAGGGAAAATGATGTGTGGCTGTTCTCTACCGTGCAAAAGGGAATCTCACCATGGACATTATTGCACCTGGTTTTCAGGTACTAGTGGTTGATTCAAAAGACCAAGAATCAGAGGAGTGGGTGCTTTTTACCATTCCTTAGTTGCTTTTCATGTTTTATTCAGAGAAAAATTACTTGTTTACAGTAAAAGCTTGGAAGTGAAAGATGATTGCACTTAAATGAAAAATTACTGTTCTTATCTTTTGGCTAAAAATAGAAGCAAAAATATATTGTTTGGGAAATTATTTTGTGGTATTTCACAGGAATATTCCATAGGCACTTAGTTTTATTCTTTTATACCTACTTTATCTGTATTTCTAATTGTGCTTTCCATTTTGCATTGAGAATCATTTTGTATATATTTTCTCTTGGTGTCATGATAAATTATGGGAGATAAATACTGGACAAAAATTTCAGTTTATATAAAAGAAGGAAAGAAATTATCTCAAAGGGATTTTTTCTTTTACATTAAATGTATTAAATTTTAAAAAAGTAGTACTTTCTATTAAAAAACATTTTCCTTCCAAAGATGTCTCATTTTCACATAGATTGTGTATATTGACTACAGTAATTTTGGCTGGGGTTTGTTTTTAGGAGTAATGGGACACACACACACACACAGAGCACAAAACTAAAAAATGTTATCACTCTATAAAAACTCTAAAATTTTGTCAAAAAACTGCTTGTTTTTGTGCCATGTAAGTGGAAATATTTAGATGTTTAGATATTTAGATAAAATATCCAGACATTAGCTATATAATTTCTCAATGCAACAGATTATGAGAGGTTTCACACTGTGAGTGCAAACATAAAGAGAAGGGAAGAGGACTGGGTTTGGAAAATTGATGATATGAACAAATCACAGGTATTTCCTTACTTTATTCATTGCTGACTTGTGGATTAAACGGTGACATGATAAGTAAAAAGATAAGGTAAAATATCCAATGAATGATAAAAAGGCTGGAAATCTAAGGTACTTTATCTGTAGCTTGGGCTCAGCAGATGCAAATAGAGTTTCCATCATAAGATCTGGTGGTCACGGAGCAGTCTGGAGTGATCTGCAGTTATATACTGCAGTGGCTCCTCTGCCTGACTCCATAACTTCCTTTAGTTCCTCATTCTAGAATCATAATGCACATCATGGAGACCAAACTACCTTGCAAAACATCTGGAAAGAAATTTTTTTTCTTGCACTTCCTGTTGAAGAGCAGGAAGTCCTCTTTTCTTCTGCAGCTTCAACAGGAATTTCAAGTCAATTCCAAGCATTTCCATTAAATTCAAAGATGGGTCATGAAAAAGACCTTTCTATGTTAACTTGTTTGAAGGGGAGGGTGGTTGGTTTTTTGTTTGTTTGTGTGTTTGTTTGTGTTTAATAAAGATTAATACACTTCCACAAGGTTGCCTACAATTATCAAAATAGAATGGTTTGGGTTGAAAGGGACCATAAAACCATGCCATAGGTACAGGGGGGTGCCTTTCACTAGACCAGGTTGCTCAAAATCTTATTCAACCTGGCTTTGAGTACTTCCAGGGAAGTTTCTCTGGGCAGCCGGTTCCAGCGCCTCATCACACTTACAATAAAGAATTTCCTTCTCACACCTGTGCTAAACCTGCTCTCTTTCAGTTTGGATCCATAACCCTTTTCATTGCATGCTCTTGCAGAAAGCCCCTCTCTGTCTTTCTTGGCGGCCCCTGTTAGGCATGGGAAAGTGCTCTAAGGTCTCCCCAGAGCCTTCTCTTTTCAAAGACCTAACACCCCAACTCTCACAGCCTGTCCTTCAGTTATTTCATCTGCTCCTTTCCTCCAGTTTCAATGACCTATTGAGGGCAGTTTGACCTCATCACCACAGTTAACAACTCCATTTGTGAATAACATCTACTCCAGTAACGCAGGCTGAATATTTGACACATGCAGATAAGAAGCACAGCTGGTAACTTCAGAAGAAAGAAAGCACTGAGGGTCAGAACGAAAGATCTGTGTTAGACCAAGCTATTAAAGGGCAGCGACGAAGCTTCAGTTATGAGTGATAACATTTCATGGAAGTACTAATAACTTGAATTCTAAGTTTTTGGATGAATTGTGGAAAAATCCTCTGAAAATTTTCAATCAGCTTTTAGAAGAGTTATTCTAAACCATACAGATGAATTTATATAAACACACACATGCAATTTTTCTTTAAATTAAACAGTGGAATTCTTACTGTATTTCACCCATATAGTGAATAAGAAATTATTCCATAGTAAAACTGGAGGATCTTTGAAGTATCACTATTTAATTTGGATCTTTGACATCAAAAAATTAACTTCCTAGAGCTTTCAAAAATCAAAAAACCCTTAAATAAACAAATAATTTTAGGGGTCATTGGAATTGCGGTACCAAATGGTCTATCAAATAATAAAGATCTTTAATTTCTTTTCTTTACAGCTGTAAAGGGTAGTGGTTTTGTTACTTGTGTTTTGGTTTTTTTTGTTTTTTTTCCATTACTGACAAATAAATATTAGAAGGACAGATGCATATGCATTATATATTCTTTTATATTTCAAATTTTTCTTTTTTTTTTCCAGCTCATCCTCATTGTGTTAATCTTAGATATGTCTAAGGTACTTTTTTGCCAAGGTGAATTTTTTAATAGGACAAAATTCAAGATGATATAGTAATAATAGCTTTTTACAATTTTTTTTATCCCCTGGTAAAAGACACTATGTCCTCTACTGTTTCACAGGAGCTAGACAAATGCTGGCATAGTTCTACAGGTAGGAAATAAAATGGCTTAAGAGTTGTAGGCCACTGACTTTTATAGGATTCAAAAGGCAATTAAAACCCATAATTAAAATGCATGATGAGGGTCCATCATATTGTGCTCTATCTCTCAGATAATTATTTATTGGTCAACTGTGGCAAATTTTGCCAACATCACCTTCACTCTCATTTATGACACATGCTTTCCAATCAAACCAATTTAACAGTCTGAAATGGACAGGTTCTTCCCTATATTTATTTTAAGGGAAACTCCTATAGGAAGATATAGTGAAGTGCATTTGATGCTGTTGATTTTGGACCAGAGTTAATTTCACACCAAACCCTGCCCTCCTCAAAAATCAGCCCTCTCCCCCCTCCAAAAAAACAACAAAAAACACCCAACAAAATTTCAAAATAAAACTGTTTAAAACCCCCGCTTTTTACAAAGAAGTGAAAAAAGCTACTACCTGGTTTCCCCCTGAGTCCATTGCAAATTTTAATTTTACTGGTCACCTTCCGGTTTTTCTAGGATATTGAGCTCCACTGACACTTAGAGTATGCTGAAAGACATGTTTATTCAGACTTCTTCTGAAAAGGGCAAAGGTGGCAGAATTGGCTCTTCAGTTGTCCACTCTCTGCTTTTCAGTCAGTGTTTTCCCTCTGTACCTAATTATATTTTTAGTATATGAGTAAAGTGTCTCAACCATGACTTTGTTGTACCCTGAACCATAGAGATGATCAAGATAATGAAACCCATCTTCTGAGTTCAAGTCTCAGAAAAGGCTTGGACTCCATGCACAGTCCATTTGGGTTGTGCTTGGGGTCCATTGCTTTCCCTGGATCTTTTACTATGTGGAAAAATCCCTCCCAGGACACATGGAAGGAAGCTCAGTAGTACACCAGAGTCCAGCCATATCATACATGTTCAACATGTTCAAGCAGGAATACATTTTCCCAACTGAACGTGCCCCTCCCATTCCTCACAGATCGGAATATTTGACTTGTGAACACCCATACAGGTCAGACTAGGGAACTTCCTGGGACTTTTTACTTGAATTCCAGGCCTTGCTTTGGTCAGGGTCATGGGTGATGGAAATGCCATAAGAAAACACCATCTCTAACTTTTTCATAAGACCCATTGCATTGGGTGTCAGTTTAGACAGCTGCATTTGGGATAACCCAAACAGGTTCATGTCCCAGATACATGTCCCAGATAAACATTCTCAGCTTTGAGATGTACCAGGTTATTTTAGGTTCAGCTGCTCCTGCTTCAATTTGTTATATGGGAACACTTCAAAAGGGCAGTTTCTAATTTATCTCTATGGTTCCTCTCTTTCTAGCACATTGCCTCTCCATTAGGTAGTTTCAGCTGCTGGTTCTTACAGTCCAATTTCTCCACTTCACATTCTACTACTCTGCCTTGTAGATACAAGGATTTGTCTCAGTGTTCAGGCCCACTCATAATTTGTTTGGTGAATTTGCCATGGGGGCCCTGGTTTATGGGGGATTTGTATACACTCCCAGGCTAAATTTGGTTGAGACAAAACTATATATCCATACAATAAAAGTAAAAGCTTTGCCCATATCATATTTTTTTTCCAGTAAAGAGACAAAATAAACTTGGCAAATATTAAACTAACACTATGCAAAATTATTTGACTAAAATTTGGTCTCCCAGCAAGTCCCTCTGAGCTGTCTTTTCAACATGCAATGAAAACATAAGTAAATAACAAATGTTAATAAACTGATAATACAGGCAATTTGATGGCCATGAAAGTTTCAATAGCTCCACACAACTCCATCTCATTTGCTGAGAGGTTCCTATAAAGGGAAAAGTAAAAATTTGGCCCACAACAGATCAATTATTAAAAAGAAGGAAAAATCCATCAAGTGTTGAGGGTTTACCACAAAGATAAAAGGGCCTATGAGAAAAAAAACTATATTTTTGCCAGCTTTTCCGTGTAAATAAGCCATAAACTCTTTCAGTCTCTCACAAATACATGTAACACACCCTCACTATCTTGCTAGGTAGTAAACGAGCTTCTGATGTGGAACTGCATATCAATAAAGAGTAAGGTCTACAACTTGCTAGTAAACTTAGACAAATGAGCTCAAGTGAAATGTAGATGAAGGAAGAAGAAGGCTTCAACATAGTGCTTCCCTAGCAAGGGGCTTTAGAAAACAGAAACCAATCCAGCTTTTGTTTTTCCAGGTGTCAAAATGTCACAAACTGAGAAGGTCACAGCAAACTATGCACAGCAACTATCAGCACAATATATACCTATATATCAGATGGCTTCCAGTACTAAAAAATAAGCAATGGGAAGTCCTCATGACCAGACAATTTCATTTAAAAAAATGGGTAAATGTGTACTATAAACCAGACTGCTTCCATGACTTCTCTAGGCTGTAACATCCCATTATCACATTTTAATAAACATTGCAAATCCATATATTTGGTAATATTTTTAGTCCAAAATTGTACCCTTATTGCAGGAAAGGGTATTGCAAAATATTATTTTTATGTGCAGATGATTTAACTTTCTGATAGGACGTGCTCTGCATTTGGCTTTCCTTCTGTGATCAGTACAGACCAACATTAATCTCACTCTCCACCAGGCTGGCTTTCAACTGTGTAAATCATATTTTTATCTCTCCCATTATTGTTTCTTGCAGCTTGATTTTTTTCATCACTTTGAAATTCATTGTTGATTCTAATAAGCCTTAGATGAATGTTCTTTCTTAAAAAAAAACAAAAAACCAAACTAAACCAAACCAAAACAAAAACCAACAAAAAAACCCGACAAAAAAACCTCAAAAAACCCCAAAAACAACAACAAAAAACATAAACCAAACCAAACAAAACCACAAAAAACAACAACATCACAAAAACCCAACAACAATAACAAGCAAAAACAAAATATCCCAAAAAATCACCCCCAACCCCCCACCAAAAACCCCAAAAAACCTTTCTGACCTTAAGAATAGTTTTTTTCATATCTTTTTTTTCCACATTATTAGAAAAAAGTTAAGTGTTTTTACCTCCCCTCCTCCTTAGAAAAGAAAATATTCTTTTACCTTCTTGACTATCTGCATAAAATATTTTCTTTGAATGCTCTGGAATAATGTAAAAAGGACTCAGAAATGAGGCAGAGATTACAAGCCTTCCAAGCTGCTATTCATTCAGGCCATCTAATCTTGGCCCATTAAAGACTGGTAGGTACATCTTATGTAGAACAGTTGGGCATCTTTTCTCATTATGTTCAGAATAATGTTCTTGCTTATCCTGCTTAGAGATTTAACCCAGAAATAAAACAGATGACAAAATTGTCACTTTAACTAATAAACTCCATGAATATTTCTTTAGCATCTAAATGGATATAGAAGGCAACTATTCAGTTTCTTACACAGTGAATGAAACCCAAAAGCTCCAGTACCTTCTGAGATACACACTTCAGAGGAAATAAATTTTTATCATGAGGTCAAAGGATTTAGAAATATATCCTATGACTGTTGAGAGGTTTCTTCAAAGAAATAATATTAATATTTTACTTAACTATATATATATATAGTTATATGTATATATATATACTTCTTTCCTTTATCCTATCCTCTGCCTGAAAGAGAAAAAAGAAACCCAACAAAACAAAAACAGAAATACCTTGCCTTAATAAGTACATCATTTTTTTTTTAGCATTTGAGAACTGGTGTCTTGTTTTGAGACAACGATAATAATAACGGAAGTGATAAAATATGGTTATGATTTGACTAAAAAGAATGAAGGATCCTAGATTTAAAGAAATACATTATGTGATCCTAGATTTAAAGAAATACATTATGTGAAGAGCAGAAATATCATACCTTTTCTGAAATAAAATATGAGCTTGGGGAATTGAAGAATAAGAAGCAGCATATAAGTAAAAAAAATTATCCAAATCATTATGATCTTATTTAAATGATGATGGCAGACATAGGAGGAAGGCTGGGGGCTGGGATGAAAGTTAGAAGTGGAATGCATTTCAGGAGCATCTATTTGTTCACATAGAGACTCAAGAGCTTTTTGGGAATTTTTTTCCCCACCAATTCCAAAACCTTTTCATTTCCATATGCTGGTGCCCTTTTTCAGAAGGACTCAACACCTTAGCTATTACTAATTCTGCTGAACCCAACATGGATGGCAAATCATTTCATCTGCAAAGGAGAAATATGTTGCAATGTTAAAATATGTACAGGTATCCTAAAACATGAAAACCACATAACAGTTGGACAATGAACTGAAACCTACAAAGTTCTCATAAGTACTTTCTGTTTGCATATTTAAACATAAGTGCAACTGTGTTTGTAAATATAGCAACCAGGGAAGGCTCTTGCCATAAAAATAACAGGGTTCAGATTCACTAGAACTCTAATCTTCAGAAAAATCTTATTTTCCTCACAAATAAGAGGAAAATATCTACAAACTATGCAAGAATGGAGCCAGGTCCTCAAAATACCAGTACAAAGCACGTAATACCAGAAGTAATACTGTGCTTGTGGATATGCCCCACCAGCTAGAAAGCTTTAGAGATTAAAAGAGATCACAGCACATAGACAATTTTATGTATTTCAAAAATCTAGTTTCTACACTTGAAGACAAACAGGTGCCTAACCTTCCTTTCAAAAACTAAATGTGATAATCTAAAGCTGGAAAACAGAAGGAATCTTTACCTGTGATAAAAGGAACGGTAATTCCAGGGCAACTACAAACTGCTGAATTATTTTTCAAATAATTCTTCAAATTAATATTATTTCTGCAGGTGTGACCATGACTAGCACAATTTCTCTTCCTCAAGGCTGCAATAACAGGCATGGAAATAGATCTCAGCAGTTTTGGGTTCTATTAGTCAATCTTGTCTGTATACAAACAAGAATGGAAATGTATCTGATTGGTTCAGCCTCCAGTCACTCTGAAGTGTATGTCAGAGATTCTTGCGATGTATTGTATTTTTCTATTGCATATTTTTTCTGCTTAGTCCCTTTTCCAGCATGATGCTTGGGTTAATAGATGTGCTTCTTTTAAAACGGACTCAGTTGGTAAGCCAGAATTTTGAGTAACACTGTCTTTTGCATGTCACCTTTTAACACTTACATCATTTCCCTCTGAGCTGTCTTTTCATTCCTCCTATCACCTTAGCAAATGCAAATGAAGTAATTATCTAGTTAAATTCTGAACAGGCATTATTCATTTGAGAGATCCTTACTTTGTAGTGCTAAGGAAGCATTTTTTCCCCCACCATTGGCACTTTACAATAAACTCAATCTGATCTAAATTGATTGCTCTGGGATTATCTTAGAGTCATTAAAATAATGCTGTATTGACTTTCACTAATGTCTTTAATTGGCAATTTAAAATTTCAACATTTTGAATTAAATTTGCACAGGTATAGCTCATTTTAGCTGTATATAATTTTTATATGACTTAGATTCAAATCTAATTTTGAATATTACATAATTGGTCTCAGAACCAATTATGGTTTTGGTGGAGTAAAGGTGATGGCAGCAAGGAGCAGGGGAGCACCCTGTAGGTACTGAGATAGGGAAACAAAGAGAAGAGCAGTAAGTGGCCACTCTTCCAGGAGAGATTTACCTACAAATGTGTTGTGAATTACAGCTCCAAACAATTGATTGAACTCTGTGGTACACCACAGACAGGTTGATTTTCCATCCAGTTTGTATACTTACACATAGCAAGGCAAGAATATTATTTTCATATGTAAGAAAATCTGATCTTTTAAGTAAAGACCTTGTAAAACTTTACATGAAGGGCTAATTTGGCTAAAGTTAATAGTAAAATTGGTGTGTGTGACTTTCAGATCCAGGAAATATATTTATGATTCCATCTACGGAATATATTTACGGTTTGAATCTTTGGTGTTTTAACCTAGCAGATAAAAAATATCACAGAAACTTTTGTGATGGCTTTCTCTTAAATTAAATTTTAAATTTACAGAGAGGGTTAACACTATTAGACTCAGATTTTCTCCTCCTCATCTACTTCTATAAAATAAAGTATGCCACAAAAACATCACCTTATTCTATGATTTCTTCACATCCTTGGTAGCACCCACATTTCATGGGTTCTTCTTCTGCTACCTCTGAAACAAAAAACGTTCTAATTTCTTTCTGGACCTCAGTAGCTGTCTGGACATGGTCCTGGACAACTGATTCTTGGCAGCCCTGCTTGAGCAGGCAAGCTGACACAGGTTATCTCCAGAGGTCCCTTCCAACCTCAACCATCCTGTGATTTGTAAACTCACTGGTGCTTGAGGAAAGATTTGAAGGTGGCCAGGTTGCTGGTAGATATAATTAACACAGTTTTAGTTACTGTTGAGTTGTTTAGTTTGCTTGCTTGTTATAAGAATGTATCATACATTGAAAAATGAATAACCAAGGAAATTACACCCCCAGCTGTTTTATAGAGCTTTTCTTAAGGAAGTGTTTTGGCCATGTAACAATGAGTGTCAGTCTTCTGCTTTCTTAGAGCAGTAGCAGCATAAGTTCCAGCTGGTAAAAATTGCATTTGCTTTGTGAAAAACACTAAACCAGATGTTCAATAGATGTGAAAATGTATGCTTTGGATTTTTAGAGTGTGTCTGATGGGTAAAGTCTAAAGAGCACTGAGGATGCAAGATGTTTTAGTCAAAGATTATTTAGTCCCAGTGACTGCTGTGAGAGGTAGTTGAGGTAGTCTGTTGCTGTTAATAAAAATTCATTCAAAACATTCTGATTCAAAAACTTTGGTGGCAACTCTGAATCATTATCATTTTATGATCAGGGAAATCAACTTTTTAAAAAATTATGTGACTACTGCCACAAGAAGAATGGAAATTCAAGGACATGCACATTTCATACAAATTATAATTAATTTGCAAAATCAAAGTCATATTAAAAAAGGCCTTTTCCTCAGAATATTGCCATGCTTAAATGTAAAGAAAATTTGTGAGTAAGATCATTGAACAAGAAAACACATGTCCACTCCCTCCCCTTTTTGGACTGACTTAATGGCTTAAATAATCTACTTATGTATATATATAGTGGCAAAAAAGTGGTTTGCAAGTAGGCTTTTTTGAGTAGTTAGAGATCCAGTACAATGATTTTTTGAATAAGCAGCAATTTTTGGTTTTTTTAACACCAGCAGGAAATTGAATAGGTTAGTTTAATGTTCTGAACAACTGAACTGGTAATCTTTAACTTGGGTTGGAGATAACTTGTTAGTGCTACTGCAATTTCAATTAAAGTAGGGGTAAAGATGTGTATCTGTTAACCATAAGCATTAATGTAATTTTTTACATGCATTTTTGTAGTTCAAGAGCTTGACAGATGTTGACACAAAACGTGGGAAGTCAGGAGGTCTTCTTCCCCTCACATTATACAAAAAGTTTCAATGACTAATACTTTTCAACTAGCTTTTAAAAGCCATTAATGGCTTTTCATGACCTCCTTATAGACTGTACATGGAGAGACAACAGATTAAGGAGGGTTAACAATGAAATTAGAACAAATAGAGGCCTACACATTTCACTTCGGCTATGAAATTATGAAATATTGGAAATGTTAAGTACCAGTACAGTCACTGAAGGTGGGAAATCCATGGAGTAGAAGAGAGCTCTGGAGACAAGGGAAGCTCAGTTTTCTACTGTCTATAGTCTTATGGAGGCTGTTTACTTCTTTCCAAAAAGGAGAAAAGAAAACCTTTCCTTTCATACCTTTTCCCAACTTTCTGCCTTTGCTCCCCTAAGTTGCTGGCATTGCATAATGGAGTGGGAAGTAAATGGAGTAGTGGAGGTAACTGCTCATCAGATGTGTTTTCCATATAAATTCCAGGGCAAGGAAGTGGGGTTCTTTTGCTTTTTTGGTTGGGATCAGAAGCCTGTATAAATCTCAAAAGCAAAGTCTTAAAGTGACTATAGGGATGTGAAACATAACTTTGACACAACTTGTACTGTTGAGCCCTTGTGGATGCTAAGAATCTGACCAACGACACAAAAAGATCTTTAGAATTTGAACTTCCAAAATTGAATTAAGTAGAATTTTAAATTTACAGATAGAGCTGCATTAACAAAAAAGTTTTTCCATCCTCTGAACTTATTTTTCTGAAATTTCAGGTACCCTAACCTTACCTAACCTGGGCATATAAATTAAAATACTGAACTTCATTATGATTTTATCTAAAACATCAGTTGAGAGAAAAGAAATTTCATTAAAATAACTTAAAAAATCTATTTAAGAAGATGCTTTAATTACTGGGTTATACTTCAAAACATTGCTTAAAATTTTAAAATTTTTTAATAAGGAGAACTCAAAGCAATGATTTTTTACTTTATTGAGCTATTTAGGGTTTTTTTAAAAAAATCTAGACATGGGAATCAAATTACTTATTTCAATGGATTGATATTTTCAGTCAGAATGCATTATTTTGGGCAAACAGAAAAGATCCAGTTCCCATTCCTTTAAATTTACAGTGTTAGCACAGAGGAAAACTAGACAGAACAAATTTTTCTTAAGATTGTTGATGCTCTATATTGTTCATATTAACAAAATAACCAAGAATAACAATTTGGGATCAAGAATTCAGTGGATTGTTACCGAAGATTTATGCCAGGATCATCAAACAAAACAATCATTGTTGCCTTCAAGAATTCAGTTGCATTAATAAAAGAGGGAATTACCAGAACAGCTTTTAGGGGGAAGTTTTAGGGTTTATTTCTGTTTTGCTTATTTGCTTGTGTTTTTAAATAATAACAGTTCTGAGAACCTGAATTGGAAAACTGTATTTGACTATCCATCTTTGACAATTGTCATATACATCCTTTTGTTGTAAGTAGTTAAGAATATTTGCATAAATTAAAATTGTTACCATAACCTGAAATTATGTAGGTGTTATTGACTGAAGGGACATCAAAATTTTACCCAAGTCCATTGGGTAAAATGGACTCAAGTGCATAACATTCTTATTAAATTTTTAATACATTCTTTGTTTTTCGTAGAAGTTAAAAGATTAAGTCAAGGTTAACTTCAACAATGACACTTCAAATAGTGTCTTTAGGAGCCCAGCAGTCTGTTCCATTCTGCCTTCCCTGCTCATTCTCTAATTTCTAAGGGAATGGTTACTTATTTAGGCTGAGATTCTCACTGTTGGTTGCTAGCAGTGGAGATTGATCAATATTAATTTTTATAGCTGTTTTTAAAGTAAATGCAAGATCCATTTATTACAATCAAAAAGTAATCAACTATCAAGTAGAAATTGGATTTGGGAAGCTAACACCAAATGAAAATAGCATTTTATGAAAAACCATTAATATAATATTTCATCCAGTCATCCTAAAAGTCTAAATATATGAATGTGCAATAATGAACTCTATTTCCAAAGGTAAATTTAATTGATAGTCAGATTCTGATGTCTAAATCACATTGTACATTCTTAATTCCTTACATATCTGAAAATATGGAGCTCTACAGTCTCATTCACAGGTAACAGGCAGAACTGTCCACTGTCTGAACTCAGAAAATGTCGGCATTGTTCAGTCATTGCTCATTGGAATGGAACAGAAGGTATTAGAAGCACTCCAACATCAGCCCCAAAGTCTTAATTTAAAAAAAAAAAAAAAAAAAAAAAATTTAATTCAGAACTAGATATTTTAGGTATATTGCTCAAAGCTTTGGTTACCTGCAAAAAAAGAAAGATTATTTCTGTGTTCCACTAGAGAGGGACTCTTCCCCCTCCCTGCAACAATTTCAACTTGAGATAATAATTTCTGTTTCCAGAAAGCACTGTCTTTTGTTTATAAAACATATCTGTGAGATGGTGGTGCTCTGACACCTTAGAATCAGTCTGCAAAATAACAGTTCCCAAAGGTGATTTTTGCAAGAATGGCATCTAATCATAATCAGTCACCATTTATTGTCAATGAGACACTAGATGTCACCATGTAGACGGAAGCAATTAATTAAAAAATATCTGGTATCAATGGCATCTCTGAATGATGATCTCAGCAGTTCATTATTGCTCTTTGAACTCTCATTTCTCCATCTCCTAGCAATCCCTTTTCCCTTTTCATTAATTTCTTGAGTTTACAAAAATGTAAATATAGAAACAATTTTAAATCTATATATTAAAATATACCATTTTCTGATACTTACATGATTATTAAAACATATTGATTTGAGCACTTCTCTTGTTTCCAATTCCACAGAAGAAGCAGAAGCACTTCTGACTTCTGATCGTCCTGACTGCATATCTATACCTTTTTCTTCCATTAAGCTGAATTACTGGAAATAGTTTAAAAATCTGTTTCCAATCATCTCTGCACTGCTGGCCAATTTGTGTTTTAAGTTTTTCAGCATTCTGTAGTCTCCAGTGTTGTTCAGGAATGCTAATAAAGTAAGTGGTGAGGCGCTACTGTAGGACTAAGACAGAAAAAATCCTTGGTTTAAGAAGGAAAAAACCCAACAAGGATGTTCTGGGTATGTGTATGATTACCACAGGTCATTTTTTAGGTGGTTTTACTTATGTTAGCAATGATACTGAAGCTGAAAAAGTTTGAGTGCATTTCAAATTTATCTGTTTACCCTGAGTTATTTTCTTTCATTTCATTGCTGATCTCACACTGATTTCTTCCCCATAAAAAGGTATTATTGTTTTCATAGACAGGTAGGTTCTATGAGATCCACTACAGGGTTTTGGTGTTGATACCCAGTTTTTATAGGAAATAAGGATAGAGCATGTTATATTAAAATGTGGTTTCTCTCCCTTTTCCCTGCATTTTTTTACCAAGAAGAAAATTTAGTAGTTTATCCATCCTTCCCCTCTGGAATGATTTGCACTTCAGGATGAATTCTACACACAGCTTGTCAAAGAATCATTTTGGTTGGCTGTGGTTCATCCATATAAATTGAATACTTCAAAGATTTTTCTCACTTTGACCTGCATCTCAAAATCCCTGCAGGAAACTGCATCATACAAAAAAAAAGCAGAGTGATCAGAGTGAATAATCTTGGACCATACAGAAGGGCTCAGAACTAATGTCTCATTGCTATTTGCTTATCTATACCTGCTAGCTCACCTGTAGGCCCAGAAGAGGCAACTTTCTGACAGTTTTAATGTAATATGCAGGCTTTAAAATCCTTCAAACTGAAACTTAAGATGAAATTGATGTTGTGTGTGCTGCCTCCCTCAGAATCTCTGCATTAAAAATAGACCTCCTACAAAGCAGACTCACACCTACAGGGATATGTGTGCACATGTTTGTGATGGCAGTGAGGAAGGAGCTGCTTAATGAAAAATGACACAGCTCTGCAGAAATCTGTGATTCTCCTTCATGTAAGGGAAAAATCCCATATGGAAAATAGAGTACAGAAAGATCTTTATCAAGCTTTTGTATAGAACCAGCGATGCTTGAAATATGTGTTTATAAAGGTCCCATGGAAAATTCTAGTTTGAGTAAAAATTTTTCAAAAACCAGTTTCACCTAAAGTCATTCTGCAAAATTAATGGAATAGGATCTGTGCAGTAGCACTTAGAATTTTAAGGGTAAAAAATAAATTATTCCCATTAGTTTGTAAAGGAATGTATTACATATATTTTGTGTTGCATAAAAAGTTCTAAATTTGGCTTTCATTCCCATTCAACATGAAGTTAAATATAAGACAACACAGCTTTTCATGGCTTTCAGAATTTAAATTTTCAGCTTCAGAATTTAATTTTTTTTTTTCCAATATTTAACTTTTATCTGGCTAAAAATCTTATTTTTCTGAACATTAAATGAGAAGGATTATATATAAAAGATGAAATTATTAAAATCCCCCAACCATAACCATTTGTAAAAATTATACCACTAAAATTATTAGTGTAAATAAAATGTCATTTGAGACACCATTGGAATTTGTTCCTTAGCAGTACACATTTCTAACTTGTCTGATACTGGTTCAGTCCTGAAAAAGAATTCATGGAATTTGGCAGAAAATGTTCTTTTATTATGTCTTCTAAATAACAGAATTTCCATGCTTCAAGACTAAGTTTGAAGTAAAATTTGTGTTTTAATATTTTAGCAGCAGTATTTTTTAAGCAGGAAATGAAAGACACACAGAAAAATAATATTCTACAGTAGGTTTCATTTGAGCATTTTCATAGCAGCTTATTCATTTCCACACAATGAAAAGCAGTTCCAGTGTCAATGGGCTCGATTTGAAGCAGTGCTTCTCTAAACTTATTGGGATTTCACTGCCACTTATTGTTGTATGTATCACAGTTTCATTAGCACAGAAATGGTGGTATAGAGTTTTGAATCAATAATCTTCAGTAAAAAAAAAAAGTGATTTTTATTGACACAGCTTTAATGAAGTAGCTTTGAAAAATATCATGTTCAGTCACCTGTCGACATTTTTCTGAGTCCTTTACTTACTCATAAAAATCGGAATAACTTTCTAGGAGTTTGTGCTGTAAAAGAAAAACTGCCATTCTGAGTTTTGACATCCCGAGTTCATGCTTTGATTTTATATTTTTAATATTAAGAAAAACCCTGAAACCATCCAAAATATTTCAAAGCAATACCTGAACTATTCAATTTTAGTTTTTAGAAAGAGTATTTTAAATGTTTTTTGGTAGAAATTGAGATGAGACCACCATTTGCATATATATCTATTTAATCACTATAGTGTATAATAATATGCATAATTGGAAAATGACCAGGATCCTGCATTTCCTCCTGCTAAGAAGTAGAGCTCTATCGGAGGCTAGGGCAAGGAGAGAACAATGGAGAGGCAAATACAAGCTGGTGAGTGATTTGAAGGTCATTCCCATAGAATGGTCAAACTCCACTGAAATCATACATTCTGGATTTCTTTAATAATCTCTAGAAAGACACTGCATAGCTAGATCCTCTGCCTGCCCACTGAGATTCATTTTTCCCAGCTGTAAAGTTCTTCTTCCAGAGCTTTATAATCTTTATTGTTCTAAAGGACTACAACTGTCTTCTTGGTTCAAAGACTTCTACGTTATCTTTAATGTAGCCAGAGCCTGAATGATTAATTGAAATCTCTTTAGGGCACTGCAAAAAAATACATGGATAGAAACAACAAAGTCACAATGACATTAGCTTTGAGGCTGCTAACTTGAACAAATCAAATAATTAAAATTATTTCATCTGAAATTTTAGATTTCCCTCCTGTGTATGAAAATTAATGTCTTTCAATGTGATGCAAATTTAAATCCTATTTGTATGACTTTGGAGTTGTTCTCAAAATCAATGGGACGAATGTGTGTGTTTGGGTAAATGTTGATAATTCTTGGCACTTTACCGAGTGGCATCTTTAGAAGGACAATTATATTTCTTAAATAATTTGTATTCTTCTAAACATTGTTTTAAAATTTTTATATTTTAATCTAAATTAATTTGTTTCATACAAGAAGCAGTCAAAATCCTAATTGTCTTCTTTTTGACGAGTGGAATGCTTTTTATTATTTTTTTTGAATATTTAAAAACAGCTATTTGCATGAGTATATTTGGATTGTGGTTGAAGTTTACACAATTCTGCCAGAGATGAATTTGTCCATTTTGAATTTTATAGTTCTATACATAGGAAAAGCTGTACATTAGGTTCTGTCAAGAACTGATCATAGTCGTCATAGCAAAACTAGGTGAAAATCAACTGATTGCAATGAAATATATTTATCACCTTTAAACAGCTAAAAGACAATAAGATAAAAAAAAATCATTTATATAACAGCAAACAAACAGAGTAATGTGTAACATTTCCTCTCTTCCTTTTCCATTCTTTCTCCCACTCCCTTTCCTATTTCACTTCAGACAGAGCAAGGCATTTATTCAAGGTAGTGAGTTTTCTGGCAAGGGAACAGATTTTTGTTCTGTGTTTGCATAGTGCTTTCTATAATGCTTAGGGCATGATGAGGACTACCAAATACCAGTAAGATACAACCAGAAAAGTAATTCCATCTGAGCAGAAGTTATGAAGCTGGATTCATTTAGTATTCATGTTCTGTAGTTAGATTTGTCGTTGTGCATATGAGGGTGAACTTATATTAAAATTTTCCTGTGGTTTGGGTATTTATAATAGCTTTCTCCTATATTGATCTCTAAGGTTTAAAAAGACTTGAGTCTGCTTAATATAAGAGAGAATTCCTGTGTGGAAAATAGGGTACAGAAAGAGTTTGTCAAGAGTTTGTTTATATAGAACCAGGGATGCTTGAAATATGTGTTTTAAAAAGGTCCCTCAGAAATGGCTGGTTTGACTCATCTTTCTTCCTTTCATTGAAGGCTTTATTAAAAGTCTCTCTATACAGTTTTCTACTTTTATGATGCTTACCAAATCATATCACCTACATCTCTGTTAGACATGATCAAAATTTACCCACAAGTTCTAAGGATTTCAGGGAGAACTATTACCTTAGGAAACCAGGCTACAGACTTATTCTAATAATGATATAATAATTATCTTGCTTCCTATGTTTTCAAATCAGAGGGATAGAGTTTGTTTTTCTTCTTGTCACTTGGATAATAAAACATTTTTAAGTAAGAAATAACACTATTTATCTAGATCCCGCTTCAGTGGAATGTAGCCAAGCCTGGGACTTATTTACGAGTAAACAAGAAGTAAGAAAACTTGAAGCAAACTAAGCCTGTCTTTTTGCCAACGGGATTTCCTATGATGAACTTGTGTGGACCCTATCCTGCCAAAAATGTAGATGCTGGAAGTCATGGACCTAGAAGGAATGCAGTGTGACAGACATATTGGTTTCTCCCCCCGGCCGGCCTTTTTTCAGCCCTGCCAATTCCATTTGAGCTCGGTATTAGGTGCTCCCTTAAGGGACTACACAGATCTCCCTCTACGCTCACTATCTATTAACATAAATGTTCAGCTTGCCTATCATAGTGATGCTGCACTGATCATTGACATTTTTCATGCCTCATATTTTCTCCCTGTTTCACAGTTTATGAACTCAGGCTTAAAGAGACTAAAACCTAACAGTTATTTCAGAGGAAATTTGGTGTATGGTTACTTTTGAGATTCTGGGTTACATGTCTAATTTAAGCCACAGTAAATTATCCTCTTTATCATTAGGCAGGGTTTAAGTAAGTAAAAGGCAATATTGTGTTTTCAATTTATTCTCTCAGTTCACTCTATTTAGAAGATAGACTGCCGAACAAATCCAACACTTGCTTTTGCCTCCATTATTTCTCTTCTCTGCACCCCCCCTGTTATTTTTCCCTTTAGTCTTCACAGTCATTCAGGCTGTGCTTCTTCCCTTCTTTTGTACAATATGTCTTCCACAGTCTGTAATTGTTTATCCTGCCATTACATACACCACAAGCTTTTACACACAGTGAAATGGTTGTTCTGGGTATAAAAGGAACTGTAAAAAGAAGTGTAAAACTTGTGATGTATAACAGTAGAGTGAGTAAAAGGCATATGGATTTTATGTCTCTAAGTGCTTATGAAAGGATGGAAGGACAGTGTCTGACTCCTTTCTAGAACTTAATTGGAAGAATGGTTAAGAATCTGTCATCTGAAGCATGCTATGTGAACAACCCAGAGCAAAATTCCACACTCCGTAAAGTAACTGATACATTTTTGAAATAGCATGAATGAGGATGAAGGCAAAACTTGGCCTGTAGCATCCAAGGATTCAATATTTCCATGACGATCCTTCATTTGTAGGACACAAAACCCTGTGTCAGATTTTAATAACGACCAAAGTTCAGTAATTATTTAGCAACCCAAGATTCCAGTGAAAGTCAATCTCAAGTAGTTTCAAGTCCCAATTGTGCATCATCTTTCAGAAAGACAGAAGAAATCTTGGAGCCAGATGGGAGTGGGGCACCCAGGTGCCACAGGGTGGGAGGTTCCTCAGGGCTGGAGCTAAGGGGGTTGTCCCAGGCCATGCCCCTGTGTAGGCTGAAGACTTTCCTTGAGTGACCTGACCCCTTCCTGTAGCGGAGCTGCTGTCTGCTCCCCTCTGTTTCCCCCTTCCTTGTGGAGCTGGGACAGAGCAACTCCGTGCTGTGCTGCTGCTCTCTGGGGGAAGCTCTGTGGCCATTTTGTCTGGTACTGGTGGCCACTGCTGCTCCTGGGCTCTCACGCATCTCTTGTTCAACAGAGTTGTGCCTCCTTGTGCCCTCTGTGCCTCCTTGTCACAGGGATAATTCGGCCACACAGCAGGGGCAGCAAATCCTCCACACCAAAATGTGTCAGAACGTGTACTCTGGCTCAGCAAGAGGCCACCTGAGTCTTACCCAGGCGTGATTTTTAGAGAAATTGCAATTTATGCTTTCTCTGAATTAAAGAAAGATTCCTTTTCCAAACTCATAGGTATCTCAGGTAATCCACAAGAGCCTTTTCTTATCAGTCTCGCTAAATCCATTGTTACACTGTCTATCAAGACTGGTAAGAAAAATCAAGTGTTTATCCACACAGAGCTGTGAAGCTTCCAGTTTTATTGTTATTTTTTGCATAAATATTTTTTGTTCCTTTTTTGACTGATATATTTTCCAATGTTTTTGTATGTATGCTACTGGTATTTTGGGGTTTCTCTGAACAGCTCTGCAAGCAAAAAAATTACTTTCACGTCTCACTTCTTCACTCCTCCTCCCTCCCACCCCAATAACTGTAACTGAATATTCTCATGTATCCCTTCCCTTGAGTCTGGTTGCTGATATTAAAAAGGAAAAATTACACCACTGTGGGACTTCTAAGCATATTTCAAGAGTTGGCAATGCACAACACAGGGAGGATAACATTTTAGAGCATGCATTAGGGATAACATCTCCAAGAAATTATTTAGCCAATGGAAAAGCTCTCATAGGGAAGTATGATAGGATTTTTTTCCTATTTATGCAACGTGCATTGAGGAGGAAAGATTTCTACTAATTATTCAGTCTTAGGCATTCATAAATCAGCTCTTGAATAATCATTGAGACTTTTATTGATACAAGTACTAGTAAATCCACCAATAATCATCTAATCTCTTGCATTGGTTTTAATTTGAACTTTAATCATAAGAATGCAGATCAAATTGCAGAGAAATGTGTTCTATACAGACCTGTTCAAGCCACTCATTTATGTTTCTTCCCCCTAAGAGGACAGAGGGAAACAATCATTTTTAGAAACAAGCGTCTGTCCTACTTCTATCATTGGGATCTTTCTGGACGATGCCTGATCCATCCTAGTTGAACTAATTGATGTGGGTCTAACTCAGATGGCCTTTGTTCTTCATCCACTACTGTCCTTTTTCCACCTAATGTCTAATGCCCTGTCTCTCTACTGTTGGATTATTTCAATATAAAGCATTTTGCCCTTTACTAGAGGTGTATTGACAAATCATTCCGTGTTTCTTACACTAATTTAAAAACCTCAGTGAAAAAACTTTTAGGATCCTAAGATTTACTTCATTTTATAATTTGCCACCAAGTAAACTGATTTAGAACAAATTGTTGTACAAGCCATAGAACACATAGCACATAATAACATATAAAATATGTTTGAAATGGCATGAATTGTATCATGAATTGTATCTCAAAATGCATCTGAGGCTACATTTTCATGAGTTATTCTTTGTTTTAATTTGATTTATATCACTTAAAAAAAAAAAAAAGCATTACATATAAGAGAGCTTGTCTCATCACTATGGATATTTCAGAGGCTTCTGGGTGCTGCTCATTTGTGTCACTAGTTTTTTGACTTGGATTTTTGAGGACTAATAGTGCTAATATCATATTCCATGTCTTAACATAATTACAAATTCAGACCAGAATTTAAAATAGCGGGATATATGCAGAATAGTCTGTTCAAAGAAAGGGAAGAGAGTATCTGTGGTGTAGGTATGGAATAGGTTATCATCATCAATAATGAGAAAGCTTTACTGTTAGGAAAGTAAATTTGGTGATGGATTCAGAAATTTTCAATATTTTATGATAATTTGAAATCCATTCATTAAAATTACACGCAAGCAAGACTTTAAAATAAATTTACACTTTTAAAAGTGTGGTTTATGTGAATATATAAAAATCTAGTATCAACTATGCTTTGATAATTTTTGCTTTCTGAAATCAAGTTCAACTTCTCCCTTAGACAAGACCTTAAATAATTATATTTGCAAACATGTCATTGATGACAGCAAGTAAAGAAAAGTCTTTTGCAAGCCATCTTTCTTATATATTTATGGTCAAATATTTTGCTCTGTGGAGATTAATCACATATACAATAAAAATCAGTACTGAATCTAAATACAATACTAAAATCATTACTGCAATTCTGATTTCTTAGTCCTATGCAAATTCTTCAGATTGACTCAGAATTATAGATCCAATGTCTTTCTATCATTCATTCAGCTGGTTTCTTTAAGGAGAGAAAAGGTCCATTTTAGACTCTAAGGCATTCAGTTCCTCATTTGGTTTCTTAATCATATACAGATCCAGATCTCGGCTGACGAAATAAAAAAAAAGGTTGTGCACCTGATTTTCTATCTAAAATAGGTTTGAAAGAGTAAATAGGAAGCAAGCAACTGAAGACCCAAGGCACATCCTTTCAGAATTGCTACTGTACAGGATTTAGGGGTTTGTTATTTTGGTTGATTGGGGTTTTTTGTTAAGGAGGACTGCAGGATAGTTTTCCAGAGTTATTGTTTAGATAGGAATATATATCTTCACTCTTTGTTTTGTGAAGAACCTCAGAAGAAGAAAAAACTCTTGTTGACTCTGTGAGTTTCCTGTCAAGATTATACTACACAGAGAACACACATTAGTATTTCAGCTTTCCATAGGTGAGGGAAGACATTCTCTGGGGACTTAAAACCCCCTCTAGTTTCTGTTGTGACCAAGCTGTCAGAATAACGCTGCAAACAAAATTTGTGCCTTAGACTGTTTTCTTGCTAAGTGTAATTTTTTACAGAAGGCAACATATTTATATATTGAAAGAACCTACAACAAAGAGTCGGATCTTAGAAATCTCATAAAAGAAAGCAGCTTCACACATTGTAATTATTGCGCTGTACAAGGAGGTGCAAAATTCTGTGATTTTGAAATTATATTCCTCTCAGTTAATTTGAAGGTAGTGTAAATTTGACAATAATGATCACTGACATGTATAGCAAAGGAGAAATTCATCTCTATTTTTCTTACATAGATCTTTGAGCAGTGAGTTAACTTTCTGGATTGTTTATGATTTGTATTTCTATGAACTTGGATTAAATTAGAAGGTCAATATAAAGTCACACTTAAATTGTCTGCAAATTAAAACTTTGTAGGTTAATGAACAAATTTATGTACTGATAAACATGTCTTTTCCCAGTCAATACAGTTTCTGATTATGGCACTTGATTTGCTCAAGAAAATTAGATATTATGAAAAAATGCATACCTTAGCATTCTTTCCTTCCATTTACTTCTGTTCACTCTGGTGGTGTGTAACATTAACCACAAGTCACTTCACAAGTTTAATTCAATTCACTTCACAAGTTTGAGTTGTGTAAACTCACATTTACTTCTCTTGCACTGCTTTTAGAATTTCCCTTTTTGTTGTCCTTAAAGCATCATCTTGGAGTTTACCATGTCATCTTAGAGTTTACTATGTCAGCTTTAACTTCATTGAGGTGATAAGGCAAAATTACATTCTGTGCATTCAAGCACAGAAAAGAGAGACAACCTTTGCTTGGACATTCCTTGTTCTCACTCTTAGCAAACTACATGAATTATATAAATGATAAGTATTTTCTTTTACTCACTATGTTTTGTCATTTTTCTAATAATTAGAAATTTTATGCTTGCTTTTTTTTCATTACAATGAGAACAGGCAACAATAGGATCTGTCAGAAGTATAACTAATTTTCTAACCTTAAAAAAAAAAAAAAAAAACTTAAAAAGGACATAATAGAATGTTTATAGAGGAAGAAACAGAAAATGGCAATATGACTGCATAGGTTCCCCACAAGTTAAATCTTCTTGAAGGTCTCTTCAGGCTCTTTTAGATACTTTATCTAAAAGGATACCCACAAGTTGTGAATGTGATATACCTGAGTGCTTGGAGTTTTGAAAGGTTGAAGCCCTTAAGTGACTGCTATTTTTATATAATGTTTTTTTTCACTGTATAAAGAACTAATAAAGACTGTTACTGGGAAGAAAGAATAAAGTACTGGGAAAATAGTTGTTAAAGTTAATATTTTATTACAAATGTAAATAAACATTTAATTGTAGTAATGTTTAACTTTAGGGAGTACTGTCATGCCAAATTATTTACTAGTATTCAAGATATATTTTTGATAGATAATAAATGCTTTTATAATTTTTTTTTGTAACCATTGAATTTGAAATCAAAGATGTGTTATCGCTGCCAGACAAAATGTATCAATCTTGGTTTACTTTACTAAGTAATGTCAGTATCTCAAAGAGATCAGTCTCAACTGCACTTAAGTCATGGTCCATGGTTGTTAGCTGATACAGTAAAAGGAATGTTTGTGACAACTGACCTCCTTCTGATGCTGCTGCTTCTTGTCTTGCAAAAAGAAAGCTGAGCTTTGAATACAAAAATGTGTGAAAACCTCCTTAACTGCCCAGTAATTTCAGGCACTTCTCATTCTACCAACAGGTGCACAAAATGTTGAGCGGTCCTAGAGATGCTGAAAAAGAGAAAGCTTGCATCCTGTTTACATGGGAAATGCAATCTTTTTATTCTCCATCTTTCATCTAAACAATTCCTTTTAAATATTTTACAAAACTCATCCCCAAAACTTTTAATCTTCTAATAAGTATACTAAAGAATTGTTTACCTGATATTATTTTCCCTCATGCTTTAGGATGCATGCTATTGATGACTTTGTTGACTAGCTTTTCATTTAAGCAGCGTAGAATATCAGAACTGAATAGAAATTAATCAGAATAGAGTTCTAGAAGACCTGATTAGCACCCGTGGGACTCCAGTGAGGTTTATGCTCTCCAAATTTACTTTAGCAGAGGTACAAACAAAAAAAGAACAAAACGCTGTTTGAGTTTTCCCTCACCAAGACAGTGGAAACAAGACAAAATTTAAGGAAACATGCCAAGTCAACTTCAAAGAGTATCTGTATGTACACAATGTGTACTCTGCATATATTAATGGATGCAGTGTGAACAGTTTTCTTTGTTGATTTTGTGTGTCTCTGCATTTTTTTAACAACTTTTATTCTTTGTTTTTCCTCTCTGTGCAGAGCCAGACCTTAATCTGGATTTAGAAGCACTTGTTTAGTTTACTAAAAGCTGCAGTTAAGCTCATTTGAGCAGTGATATAATTAAAAGACAGCAGGTTTGGTCAGTTATGTGCTGCCAGTTTTCAGTACCTTTTCAAAAGGACAAAAAGGGTGGAGGACAAGCTCTTTCTTGATGCATGAAGCTGAGAAAAATTCCTAGAATATATCCCATAGAATTAAAAGAAAGGCATGCACACCCATGTGGATAAGCACATGTAGAGAAGGAGGAGGATAGACTGGGAACTGACTTTCACTACCACAGATGCTTGTACTTGAACAGTGCTTTTATGGATTGATTAGGCCAAATCTAATCATACCACTTTTGAAATCTGCATTGCAGAAAATTTATCTGTTTGAGAAATTGCTCAGTGTTTTCTTGTGGCTGATTGACAATTCCCTAGCCCACAGAGGGCTTCTAGAAAATTTCCCTTTGGATTGCATTAAAAAAAAATTAAACAGCTCGTTAGTGGTAACTCAGTCACACATCATTTGTGATCCACCCTGGTTCCAGGTTTGGGTGTCTCAATTTAGCATAGGTAACAAGTACTAATACCACAGCAGTATTTCTGGGGCTTTACAGCAGTGACAATTAAAGACGATACAAGGACAGACAAGAAATTTTGATCATATTAGGACATGTATAATCTTTTGGTGCAGAAATTTATCCTAAAAAATATATATTTGTGTTGACTGCTGTTGTATTGATTTTTAACATACAACAAATAAGTGAAGTTGTCTGGTGAAGCCCAAAGTAAAGTTTGACATTTTTGCTTTAGTGACAGAGCTCATTATGAATATAATTTCAGGAAAATTCTGTATATTTATCTACAAGGTTTCCAGTATCTGTGTCATTCTTCACAATGTTTCTAGTATCACATTTGCAAAATATCTGGATTAAAATTGTTGGTTTTATTTTATTTTATTCTTATTTATGCTTTCATTGATCTACTGCTCCATCACAAAAGGCATTCTCCATGCTGATGGCATTTGCTGAGTTCAATCACATTTTCTCAACTATCATGAGATATCAAATAATGCCCTCCAAATCATTAATCTGAAATTTAAAGAACAAACTGGTTTACTACAGCAGAGTTCTACTTTTTATCCAACAAATGGATTACAAAATTATTATCTATTTATTTTTCATACTTTGCCTTCACAAAGAACTTTTCTTCTCCTGTCATTTATTCCATAGGAAACTTTACAAAAATGACTGTGTCAGTTATTTTCATTTCAAATATTAGGATGAGTGATCATACCTTCAAGTGTTTGTAAGATTTCTATTATTACTGCACTTAAAAAACAGTCACTAGCAAAATGTTGGGGAAGAGAGAAAGAGAATCCAGTGGAAAACAACTGAATTAATATTCTGATTTATATTCTGTAACACTTATATTCTTTTCTGTTAAGAAACAAACAAACAAAAAATATACATCCAGATCTGCTGAATTATCAGACTTATTACTTTATTTTTATTTGGCCAGGAATTAATTTGGTGATGTCCTAAATTTTGAAATTTCTTCTTATTTATTAAAATTTACTTCTTGTACCAGATTGCACTGCAGATGCTAAACAACTTTAAATCTAGGTAGTTCCTAGATATTTGGTTTACTTTAGGCATTTTCTATTCTGTGGTTGTTTTTGGTTTTTTCTCTGAAGCTTTTTTTGAGTTACAGCTGAAATAATTTTCTCTGTGCTAAAAAGGACAAAAAAAGTGACAGCTCTTCAGAAGTTGTAAGCTCTCTTGCCCTGCATTCAATACTCCAGCCTTTTCTGCTCAGTGACTAGCTACTTAGAAACAGACATGGAAAAGCAGTCATTTTTAGCTTCCAGTGAAAGCATTTTTAGCTTCTTTGTGTTTCTTCACATTCTAGAAGTGACATGCAAGTTTGGTGCTCATTAAAGTTCTGTTACAAGCTCCTATTTATGTGGAAGATTCGGTTTGAAAAAGCCCAACATTGCAAGAGAAAAGAACTGACACTTTTAAATATCTGTGCACTGACAAAATTGTGTAGTGAGGAAACCGAATGCAAAAGCAACAATCTGCATTGGACTAGTAAATGAAAAAGTTCAGCCAGCTTTAGCATTTATATTCTTCAAAATTATTCTTAGAAAAATAAAATACAAATAATAAAAACCTTTCAAGACACAAATAAAACACTTCTTTTCTTCTTTTTTTTTTCTCCTCCATGAAAGATTACACGAGGATTTATAGCTTGGGCCAATGTGAGAAGAAAAGTTATATTGCTTATAGGCCAAAATCCTGACTCCTGGCACAACAAACATCTTGAACCAGTACTATCCTTATACTCAGATTAGAGGACAGCAGGGACATGTTGGCTCTTAGTCACAAAGGCAGCTCATGACAGTGCCTGCTGGCACGCCAGTGCCTGTCACCCCTCAGTTTTGATTTGAGCCTATCACCACAAGCATATGTATGTCTCTGCTGGCAAGCAGTGTATCCCATCCAGAAGGCACTGGCTGCTGGTGCCCTTCAACCCTCTCCCAAAACAACCTGGCAGGAAGTGTGCTTCTTGTCTGAGCTACCCTGCCAATGTGAAGGCTGTACTTCTGGCTAAGGAGATCAGGATTTCCCCAAGTTTTCATACCTGGTAAAGGGTTCAGATCAAGGCCGGGAGGTTTTTTCCTTTGAATAGCCCTTTGTTTAATGTCAATCTCAATTAAAATATGAGTTTGGCAATACTAACATAGCAGAACTGTCTTTTGAATGTCCAAAATGTACTTCAGGAATGCCCTTTACACTTTAGTTTAAGACCATCGTGCATAGCTTTTTGTCCTGTTAGTCTGTGCAATACAGAATCTACAACTTGGAATATCATTCAGGTTGTCAATCCCAATAAAAGTAGAACAGAGTAGCCTTTTATACTTTTGCCTCATTTAAAGTCATAGTCCTTGCAGATATTCAGTAATAATTATGTCCTAGTAATAAGAAAGCAGATATTCTGATATTCTGTCTTTCTGTAGTAATTAAACAATGCAAGTCAATCTGAAAGTAAGAACATTTTTGAAAGGCTTTAAAGGCTTGTACTTCAAATGTTTTTTGAAGAAGGCAAGACACACAAGCAGGACATGCAGAAGTCCCTTTTTGATTCTTTGTGGAAACTACAGGTGTTTCACGCTACAGATGTAAATAAGAAACTGTTTTTCAATATAAAAAGGGTTCTTGAGACCAGAAAAGCAAATCAGGTTTAAAAGCAATTTTTTGCAAGCATCATTTACGTCTTTTAACTACTAGCCTCTCATGAGGAGAAACATACATTCAAAAGAGGAGGTATTTCATCTCCTTGATCAAAAATTCTTCCTGTAAGTAAAGGTCAAAATGAGTAATTTTAATAGTTTCTAAATCTTCTTCTCCCATGTTTGGAAAATCAATAAATTTATTACTCCCCCCAAAAGAGTAACACCCTTTCCTCAAGTTGTTTCAAGTAACTAACATTTTGTATGAAAAATCACATAATTCTGTCTTTGACATGAATGTTAATTGACAAGCCAGCTGCCTGATTTCTCATTTTCCTTTCCCTCACAACTTTAGATTTCTGTTTTAAACATATGGCTGAATTTTTGAAGTCCTGTCCCTTTTTTTTAAGAGTAAGAAACTTGGATGTTATCAATGCAGCATGTTTTCTTGATGTTTCATTAATGTGTAAGAATATTTCTTCTAGTTTCATGTACCCCTTTTGATAATATTTTTAATGCCAATTTAAAGAAAAAAAAAAAAGAGAAGAACCCCAAACCAAAAAAAGAAAAACCCCAAATCTAACTCTCCTGATTGCTATGGAGAGTCTGTCTTACTCAGCAACTAAAAGACCATTTAAAATGTTTACTTTTGTTTTTACATGGACTTTAAATATCAGGATTTTGGAGCTGAAGTAATGATGTTCAAATGCACATGATTAATGAATAAATAATGTAAGAATCTAGTGGAGTTACAGTAAATAGCAAATAATATGGAAAGCCAATTTTACTTAAGATCACAAACTTGAAAGTGGCTTCAGAGGAAGAGCTCATGTCCAAACTAGAATGATCTATACTTGTGTCACTGCTGATTGATGTTTGTCTAGTTTGTTCTTGAAACATCCAATGACTGTTTATGAGAATTTATCTGAGGCAGTGTCATAAGCCTAATTAAAGTCAAGATATATGGCATCTTTCATGTTTAAAAAACCCCCATCATATTATGATATTGTAAAACAAAGGTAGATTATTGTGACCTGAATTCTTTACATACGCATGCTGATTTAGCTAATATCTTTTTCATTTAAAAGCTATTTATGGGAAAAGATCTTGCTACTATGTTTCTAGGCATAACAATTTTTTTCTCTGGACTATAATTCCACAGAATCTTTCTTCCTCTCTTTGCAACTCTCTAACTAATTTTTAAATTCTCTAGTATTTTGGAAATTACTCATCCTTCATAGAGTGTCATAAAAAACCAAAACCAGTAAGTTGTTTTTTATTCTGTGCTCACAAGTTAATGGTAGGGGGTTTTTGTGTGTGATTAGTAACCTCAATTAATTTTCACTTCCTGTACGCCTGCTTAGGCTTAAACTCAATGAAGAACTCAAAATTTATGGGTGCTGGATGATTCTAATAGCTACTTTTAAATGGCTTTATCTACTTGCTTCATTGCTGTGTAGCACACAGTAGTAACTTCCACTGTGAAAACTGACATAATTTTTCCCTCTTTTCATTAAAATTGGAAATTTTTCAATGCGTCATACACTGCACAACATATTTTGAAATGCATCTTGAAATCTGCTGTACTTTTATATTCAGTGTTGAACTTTTAGTCTTTCCTAAAATATATTTTATGAATTAAAATCAAACTTAAAGAAAGGAGTTAAAGGACACAAAAAAGAAAGAAAACATTCTATTTTAAATCAAAGAGTCATAGAATATTTAGAGTTGGAAGGGAACCAAAAGAATCATTGAAGTTCAACTCCTAGACCTACACCAGACAACCCCAAGAGTCACACACTACACCTGGGAGCATTGTCTGAAGGCTTCTTGAACACCTTCAGGTTTGGCGTTGTGACCACTTCCTTGGGGAACCTGTTCCAGTGCTCAAACTTCACCCTTTGGGTAAAGAAACCTCTTCCAAATGTCCAACTTAAACATCCCTAGACACAACTTCAGGCCATTCCTTTGGGTTCTGTCATTGCTCACCAGAATGAAGAGATTGGTTTCTGCCCCCCTGTTCCCCTCATGAGGAAGTTGTAGACTGCAACTCCCCTCTCCTGCAGTCTGAACCTCAGCCATTCCTCCTATGGCTTCAACTCAAGCCCTTTCACCATCTCTGTAGCCCTCCTTTGTACATTCTCCCATAGCTTTATATCTTTCTCATATTGCAGCATCCAAAACTGTGCACAGCACTTCAAACGCGGCTTCACCAGAGACAGTAGAAAGGGACAATTTGGACAATTCCTCCCTCACCTGGCCAACTATGCTGTGCCTGATGAACCCCACGGCACTCTTGTCCCTCCTGGCTGCCAGGACACTGCTGACTCACATCCAGCTTTTTGATGACCAGGACCCACAGGTCTCTTTCTGTGGTGCTGCTCATCAGGTCCTCTCACCCAACTCTGTACGTACATCCAGGTTTGCCCCATCCGAGGTGCAGAATCTGGCACTTTTCAATTTCCCAGCCCTCTAATTTGCTCAGGTCTCTCTGTAGAGCCTCTCTGCCTTCCAGGAAATCTAGAGCTCCTTCCAAATTATTGTCATTGGCAAACTTAGTATATCTTCCTGCATTCAACTCATTTATGTAGCATTGAAGAGTACTGGCCCTAAAGTGAAGATCTGTAGAACCCACCTTGTGACGTGCTTATCCTTTTGTATGCTGAAATTTTATTCAGAAGGAAAGACAAAAAGATTACATTAACTGGCTTCCCTAGATCAACTAGATGGGTGACATTTTCATAAGAAGAAATGAAGTTTATTGAGCAGGACTGATTCCCTATGAACCCATTCTGGCTGTGACCAAAGACTACCCTGTTTTTCAGTATCACCCAGAATAACCTTCTCCATGATTTTATCAGTCACTGAAGTGAAACTGATGGGCCTGGACTAATCAGGATCAAACTTCTTGCCCCTCCTTAAATTTGGGCCATATGCCAGTTTCCAGTCACTGGAACCTCTTCAAATTCCCCAGACCACTGAAAAATCATTGAGAGAGCTCTTCCAATTGCTTCCAACAGGTTTTTGAGTACTCTGGGATGACTCCCATCAAGTCTCATAAACTTAGACTGCAGCAGAAAATCACACACAAGTTCGGGATTGACTGGGAATTTATCATTCTTGCTGTCATTGTCTTACAGCTTAGGGCTTCAGGAGTCCTATAGGCTATCACTAGTATTGAAGACTGTGTTGAAGGAAGCATTAAACATCTCTACTTTGTCTATGTCCCTGTTTGTGAGGTGGCCATCCTCATCAAATACCAGAATGGGGCTGATTGCCAATGTTATTTCTGGTCTGCCTTTTGCTACTATGATATTTTTAAAAGGTCTTTCTGTCATCTTCCTCAGTACTCAACCAGCTTCAAATCTCCCTGAGCTTTGGCCACACAAAATTTATCCCTACAATGGTGAGTAGCATCCCCGTAGTCCTCCCAAATTTCCCAACCTTGCTTCCACTGGCCATCCACTTTCTTTTTTTTTTATTCCTTCACCTATAGAAGAAGACCAGTGTTCCAGAAGAAAGCAAATAAGTAATTTTGGATTGACTCAGTTGCAATTATTTTGGCAGATGCACAGGCACAAGAAGATATGCTTCAAGTTAGTTTTGCTTTTGACCCTATCCTTTATAAATATTGAGTGTTCTGTATTTGATCATAGGACTATGTTGTCCTTATCATTCCTGTTTGAAGTGTTGTCTAATATGTCCAAGTGTATGTAAAATCAAGAAGGTAAGGGAGAATGATTGATTTTTTTTTTTATATTTCCATCTGGTTTAAAAAAGGTAAATTATAAGAAGATACTTCTGCTCTGTTAATGGAATTTAATATTGAGGATCTGTGCTATTCCATCCTTTCTTCCATAGATAACAATAAAAAAATAAAAGATTGCTATCCAGCCATACCTGAAGAAAGTGATGGTCTACAATCTTTGAAGGAAATATAAAGCCATTTTGTTCAACTGCTGAAGGTAAATGGAGTTGTGTAAGTGTGTTCAGTATAACCATCTTCATTGTAAACAAGGACAGAAGGGATAGAGGTCAATGAGCATTGTAGGAGAAACTATGAACCTTGTGGCTACAGTTAGCAACCTGACATCCTGGCTAAGAAGTGCAGATCCTCAGTAAGGTACAGAAGAAATAAATAGAGACTTATCATCACTCAAAGCATGAAATCAAAAGGACTCTGGATACTTTGATACATGCTAATTAGAGAAAAAATACAGAGTGTAATCTTGTCATCAAGTGCTGTAATTCTCTCAGATCTTAGAAGTGAAGCATAATTGGGCCATGATAGCACTGGGTGATCTGCATGAAGGGAAAAATTAAGGTCAGGAGGAGTGGTTTTGTCAGCAACAGTCTTTCTTTTGGTATAAGGTTAATACTTTACCACTCTTTCACTTGGGAAGGTGAAAATATCTTCATTTTAAAGGCCTACTAAGTCATAAAGAACAGCCAGTTGCCTCCTTCCTAGATAAATAAATTTGGTTCCCAAAAGTGTATATAAAAAGATTTATATACCTGTAAAGCAAAAAACATAACACTCCTTTGGGAGTTTGGGGGTTTATAGGTTTGCTCTGCACTGCCCTGAAGTTTGTGATAGAACTCTTGGAGTTGTCCTCACAGCAGAAGACATTTCATCCCCTTGGCCCAGCAGCAACATCTCTCTTTAGGTTCATGAAGTTCCTACAATGGCATAAAGAGAAAAGAATCAGGGGATGGTCAAACTGTCACAGTACCCTGCTTTTAGACTCTTGATTATGATTATACTGCATAAATACATAGAACACATAGATACACCTGTATAAAAATATGAATGCACATGATATATGTATATAACACAACAGCCTGTTCTATGTATAGACATTTATTTGATTAGGTATGGATGAAGAAAAAAAAGGGGAGTCAAAACTGCTTATATTAAAATAAGCAACTCTTTTGCTCTGATTCACTTCAGAGTTTTCCCTGCCCGGCTGCTCAGGGTCTTCAGCTTCATTGCTCCACGCTTCAAAGAACGTCTTGTCAATAGTTTTTGAATTCCACCTCTTTCTTGAAGGTCCCCAAGGTGTGGGTGTGGGGTTTGGGGGTTTTGGGGTGGTTTTTTTTTTTTTTGTTTGTTTGG
>LTAT01000004.1:39733944-39759879 GCA_003286495.1 Chlorodrepanis virens
TTTTTTTTTTTTTTTTTTTTTTTTTTTTTTTTTTTTCTTGTGACAAATAGGATGAAAGAAGAAAGTAAATAGGAGTCCACTCTAACAGTAAAAATCCACAAGGATTTTTCAACAGTAAAAAGGATTTTTCAACAGTAAAAATCTACAAGGTGGATGGTATAAGCCTAAAAAAACTGAAGAATTGAATGAAATGTTACTGTTGTGAAATCAACAAATATTAAAAACAATGTTTGGATGAGCAATGCAAAACTCAAGTTAGAAATCCTACAAGATTTTAAAACATTTCACCTTTCTTTTCCAAAGGAGAACCTATAAAAATACTGCATAACTTTCAAATCTATTATAGAGAAGGACCACCTGAACAACAATGTCCTTTCTAAAGTAGACAGGTGCCCTTCTGTTTATTTTTTTTGTTTCTGGAAATTTGATTTATGCTGCAATTTTGCAAATTTATCTGCAAATATATATGTTTTGGGTTTTTTTTCCCCATATCTCAAATTCCTTTTAAACTATATTGCCTTCCATTTCAGCCTTTCCTTTCTAGTCTCAGTATTTTCTTCCCAGGATTTGAAAAGATTACTGAATAAGTTATTATTCAATTAACTTACTATTATATGTTAACAAGTTACTAGAATAATTTATTAAAGGTAACAACAAAAGTAAAATTAATACAAAACCACTTTAGAGCTGGGCATTGTACAATTATCCATGAAAAACCTCATTTTGTTCTGACTTTATTTTGCCACTTTGTTTTCCATTTAATAATCAACACTGTAACCTCTCTTTTCATCAAAATAAATTCACTGCTTTTATTTCTTATTTTTAGGCTTGTTAAGTATTCAAAACATTGCAAATGAAATTGTAAAACTGGAGATGCTTTTGTTTCTACAGAGGTAATCAGTATAAAAAAATATTCTGGATGTCTGCAATCAATTTGGAAATTTCAGAACCAAGTCTGATATCAGCATTAAAGGTTCTGTTTGATGTCTGGCAGCTAGAGTAGGCAAAGAAATCTGCCTTAAATATCAACTCCTAGTTTCTGCTACAAGCAGACATTTGAAAGTGAGACTTTGAAAAAGCCAATACAAATACAGAAGCTCTAGCTAGCTTCTGCCCAGTGTTAACATGATGTTATACACCTAATATAAAAGGTGTATATCACTATATACCTAGTTATAAAAGAGAGCACTTAAATGCTGATTAAGATCAACATTCTCTTTGCATCTCTTCTTTCCCTGAGAATGAGTCTATATGTTACCAAGAATCATGAAATAAAAAGGAAGAACTTCCAATTTTCAATTAGTAAATGATGGGTTAATATGCATCACTGAGAAAATAATTCAGTTTACTTGACATTGTTTCCCCAACAGGATACCTGTCATCTGGATCTAGCTCTGTTACAGTTGGTTGAATTTGGTTTTATTGCTTTGATTTTGGTTTATTTGTGAGTTTGTTTTTTTTTCCTTTTCAAACATATTTATCTTCATTTCACCTGTATATATTCTGTACCAGTGATTTGGAAGGTAAAATTGTGTTAAAAGCATAGGTGGGTGAACAAGGACTTCCTGCTTGGCCGGCTGTCCCAAAATGTTACTATGGAAACCATCAAATTCTGTATTTCTAAACAAGCATATAAGCACATTTAAAAAGAAAAAAGACAGAAACTCCCCAAACCAACTACAAAAAATACCCCTAACAGTCTTTGCTAGTCTGTTTTCATGTTTGTAAAAAGATTTTGCAACAGATGACCTTTTCAATTGGTATAAACAAAATTCAATCAACATTAACAAGGAGTGTTCTGTTTAGCCAGTGTATTTGTTTATAAAATAAGTTGGTTAACTTGAGTACCACATCTTAGAAAATGCTAAATTCAGAAAACACACAATTTCAAATAATCTGAGATAAAGCATAATAACCTAGATTATTTGTTAGTTCAGTTGAAACGGTACTGCTAGATAAAGATGGTCAATGGATAAATTACAGTTGCTTAAATGAATTGTCCTGTGTTCAGTCTCACATATTTGAGTCAATAGATTGCCTAATCATAGAGAGGTAAGCTCTGAAAGCAAGAAAAGGTTTTGCATGATTTCTCAGGAAGTAGGAAATGTTAAACCCTGGACACAGAGGACAGGAAAAAACCCACAAAAACATTTTAAACTTCAAAAAGTACTTTTTTAGTTTTATTCATATTTTATATATGTATTTTTCTAAACTGTTCTTTTTAAACTTCTTTCAAAAATTAATATTCTCCTGACCTTTCAAGAAGTATCTTTACAAGGTGTGTATTATATATCTCCTGCCTGCATTTTAAAGCATTCACTAGGTATTTACCAGCTATTTTTATACTATGGCCTCTTTCAGAAGATTTCCTTTACTAAAAGCAAGAAGTTTAAATGAATCTTCTTGTTCTTTAGTGAGATGAGAAGACTCACCTGGGACACAAGTTTTATTGAAGTATTGAAAAACTTCATGCTATCTTTCTGCACCTACCCATATTTTAAATTCACAGTTTCTTCTGGTGGGGACTATCCCCAAACTAGACATGGTCTTCAGATGCTTTAGTGTATATTCTGTTATTGTTCTGTTATCTGCCTCTGCTGGCAAATTAGACTAAGACATCATCTCAGTTCTGAGGTTAAGCTGTAAATTGACTTTCACATATACGTTCTTCGCTGAAAAATCCTTTGGGGAATAAAGAAGATCTTTTCAAGCAAAGCTGTGCCAAAGAATTTTGGATTGATATTTCTTAATTTTCTCAACACATTTTGATGATATAATTTGTTAAGGGATGAAAGTGAAATAGCAAGATTTACTCCTTTGTTACCTTATTTGATGCTGGTTCAACAGTTTAATAGGAAAGGAAAGGCTGTGCATGCACACGAAGCAGAACAATTCACTTCTTCCCATGGGCAGGCAGATGCTCACCCATCTCCAGCACAGCAGGGCCCTACATGTAATAGTAACCTGGAAAGACAAATGCCATCACTTTAAATGTCATCTCGTCCCTCCTTCTTTCACTCCCTTTACTTACAGAGCATAATGCCATGCAGTCTGGAATATTCCTTTGGTCAGGATGGGTCACGTGTCCTGGTTGTGTGTCCTCCTAATCTCCCAAGCACTCCTAAGTCTCCTCACCAGCATGTCAGTGTGAAAAGCAGAAAAGGGCTTGGCTCTGTCTAAGTCCTGTTTAGCAAAACAAAAACATCCCTGTATTATCAACCCTGTGTTCAGCACAAATCCAAGACACAGACTTATACCAGACACTGTGAAGAAATATACTTTACCTCACCCATACCCGCCTATCTGCACAGTTTTATTCAAGATGCAATTTTAATGTTGGTTGTGGGTTGATATTGGCTGGTAGCCAGACACCATGATAGCTGCTATGTCACTCCTTCTCAGCAGGACAAGGGGAGCATTTAATACTGATAAACTCCTGAGTCAAGGTAAAAACAGGGCGATCACTTGGCAGGTACTGTCATGGCCAAAACAACCTCAGGCTTATGATTATTAATTTAACTTATTGTCAGTTAAAAATAAAGTTGAATGGTGAAAACCAGATGTGACTGTAGACATGCCTGGGATCAAGAGCAGTGTTAGAGTCAAAATTTTTTCCTAAAACATTTTACCCTTTCTTCATTTGGTACTCTTCTCAAATAGCTAAAACGTAACTGCTGTTGGGCCAGAGAGTTTAGATGTTGAAGTAGAGGGATTATATGTAGCATAAAATATTCAAATAAAATTAATAATTTCAATGAACTTTTGGTTCAAGAATCCAAACACAAATCACCAAGGCTCCTTTCAAACTCTATCTGATCTTTGCAAGTCCACAGAATCAGAGGAAGGTTGGGGTTGGAAGGCTTCACAGAAGATCTCCTGTCACAGGAGATCTCCTGGGCAAAGCAGAGTGACATAGAACAGGTTGTTCCTGTTGGGCTTTTTAACATCTCCGAGGACAGAGAGCTGGCTTCTCTGAGCAGCCTGTTTCAGTGTCTGACATCCTACCTACTAAGATATTTGTACACATTGATGTGGTCCCCCCAAGGCTTCCAACTAAAAGGTTCCAGCATTTTCAGTCACTTCTCAGATGATGGATGCTCCAAACCCTTTTCATCGTCATGATCCTTCCCTGGACCAGCTCAGGTATGAACATGTCTTTCTTGCATAGAGCAACACACAACTGGACACACTGCTGGTCTGGTCAGTGTTGAGTAGACTGGAAGGATCACCTCCCTCCACCTGCTTGTGGCAGTCATCCTCCTAATGAAGCTCAGGATGCTGTTGGCCTTCTTTTATGTATTTCTAGTAAATGGTTCATGCTGACTCCAACTCCTTTTAAGAGCTGCTTTCCAGCCATAGAGTTATTCATCCATGGTGTAGGACTTTGTTTCTCACTTTGTTGAACTTGATAAGGCTCCCATCTGCTAATTTTTTCAGCCTGACCATGTCCTTTTGAATAGCAGCATAACCATGTAGTATTGATCAATCACTCCTCTGAGTTTTGTGCTCTCCGCAGATTTTCTGAGCACTCACTATCCCAGCATCCTGGTTGCTAATGAAGATTTAAGCAGTATTTGCCCCAGTATCAACCCCTGAAATACATCACTAGTTACCAGCCTCCAGCTAAACTTTGTGCCACTGCTCACAACCATTTGAGTTTGACAGGTGAGCTAAATTTCGTTCCACCTCATTGTTCAGTTGCCTAGTGTGTTCTTCATCAGATTGTTAATGAGGATGTTACGGTTTTGCAATACAATTCCAAAATTATTAATCTAGCACCTTCCATATTTTCCCTGCAAAACCAAAATTTATTCAACTGGTAGTTACATCAGTTAAACAAAAGTCATCATGCTGACCTTATATAAAAAGAACACCATTATTGTAAAGCCTAAGGCACTGTAGCAGTGCATAAAAAACCATAATTAAAGCAGAATAAATTTGTAATTTAAAAAGTCTACATTCAAATGTCAACAGTTTAGTCACATTTATATATATATAGAAAATAAGCAGCATGCAATATGTTATATATATCTCACCATATAAATATATATCAGTTTTAATATATTATATATATTTCATATATATATTTTAAAAAACCCTCCAGTATAAATATCGATGTGCAAACTGGTGAAAAGGAAATACAAAGTTACAAACAAAATCACTGTGGCTTGGGCCTGTTACCCATATAATGTATTCAGTCAATTACAGGATTGCTTCCTATTTCTGTTCTGAAGTGCTTTCACCTGCACTGCCACTGAGTAACTCGAAATTGCATGAGTAAATCTGAGAGTGTGATGTATGGTCCACAGTAGAGCATCCACACCAGGATGAGCCATACTAGGGGCCCAATCCAAAACCCAGTGCAATCAGCAGAGGGGTCCCTGAAACTCTGGAATTGGACCCTTTTGAAGCATTTGGTCTGTAATAGGTGATGTCAGGTTTTGGTGACAGAGGAGAAATTGGTTTTTCCTTTGAATATTTTCTACTTTCACTGTAGGTGGTACCACAGAGCATTTTTCATCTGGGGCAGGGATTAACTTCAGCAGTTTTATTTTTACAGTGTACACAATTTTCCATAGAACTCCAATATCTTTACAGTAGAAGAAAATTGCACAACTGTTTAGAGCTATGTGAAACAACACCTTCTATCCAGACAATAGCACCAAATCTTTTATCTAGTTAAATATGCAGCCATGAGATTTTCTTAGTATTTTAAGTTCCTGTTTTTATGTAAATAAATAAATGCTAAAAATATTTTTTTATATATATATATATATACACCCTGAATCCAAACAAAGATCTATGAATTTCCCAAGTTTTTCTTATACACAGACAATTATAATTTCTTAAACTGAAAATCATTACTTTAGGCCTATTTTTAGATAAATCTAGCCCATATTTGAGATTAGTTTTACTGTTGGGTTTGTTCTACAACTGACTATCAAACACTACTGCCTTGGCATTTCTAATTTTCCAAGATCGAGAAACTTTGCAGGCATTACTGGTAGTACACTAGATCAAATTGAGAATGTTCACTAGTGCAAGATAAAAAAACAAGTGCTAACCTAGGAAATTTAATACTTGTAAAACTCATGTCATGGAAAAAAACTATTTACTTCTTATAATATTAGATTTTAAAAAATTCTATTTCCTTCCAATTCTTCTAGATATTTTCTGATTTCTTTTTAAGAGTATGGAATGTAAATGTTTTAATATCAGTTTTCTTGGAAGATATCTTACCTTTATTTTCCCCAAAATCTCTATTATGCTTCTGCCAAATGGATGTCACCACTAAAATATCAAAAACATTTTTATTGTCATGATTGTGCATCTTGACCTATTTAATTTTTCAATTACTTGCAATAATAATGGATTAAGTGTAGTATTTAATGCTTTTTATGATCCAAACCCAACTTGTTTTCTGTGCATGTTTTGGCAGGAGTAGGGACATTAGATGTGGCATCTGCCAAGGAGTTAATAAGGTTTGAATTTAATTTCTATGTGGTTCTAATGAGTTGATGCCTCTATACTTATAGAGGTGTCTTGTACAATGAAAATATTTACTAATTCATTTTGAAGCCTCATTAGATTTACTGATTCACTGCCATGATCTGGAGGAATTTGTTCAGGTCTTAATTTCATTTTGGCTCATGTCTTTTTTAGTAGCATAGTCAAGCTATTTAAGAGATTGCCTTTCTGAATGAACAAAAAAAAAACCCAAATAAGATAGAAATCAACACAAGTAGCAAGACGAAGAAGAATTTTTGTGCACATTAAATGTGGTTCATCATTTCAATGGTATTTCAAATTAAAATGTGTGAAAATGAAAAAACCCAAAAGTAAGAGCTGAAGGTTAAAAAGAAAAAGTCATTAAAATAATGAATTCATAAAAATATTTGGTTCGTTTCTATAGAGAAAAAAAAAAGTTTTACCTGAACAGTTACTCTAAAATAAACTGTAGAGAAGTTGATTTGAAGTTGAAAAGGAGACTGTAATTCTAAAAAAGAGACATATCTCCTTCCTAAAGCCAGAGTCACTGAGGTGCTTAATCCCTTGCATCATTTTCAGCTCATGATTAGTTCTGCTGTAGTTTAATGATTGCAGAATTATATGACTGAATTTTAAACACAGAATTATATGTATTTTTGGTGAATATAAATCCATCCTTCTGGGGTTTATTTTAAAATAATACCCAAGTAAGACTTTAGTTGTAAAGACTTTAATCTTACTCTTCTTTTACATCAAATTAGGAAGTTTTTAATAAGGTTTTTTTTTTCTTAGAATTTCAGCTGGAAAATTTAGGACACCCTAAAATATATTCTATTTTCTCATGAACTACCAAATCCATCTGTCTTGCTGGCGCTGTGATATAACATTTTGTTCTATAATATAAAGTTAATAAGTTAATAGAGTGTACAAACACTCAAAATAATTCGTAGGATTAGTAGAGAACTACTTTTCATAAATGGAAGTGTGCTTCAAATGAATTTTCTTAAACCATTCTAAATAAATAACTAAAGGAAACATGAGTTAGGAAATCTTTTTCCACAAAATAGTCCATGGTAAGAAGAAAAATATATCATCTTACACCATATTTTCTTTATTTATTTTTTTTTAAGCATCTTGATATAGGGTTTACAACATAATCTTTCCTATTTTTAAACAGGTAGCTATAAAGTGAATCATGAAATTCTGTACAGAGTTACTTTATATTTAAGAGTATGACTTAGAAACTAAATGCATTTTTTTCTTTAAGTAGAAACCCTTATTCTTCATGCTCTAACTATTTTAATGAAGATTTTCTCATTACTACATGGCTTGCATTTTTCTTTTTCATTTTCAATCACTTTATTTCGCAACAGAGATTTCTTATCTGTTGTTGCACTTATACAAACTAATAAACTTGTTCATTCGTAGCTTTTAGATTGATTTTTTTCTCTGCTGATTTTTTACAAAGGAAAGGACTTTACAGGTGTGGGTTAGACAGATACAGCTGATAGTTTTTGAGACTTGGCTGTTTATATTTTCTAGGCAAAGCCACCAAGGCTGCAAAAGTAAAAAAAACAGAGATAAGAAACTTCCTTTAAAATTTACATACCACACCAAAAAAAGGCACAGTGGCTTTATTTTTAAAAGACATGCAATGATAAAAAGTGGGGCAAATCAAGAGTCCTGTTCCCATTATAGTTTATAAATTTCACATCAAACAACCAAAAGATAGAAGTCATTGGGAAAGCAGTTCTTTGGTTCTCACTTTCTTAGTAGAAGCTAAACTTGGAAATGGGAAATATGGCTTTGGACTTTCTCGGGCTAAAAAGAGGCTAGGTCTCGTATTTCCAGCTTCCAGAGGGTGTTTAAAACCTCTCAACCATTCTGTAAAATGTAGGTGCCATGAACATTGACAGAATGGTTCTTTGAGCAGCCATATTTTGGAACAGATAAAAAAAACTAGTTCAAGGTATGCTCCATTACTCAAAATCCTAAATTGAAAAAATTGTGTCTGTGCAATCCTGATTTAGGAACCTAAGTCTAAGAGAATTTCCTTAGACTTTCCAGCAACTATCTGGTTGCTTTTTTCAGTGGTTTTGAGACTATTCTGCAAAGGGTCCAAATTTGTTACACACACTGTACAGTAAACCCATTAATGTAGTTTCAGGTTTTGCATTATTTTTCATGGACTGAGCAGGTAGTGAGACTCCTACAAGTGCCTAAGACTTTTTTTAGCCCTAATTGCTGAGGGCCTTTTGAGGACGTCATTTTTGTAGCAAAAAAATTGTTTGGCTGTGTCCCTTGGACAAGAAAATTTTGTCCAAAATTTCTGTCTCTTTCAGTCTTGCATGGGAATATTTTTCTATTAGATAAAAAGCTGTTGTCATTTAGTGAGATGCTGTTGCTTCATTGCCACCCCATCAATCCGCCACACCCCAGCATCACACATCATTTATTGTAAAATCTTCTTGAGGTTGAAGTTTAGAACTAGTACCAGTAGTCTAGTACTAGTAGTCACTAGTATTCTTTCTTTCAATCAAATAATTTTCCTCTGCCTTGAAAACAATATACAAACACAAAATTCCTTTAATGAAATCTTCTGAAAGCATCTTAGGCAGCACATTGTTGAAAAATGTCCTGTAAGCAGCTCCTCTTTGCTTGGTGAGGGGCCAGCAACAGCATTGCCCAGAGATGCCATTAAGGACTCTACCAAATTTGTAAGTATTCAGACCCCCTTTAAAGATGATGACAATGCTGAACATGAACACAAAGACCAGGCTAATATTTTTGTTTGTTATCCCAAGCTGGGGAATTTTTAATGACAGCATCACTGTGATGCCTGGTGCTTGGATTAATGAAATGCTGATGGCTAAGAGTCTAAATAGCCAAAGTGGTTTCTGTTCTATCTGCTAATGTTACTCTTCTGTTGTTAGAAGATTAGTTCATCTTTTTTGCTGTACAGCTATGCTTTAAGTTTCAAACTTATGTTGGAAAACATTCCTTTTTCAAAAATTACATTTGTAGGAAGTGGGAGTAGAATCCCAAACCAAAAATATCTATTATTCATCTATTTAGTATATATTTTTTCTTCAAAAGATATTGCATTTATTATAGAAAGAAAAGAATGCATTTCTCCAGGTAAGGCATGCCTAAATGAGATGTTACAACATAGCTGATGGGAGACAAACCTGGACAAGTTCAAATCCTGCTAGCAGCAAGATCAGGAGAATGTGTAGTGTGGAGTAGCAAGTTAAACAGCTTTTTATGAGTTCTCTGTTATGCACATAGTGCTACAAAGCACTTTAGCTAACTAGCTGAATGATAACCTGTTTTCCTCTATACAACTCCATTACTACAGCAAGGGAACAATCTGATTTATTCTGTAGGGATTTTTGAGATCTTTGAAGCAGTCAAAATGGAAGCATCCTCACAAAATAAATCAGCTTTAATGCTGATGTGCTAATTAACTGCCTACTAATAACTTCTGTGACTTCTAATTCATGTTTTCTAATAGGCACTATTATTCCAGTACTATAGAAATCTAGGTGAATATTATAATATGAAATAAAATTTTAAAAAAGACACTAATCAGATTCTCTTTTTAGTCTGATTTTTGGGGATAATGTTATTTAATTGGGTCACTCTCAAAGGAAGTCACAAGTGGTACAAGGTGGTCTTAGAAGAAGAAAAACAAATTTGAAAAGAAGGACAAATTTAGGAAACGTTGCAGACCCTGGATAAATTTGAGACCCTAACAGTGTAAACTTTTCTGTGCAGGCAATTTCCAGCTTACAGAATAGTTTCAATGAATCATCAAGTGTTTACAACATATGGTTTCTTTTGCAGGATTGATATCTACAGACAAATCTTATAGTTCCTGTTAATTTGAGTCATGCCAGTTTTGAAAGATGTACTGATCCAAACAGAAACATTCCATGTAACCTCTGAGTCCAACTAGAAACATAAACCAGATGTAATACTGACCAAAAGTAGTAGGTGACCATTCTTTTAAAACACTGTATCAGAGAAAATTTTATAGGAATTGATAACCAATGGACATATACAGGTGTAGGAAATAAAGTGCAAGCCAAGAGCATTTATCACTTAAAGAAAAATAAAGGCAATAAGTTTGGTAATTTCATTATTCTAAGCATGTAGTCCAAGTTGATTTCTGAACATTTTAGTGCAAGTAGAATTTCAGTAGATGTTGAATGTTAAGCTACTTAATATAGAAACCAACATTTATTACATGCATATGCAGTGCCTAGTGGAATGTGGCCATCTGTAAAAGTGTCCTGGCCAAAGTCAGTGGATTTTATCAGTGATTTTTTTGGTCTTAAGAGGCTACAGACATGAAGGAAATAAAAGGAATAAAAAAATAATAAGAGGTACTAGAGTTGAAAACAAAAAAAATGCAAGTGATATTAAAATACAAACAAAAAGTTTTAAAATTGATGTTACTATTATTTTAAGCAGTCTTAATTATGGTCACTTATTGGGGTACTTCACTTTATTTATAATGGTTACATATGATTTGATTTTCAGGTTGAGATTTTTAAAAGAACCTCTGACAAGTTCTAATTCCCATTCAGTTCCCTAAAGTTTGATGGATTCATTTCAAGCAGTGTAGTTTACCCTGGTAATCCATGGCCTGTGCAATACAAGGTAAAATAACCTCCTGATATTTCCTGATGTTCCAATACAGTGATCCTTGCTGGGCATAATGGGGATAAAACACCATTTTCTCAAACCTCACTTCTGTCTTTTTCATGGACAATTTCTGTGACAGAGACACATCATGCCATGAAGTAAACACTCCTAAGCCATAATTTTTTTTTTCTTCTTCTTCAAAAGCAATGCAAACTGAGGAGCAACAACAAGATGTACAAAAAATGAATTCTGAGTTTGTTGGTGTGCCTTCTTCAGCTTGTGTTCTTGTTGGTATAATGGATTTGTGAGCCTCTGTTGGAATCTGATTGCATTATTAAGTGGTTTTTGAAAAACAGAAATGTCAAACAAAATAGTTACTTCTTTGCTCATACGCATACCCCAGAACCAATTCCTGAAAACCACTGCACACAACACCTGGCAGGTGTATTCTTCTATTTTTATAGGGACTAACGAAGATTTGTTTCACTTGCATGACAGATTGTTAGTCGGGCTTTTGAGAAGGGATAGAAGTTTAAACTGAACTTTTGTACAAAATGGCAAGCAGAATAACTAATTGTGCTCAGGTTTAATTGAGATTAACTTTCTTTTTTTCCCCCATTAGACGCCATTAGACAATATCTAGTAGAGTTATTCACTCTACTAAATATTCTGCATTTTCCTCTCTGTTCTCCCTTTTTTATGTTGCATTCTTTTTTTAAGGTGCTTAGAGGAGTTTTTATGTGGTTTTTTTTCTCTCTTATTTTTGGGTTTTTTTGGTGTTTTTTTAAATCTTCTTTAACTCCAACCTTTCTCAATTTATTTCCCAGATTTTTTTTTTACCACTGTTGTTTTCTAATTATTCCTACTAGGCTTAGTGGATGACCCTTTCTCCTCTTTCTTCAGGTTTCTGCATTCATATAGATTGTCTAGTATTTGAAATCTTGTCACAATTGTCTCTTGAACCATTTTACTCTTTTTCACTTTTGAATAAGTCTAGAAACATTTTAAGATGTTTCTCCAATGTTTCTTCTTGGCATATTTTTATTCAAGGTGCAATTAAAATGTACTTGTTCTATCAGTGTGGCTGGGACAAATTTCAACCTTTCTACTAATTGATGTATCTAAATATTCAGAAATGTAAGATAATTAAGAAGACCCGCATAAAGATGGAAGGAGGTAGGAAATTTACTTACTGTAAAATTTATTTTCTGTAAGGATTAATCATCTTCCTGTAACACATACTATAAGAAAACACTTGCTGTGACTAAATTTTAATAGTGAATTGAATTTTCTCATTTCCCCTCACCCTCCTATTATTTAATTTATGAAAGTGATAGTATTTTTTTAACAGATTTCTCTATGACATTTATTACTTTCTAACTTTTTTAGAACAGTTTGCCCCTCAGGAAGTATTTTGACATGATATTTAAAATTACTTCTAGATTCTTAGTATGTCCACATGTATATTGTGCCAGTTTTTTGACCTGAGAATTTTGAAGACTGAATCTTTTTGGGCATTGCAAGATCTAAGGAACAATTTGTGTTTAATTACAGGTGTTACAACAAAGGAAAACCTTCCTAAATTATGAGAGGTTTATATTCTACTGACAGAATGTAATTAAACCTAACAAAGCTGCCACTTACTAATTCATTAACCTCCCTTCTTTCTTAAATTTTCGCTTGGGAAGGTCTTAACTTTCAAGTTGCTGGGTTTGTGGAATTTAAAATCTGAGCTCCACCACTCTCTTCTATAAAAACTTTATAAAGAATCTCATCAACCAAACAGTAGACTTCTTCAGGAACTGAGAATCATGGCATTACAGCCGTATATATGCTGTATCAGAACACTGTTCTTTACAAAAAATACTCAGATTTTTACAAGGAGAATAATGATTTACCAAAAATAAGGGCCAAGGGTCTATATTTCAATCCTTTCGCTTAGCTTTGTAAAGTGCAAGATGTCTAGTAATTAACTTCGTTATGACTGAGGTGCAAATTATTTCCAGAGTTTAATTGGGAATTAATTTTCCAAACTAGCCACTTTTGAAGATCTGGGGAGGTGATTATATTAATTGTTTGGCATCTAAATATCTTCGCAAGGGCAGTGTTCAAATGCAGGCTTAGAAGTTATGCTCAAATTTATTTATGTCTTTGGTGATTAATGTGTATTTAAATGCTTTGCTGAGTATTGATTTTAACATGTACTAAACTGCTTGGTTGAACTGGGGTCAACTTGAAGTGTTTTAGCTATATGGTAAATTGAGTGGGCTTATTCATTTAGCTTCTGCACTAAAAAGGTGAAAAATTGCAGCTGCTGCCAATATGTAGGTGCAGAGAAATTTTATTTATATTACTAATGATGTTGGTAAATAAATTTAAAAAAACCCGTAATTTTATACATAGAGTTTTTTACCCCATGAACACATGTCAGAATAAAGTATCCAAACTCACAGTAGGACTGCTTAGTAGAAAAACTGGAAAATATTATGTTGGAAGTAAAACATTTGCATCTCAGTGAAACTTCCATTTCTCAGTCTATGAAACATGTGAATTAACTCACATGCAAGTGGCCTATCTGCATAGACATACATAGATAAGTTTGGCTCTAAGTAACAAATGTTTACTCTTGGTTGTTGTTTGGGGGGAGAGGGCATTTCAGTTCAGCAATTTCTCTCCTTGGCATAGCCCATGATATACATTTTTGGATGCTTCTTGAATAAAGTTTTTGCAATTATCAGCTGGTTTCAAGTTTTTTGAAATTAGCATTATTATGAAAGATGTCTTTATTATTTAGCATTAACATTGCGAGTAGCAGAAAGTTGGCAATATTGCATGTAACTTACGTCCCAGAGTCATAATTATAGTGTAATGTACAAAGCTTGCCACTTAGAAGGTCAGGCAATAAAGGTACTTTTGTCTGTAATACAAAAGCTTAATTCTGATTGTATTTAAAAGAAAAATTATTCAGAAGTTTTGTGGTTTACTGGCTTTTCTGAATAGATGTTAGTCATTTAAGGCAACTAATTATTTTCTCAAAAAGGTGGTATCTGTATTTTTTCATTGACAATAAATAAACACATTGTTTGTTATCTTTTCAGTGCTAGATATACATGCAACTGAGGTTTTTAATAAACAATGAAATTAACAAAAAGAGCTCAAGCATCCCAAACAAGGCATAACAGTAATAATAATGTTGCTCTACATGTGGCTTTTCTTTCTAAAGATTTCCAAACCACTGTGTGAACTTTGCCTATGACATTGGAACAAGGACTGGAGCAATCAAATCTGGTTTGCTGGAATCTAAGTATGCAACTGGATAATGTCACTAATATTAATTTACTCTTTATGTAGCACAACAGCATTGGGTTAGGTGGCTTTTTGGGGAAGGATGTGAAAAACATTTCCAATATTTTTCTTTTTCTAAGTTCAAATGCTATTTCTTGTGACTAAGAAAGCTTCTAACATTTGTAACTACCAGGAACACTAACCTGATATCTGAACTGGTAAGTTTATCTTTGAGAATGAACTGGTGAGTCCATCTTATGGTGAAGCTTATTTAAAGTGCAGTATAAATTTGGCCTACACTCACATTATAAATAAACTGTGAAATCAGTCCATGTGTGCTACAGAAACCCATGTTCAGTATTTTAGGCAAAATACTGTGTGTTTCTGTGCATCCCTAGTACACCTCCATACTTCTGCTCTGCTGCTGGCCTGTTCACTTCTGCAGGGTTTCTAGAACTTGCAAATGCTCATGTTTCTTCCTTCCTTCCCAAAGCCCTGAGATAATGAAATCATGTAGAAACAGCTAGCTTAAGATTTCTATCTGAACTGAGGACACTGAGAGCTTTTCCCAGTGGCCAAGCTCAGGTACCTTTCAGCCCATGGGAAAGGTGCCCATGCCGGAGCAGTCAACGCCTGGAAGAGGCTGTGGTCCAGTGGAAGAGCCCATGGAGAGAGGGGCCCTGCTTCCAGGCTGGAGCAGCCTGTTCTTGGAGGACTGCACCCCGTGGAGGAGTGACCAATGCCGCAGCAGTTTTGGGAGGAGTGTTTGCCCTTGGGAGGGACTCAGGTTGCAGTGGGCACGGTAGGGCTGCTTCTCGTGAGAGTGGATCCATGCCAGGGAAGTTCACGGAGATTTCTCTGCTGTGGGAGGGACCCCAGGGCCTCACAGGGGAAGGACTCCTCTCCCACAGCAGCAGAAGAAAATCTCAGTGATAAACTGCCCAAAAAACCCCGTGCCCTATCTCCCTGCACTGTCAGTGGTAAGGAGGAAGGACTGGAGGAGAAAAGGTGTTTTGAGGGATTCTTTTACTTCTCATTATCCTCCTCTGATTCTGTTAGTAATAAATTCACTTTGCAACATAAAGCTGAGCCTGTTTTGCCCTTGAAGTTTTTTCTCCCGGTCGGCCCTTGACTGGTGAACCCTTTGTTAATTTTTTTTTCTCGCCTCTACCCAGTTGTGCCAGGGGAGGGTGAGCAAGCGACTCTCGTGGGTGCCTGGTGTTGGGCCAGTGTCAAATCATGACAGTCTTTTGAGGAAAGAGTATTTGTAAGTGAAGGATTCCTGTTTTGCGATGATTAACTCACTCTTGAGGTTCTATTAATTTGCGTAAAAATATGCTGTTTACATAAAACCACTGTGAGAAGTCACAAATACTGAAATTTCAGATGTGGGCTGAACCTCATTTCAAAATTTTTTTGCCCTGCAAAGGATGGTCTTGCATCCTCGCCCCCTGATGTCCACCTCTCTTCCTGTCTCTGTTGATCATGAGTATTGCTGATAAAATCTGACTGCTGACTGCTTTTGGGTCTAAAGGTCTACAGCATCTGTCTTAAGCAGAAAGGATCAGCCTTCCAGTGGAATTCCTTGCTGGTAGTGCCAGTGTGCTGTTATTCTTACAACTTTTGTACCAAGGGCTATTTTCTGTTCATTAGTTTACAGCTAATGTTGAGAGCTCCACTGCAGCCTTTACTTGTCCCCATCCACAAAACCTACACCTAAGGTTTACGATCCTTAAACCTTAGCCATGTGTGATATCCACAGAGTAAAGCTGAAGAAGTTTAGGCAGTAGTGCCTCAACATTTAGATGATTGTTATTGCAGCTAACATCAGTTCATGGAAGAACAAATACAGATAAGTTTCAATATGCTGCACTGACAAGTTAAAATAAGGCCCGAATAATTTTAGTAGTAGTAGCAGTAGTAGCAGTAAGCGCAGAAGTTCTTCTTTATTTCAGGTACAACGTTGATGTTGAAATCACACCTTAAATCTAAGATAATATTAGAGATACCCTGAGAGGAAAGTAAAATTTATTCTGAAATGCACAACTTGCAGAACATAACAGAAAATAATTAATAGCAGAAAAATAAAGCAGTTCCTCCTGTCACAGCTAACTAATAATATTGTTTAAATGCAATTAATGCATTAAAAATAGCCATTTTAAAAGCAAAACATAATAAATAATAAAAACACACAAAAAAGTTTATAACCTAGTAGGTGCACTAAATAGAACAAATAAACTATTTAAGAAAGGAGTGTCTTCAAAGACCCTGGAGAAGTTACTAGAATGAGAGAAAATTTTGTATCCTTTATCTGCAATTGCTGGCAAAATTATTTATTTTCATTTTAATCAAGAAAATTCCTTGCAATCTTTTACTCTATAGAAGCTTATGTTGGCCTCTACACCTAGTCTCAGAGATTCTACTGAGATTAATTCTAATCTAACAGGTAGATTCTGCTCAGAGAAATTTTTGCAGGACTTACGACTTATCTTTAACCAAAGAGCCAATAGCTTATTTTTTATGATCAAAGAATTTAGTGTGAATATACCTAACACTACTATGGCAGAAAACCAAGGTAATACTTTTCATCTCATACACAAGCAACTTTTGAGGTCATCAGCATCCGTGAGCTTCATTGTGAGCCTGGTGCTGAAACAGACAGAATTGCATGTTGCTGCATTTTATAATTCCCTCCAGAAACTGTGGTGAAGAAAATGGTCTGAGTTAGGTGAGCATTGGGAGAATCAAATAAAAGTGTACAGGACTGAAATTACTAAGCCTTATAGTTGTCACTGTCTTCGTTTATTAGAGTCCATAGCCATAATATTTATTATTTGCTTGTATGTAGGATTTATGCACTAGTCATGCTTACATTGGTAGACAACAAAAACAAATGTCTACAGAGTTTCATTGTTTACCTGATGGCTTTTTATTGATCTTCAGGCTAACAGCTAAAGTCATTGGTCATTATCTATTTATCTAACTAGAGAAACACATGCACTAAGTATTCTTGCAAATATCCAGATGAGAAAAAAGCAAAAATCTAATACTTTACAAGATCATTTAATATCTGAAAAACGCCTTATTTTGAATATAGCAAACCTTTCCATTTTTGCTAAGTGGGATTGAATAAGGATTGGATGTGTGGTAAGGGGGTCACAAGATAAGTTTGCGCAAACATTTCATTTGCAGTGACTTCTAAAAGATCTTTTGTCATGGCTGTTTTCAACTTCTCTGCATTAATAAAATCTACTCATTTAGAATCTATCTCTCCTGAATATGATCTCTACAGACAAAGATTTATGGCATTTAATATATTTTCAAGCTATCCCAGAAAAAGCAATCCATCTTTCTAAAAACATGTTTATGTAAAAATTTAAGCTAGAGAAATAATTTGCCTTACTTGCAAGACAGTCATCTCTGCCCCATTTTACAAAAGCAATTTATTTCTCTGGACCAGAAAAAAAAAAAAAACAAACAAAAAAAAACCCCAAAAAAACAAACAAACAAAAAAAAAAGCAAAAAAACCCAAACAAACCAGAGGATTCCCCAAGTCAATTTCTAATGAAATTATTAGCAAAAGAGAAAAAGTATTCAGACAGTAATCAAGGAACAACTACATATTTTTCAACATAGTATTGATGAAAATGAAACTTTTGGTAGTGTAGGACCTTTAAAATCTACTAAATATATTAAGAAAGCATGTGGATATTTATGAGACATAAGTTTCTCATCAGCTTGTCACCTGCATTTCTCTGACCCAGAAATGCAAATAATTTTTGTAGGCTTTAAATACTTGCTTTAAGCGAGGAAGAATGGGTTATCTGATGAAACAATGTGCAGATCTGCCAATATCTCTGCCTACTTCCTAATAAAGTTAATGCAGTCAGGGAGGCATCGTGACATGTAATGGGATCTCCTCAGTGTTGAGCAACCAGGAAGTGGAGAGATAATCCTTTCACATATACTGCATCTGTAGCCTCCGTTCAAGCAGAATCCACATTCCAGAAACTCATTAGAGCAGCAATTCGACCTCTTCTACCATCATATTCAATATTTGGGCACATAGCTCATAACGACTTGCATGTTAATTTCTGTAATTTGTGATCCTCTTTGACACTAGAAGCTAAATTTGTCCCTGTTTACCTTGGAAATTAGCCACCCTTCCATAAATTAGGAAGCCATCCCAACTGCTGGATGGCAGGGGGCAACAAATGCCTGCAGAGCCAGAGTGGGTCTGTGCTGCCAAACTGGGTGACCCCAGCCAAGGGTGTCTCAGCAGAGCTTTCCCTGAAGCCCCTCTTTAAACACAGCATAGGTTTTGACCGTGCAATGGTGCAATACCACTTTTGCAGTCCTTTCCATGTGGTAATAGTGAGGGAACCTAGGAGTAGGAAGCTATAAAGATGTTTCCAGGTGTAAAATACTCCTTCCATCATGAAAAGATTGTTTTCCAAAATCTCCTGTTCCTTTGTAGAAGCAGTGATGGCATCCTTAGGAAAAGGTTTTAAAATCTGTCCTGTGAAAGCTCCTAGGAAAGGACAGAGATACTTTAAACAAACAGACATATATGTGTCAGTGCTTCCTCCTGCTTTGGAGGGCTCTCACATTTTATTTGTCCTCTTTTTTTATGTCTTGTCTCCACATTTTCCTGTTTCTTTGTGAATCTCTGCTCCATCCTTTCTTCCCCATCTCTAAGAAGATGAAACAGAAGAAGAAGCTGGAAGCAATTGCCTATGAATTGCTGTTTAAAGTTCCCTGCCACAGTGGGATGCCCACATTCTTTCTCTTCATTATCAGAAGCTGCAGTGTGAGAGTGCAGAAATCTGCTGGACTTTTAATTGTCTGTGCAGCAGTGGAACAAGACCAAACCTCTCCTGATCACATGAATAATCTTCTAATCATTTTGGCATGCAATTTAATGACACAGGTTAAACCCAAGATAGGAGAATTAATGAGCATATACAAGACAAATTTTATTCAGTCTCTGTTATACTCATCCTGTTCTTAGCCTCTAGGTAAAATGAGCTAACAAGATATAGTACCAGGTAAAGCACTATGACTGTATGAATTCATTCAAAGCCTTTCTTCAACCTGTTGTTTCTCTTAGAAATTCTCTCTAGATGATGTAAATATAAAAGCATCATTTTTTTCTCTATGGAATTCATAAAAACCAGGAAGTGCAGGCCTAGCAATACACTAGCAATAAAACTGAGCTCCAATTTTGATTTCTTAGGTGACAGGATCGTTGGTTACCTGTTATCTCCATTCCTGAGATTTTTCCTGGCTCTAAATTAAGAGTTTTAACTGCAAACATGTGCTGCTCATTAGCTCTGCTACTGCCACACCTGCGCTGTTTCCCTGTTTATAACGGGCTTTTGTTTAGTTCAGGCTCCTAGATATCATTATATTTGCTGTTTTTTCAGTGGCTAGAAGATTTATCATTAAATTGACAGTTATTTATCATTAAATTGGCAGTTATTGGCATTTCTATCCTACAATTCAAGGACAACAGAGAGGACTGACTTGACAAACAGAAGCAAAGGGGTTTTAACCTAAAAGATGGGAAAAATTCATTGTTTGTGACTAGGTTAATGCTGAAGAACACTGTTTTTTAAAGTGGGCATCTCCTAAAGATTCGCAACAATTTGACTAGGAGTTGGACAGTTTTTTCATTAAATTAGATGAATCAAAGAGGGCTACTTTGTTTTGTAGTGCTGAATATGCTGGCATCAAAAAGCTAGGCTTTTTTGCCTAGAAATATAGATGTTGATATTTTAGACTTGCCTATGGTCTGATCGCTTATGCTTTGAAAGTAAACTGACACAGTCATCTTTTCTGTCTTCAGAGCTTGGAGCGAGAAGCCCGGCTATAAAGGCTGTGTAGTCAGTGAATATGTTGCTCTAGGTGTTGACTAATCCTCTCCTGAATAAGGTGTATGAGTCTGATAGTTCTTGATTGTGTACAAATAATTCAAGTGAGATACTTTATTTACAGACAGTGAATCTATGAATTTGGTGTAAGGCATCTACATACTTCCTGCAGCTGAAGAACTCAAAATATCTGTAAAATGAAGGAAGCCTGGTGAAAGAACCTAGCTAGCATGTTCTTTCCATGAACAACCATCTCTGACTTCTGTCTCTTCACAGAGGCAGCAAAAGGCTGGATGTAACTCGCTTCTTCTCAAACATGCTTTGTTTAGGAGCAAGCAGAGAGGATTAAGGTCTTACTATGGAGCTGCCTTTGGCTATTCGTTTTCGGGAATAAAAGGAATCCTTTAGTGAGATTGATAAATAGTGTGTTGATTCTGCCTGCCACTCAGCAGTAATGCTTAGCTGCTTCTGAACGCTTGTTATGCTATACTTAGCTTCCATCTTTCATGGCCATTTTCTTCAGGGGACTGAGAGGGAAGGGCAAAAACCTCAAACTAATAAAGCTGGTTCCTTTTTCTTCCTCAAGGTACTTCTTGAATTTCGAAAATTGAGTTTCTACTAGAACATTCAGGAAAAAACTTGCCATCAGGATGGATCTTTTAGTGCTTACAGAGTCTTTGGAGCCAGGGAATAGTGCAGTTTAAGGTGGGAATTATAAACCAGCACTTCCAGTGAGAGGTTGTACCACAAAGTCAGACTCTCTTTAATTACTAGAAACCTTACAGGGAAAATAACCTTAAGAGTCAGACATGATCAGGTGCAATTATTTTGCTGTACAGAAAGTCTGTTGGATAATAAAGCAGATCTTCATGTAATGGTAACATTGTTGCAAAGGCTGGAGATAAAACTGCTCAAAGCGACTGTATGGAGAGGCAAGGTGCAGGCGCCTGAATTTGCTTATTCTAAGGCCCCACACATCTTAATTTTTTTGTCCTCAGCTCCAGGTCTGTAAATGGGACAGATATTTTTTCATATCATGAGATTTTGTAGCCATTACTTTTTTGTTTGGTTGGTTTTGTTTTGTGTTGTTCTTTTTTTGGCAGGGGATGAGGTTTGTGAAGTACTTGGATGCCAGGATAACGAGGGCTATAGAAAAATCTTTTTAGGGAATTACTGATTCTGTCTTGGCAGAGCCTGAACAGCAGGTAGTAAATAAAACTTGAAGTCACAAAATGACTGGTGAATAGGAAGGAAAATATTGATTAGTCAACCAGGAAACATTTACTGTCCTTTTTGAGTTTCTGATTTAAGCAGGGATCTTGTGGAAAACAAGTTGCTGTAATTAAAAATGAATCATAACATATATGTTGAAGGGAAAAACGGATTAAAAGGTATCTGATGTTATTGAAGTTCTGAGCATTTCTCTTTGTGATTCTGTGTTCTTTATAGAGTGTGTGTGGGATTAGAAATAATAATTTACTTCTGCATTTAAGTGATGTAGTAAGAAAATAAAATTAAAAGTTAAATATTCTGGGAAGAGGAAGGCGGATACTGCATATGGCTTGAATTGCAGATCTGTTTGCATCAGGAAAGTAAATTTTTGCCAAGAATATCCTCATCATTGCAGTTCCATATTGCCCTGCTGCATAGCTCTTGGATCTGAAAGCAGTCAGGAAAGCACATTTGACAGAGTGGAACAATGCTGTGACAACAACAGGACCAGGTGTCTTTGTTCAAACTCATGGAAAGTGACTGACTGATGGGTAACATGAGTAATCCGCTGCTAGGAGTTCAGTCGCGTCTGTGGCAACAAAAGCACAGCTGCTCAGCTCGAGCTGGGTGCCTTGGCAAAGCTCCTTTGTGTAGCCTTCTAACAGCCTTTGAATACTCGGGGCAGGTTCGTATACACGTGCATTGCAATGTGGACTTCATGGTCTATTTCTCTTGGCAAATGCTCCCATAAAGAAACGTACTGAGTCATTTACTTGGTTGGTATAATTGACCTTTCCATAGGAAAAGCATGGAGCTAAAATCTAACTTGCAGATATTACAGATATATGGATTCTGCTAGAGGCTCTCAAATTCAGGCTCTGTCCTGCATCCTGGCATTCAAAAGTGTTCCTGGCCTTAATTTCCAGTGATGAGTTTTCAAATATGACTTCTGATCAAATGTGTAATCTTTCTGCATTAACTACACACTTGAAAATGTTGCCGGGTTCATAAAATAAAATATGAGAGCACTAGGGGGAAAAATAAAGAGACCTGTTTTACATAAATAAATTGTTTAATTTAGTATTTTTCAAGATATGTATTTTATTAGCAAAACTAGAATTACTTAAGTACTTAAGTGTTATTTTTCATTTTATTCTTTGGGCAGATAAATTAATTTGACCAACTAACTTATTGCTAAATCTCTTGCTTCTGATTCCTGAGGTACTATTAAATTATCATCTTCCCTTTCAAAAATATATTTGATGTTCACTTTCACCATTTTTCTACCCCCTCCTGCTCTCTGAGAAGGAAAAACATATTTTCTGGTTACTCTTCATGTAAGCCACCCACAAAGGTTAGGCCACATGATGCCTGAAAAACATCTCTAGTTTTATAATGAGTGTTTCTGGGTCTTCCACTGCTCCAACTCACTGCACTTTAAATTTCCAAAATTGTGTTGACATTAACGCTGTAACAAAGATTTTGAATGTTATTATTTGCAGGCAAGCTCTTTCAAAATAACAGGCTAATTTCAAGGCTTAGCCTGAGACATCTTTAGACACCCTGTTTTCAAAGCAGATTTCTTGTGTATACAGAGAAAATTCACACATTTTCAGCTAAACACTTCTAATTGCTAGCTTGATTTCCAATAACTTCAATAAAATATATAAAACAAAAGTTAAGTCTTATACTTGTAAGATCTACAAATTATGAGCTTCCACTTTCAGAAATTTGTTGTATATGTACAGCATAAAGTGACTAGAGAGTGATTTTCAGTCTAATAAACTGTATGGAAGAGGAAAACTGTAGAGGACTACGGATTTTTTTGTTTGTTTTAAGGAATAGAGATCAAGAGGCAGAAACCTGTGTACTTCACTCAGGAGGAAAATGTTAGTGCAGGACTCTTGTGAGTGAACTAATTCTGCCTGTTTATATTGCTATGGAGAGAAATGGGACTTCAAGTTATGTCTGTAAATAAATTAATTATTCCAAGATTAACCCGGTTAATTTTCTTCCACAGTTTCAAGTTCAAATCAAGCTAACTCAAAACCCTATCTTTTTTGTATCAGGGTTAATTACTAGAAAAAAAAACAGTATGCTCAAACAGTAAAGTTGTCAAGCAAATCAACAAAAGGCCAGAAAACTCTAAAAAGTGATGTAGTGTTATGCAAATAATAAAAATTCTTTTTAGTTATGTGTATATATTATGATACAAGCTATGATAATATCACAGCTAATGTTGCTGGGCTCTCTATTTTTCCACTGGACAGACTTTATAGTCTGCACAGACGTGCAGAGATGCTAAGGACTCTAAACTCCACACTTCAACAGGCTTGACTTTTTAAATGAGAAAAATAGTGGCCCCTGTTTTTATTGTTAGACATGACAGATTGGTTTCTGTCTTAAGCTTCCTGAAATACCTTTCCTGAACAATATTGCCAATATAGAAAATTTCAACAGAAATTTCACCAGAAAAAAACAATTGAAAAATGGGATACCAATATTATCTAGTGAGCCTCAATAAGAGGACAGATAGCACAGATGTGTTTTGGAAACAGAAATGTATATATAGTCACTGTATGAAACAGTGTATGTAGTTTCACTGTATGAAACTAACTGCAGGAGACAAAGGTAGTGCAATAACTAGTTTCTAACTGGATTAAACCAACCACGAATAATGAGCAGGTTGTTTCAGTGAAGATTTTTGACTGATGCTACCTCTCCAGTGTCATTAAGTCATTACTACATACAAAATACACAGCACCCAAGGATGGGTATATAGAAAATTGCTGGTTCCTTCTGCAGAAGCTGCATTCCTTTCTATTCATTCTGTGAGGTTTCTTAAACATAAATTCAAATAAAGAGCAACTTTAGCTCAACTATCTTTCCTGGGCATCCTAACAACAGACTAGTGATGTGAACCAAGCAATTAAAATGCAGAGTCGAAGTAGGGAGCTGCCAGAAAATACTACATTATGAAGAAATAACCTTTCATTGTAGGCTGGCTAATAGTCAGTCACTTGGTTCTATACCACCTACAATATTATATATGCTCCAAGGCAAGGAAGAAAAGAATCTTAATCTGAATCCAGATGCACAGTTTGATTTAAATAGCACACAATCCATCACTGTTTGTACTTGTGTGCATGAAAGAAAGAGGAGAGCTTAGAAAAAATAAAGTCAGCTGTTGCTTGCTGGATAGCAAAGCAGGACATTTGGTATATGTTGCCTCAGCTTTTTCTAGACAAGACCTATATCTTTCCTGGAGCAGAGAAAATATCCTCTTTTCATCACAAAATCCACTCCCTTACCAGCAATTTGAATATCGCCAGTGTCAATGTAGCTATAAATTTTTGAGTAGCTTTGGAAGAATGTTTTTAAGTCAGTTTCTATTAATTTTGAATAGTTCTTAAGTCTAATACATTTTTTTTTTCCTTTTATGCACCCAGTCAAATTTCTACTTCCAAGAGAACAGTTTCTTTTGTGTTGTTTTTTTTTCTACTACTGCTAACCCAAAAGTAAAAAGACCAACTACTCTGTGTGTTAAGATGATCATTCTAAGGGACAGTTGATTTTCTATTTTTTTTCTTTTTTTCTTTCTCTGCTTAATAAAATCTCAGCTTTGAACACCAATCTCATACTCCAAATTGGATACTTGTTATGTCAAATTTTAAAGAAAAGCCACGGGAGACTTCAGCTATCCAGGAGTCATTGAGGAAGCTGATTGAATCAGCTGAAGTGCACTCACATTCCACTGAAAGTTTTGCAGGATTCTTCTGTTTTCTTAAAAGATTTAACAACCTGAGTCTGGGTTGAAGATCGTCCTTAAAGGATGAAATTTAAAATAATCAATCAGAACTCATGTTTATGGAAGTTACTTTGGTAGCAAGATATTGCCTATGCTTCAGCAACAGAAGAGATTAGACATGACTAAATTTTTGCATATGCTATATAGCTTAGATTGGTTTTTCTTAAGTTCGCTGTTTTATTTTTTTTCCTCCCAGTCCCCAAGCATTGTGTGTGGGAGGGGACCACAGGGAGGATGGGGTGGAGATGCCCTGGGAGGCCACTTCAGTCTGATTGTCAATCAGCTGTGGTCCACTCCCCGATTCTAGAAGGTTCCCTGCCCTTCCTTTTCCTATTAGATCTCGCTGTAAGACCACCCTCTCTCCTCACTCTTATTGGTGTACCGCCATCATTCCACCTCGACTCCTCCCCTGATCCCTCTTCCCATTGGTTACATGTACCCTGGCCCCGCCCACCTTCTCTCTGTTATAAACCCTGGCTGCAGCCTTGTTCTGAGCTCTGCTCCCTGGCTTCCCTTCTGCTGTGGTTATGTCTTTGCTCTTCTTCTCTCCTCACCCTCATCCTTCCTGGGCCCTTTGGCTTTCCTATAATTAACCCAGTTGGACCCTCAGCCATGTCT
>LTAT01000004.1:39774203-39786476 GCA_003286495.1 Chlorodrepanis virens
TATATTATGTATCACTCTGCTATGTCAGAAACACTGTGTGGCATCAAACATCTCCAAATAAGTAAATTTTACAATAAACATTACCTATTCCATACATAGAATATCTAAAAGAACCTGATCAGAATATGTTGAACACTGACATGTGGCTTTAGGGAAAGGCTTTTCTTGTCTTAAAAGTTAGAGTAGAGGAATGGTAGGGCATAGCAATCACTTTTCGGCATAAAGGAGGAGAAATGAGACACCAGTTCTCCAGTTCACCAGTAGGATTGATGATGATATTGACTTTATTTAACTTCAGTAGTGTCATTTAAAATGCATGAAGAGTGAAAGTTCCAAGCTTGCAGATGATAAGCATTTACCCCTGAAGTAAGCTAAATGTGCTTCCTTGCCTCAATGGTAAAGCAGTCTAAAACAGCCTTACAAAACAAAGAAAAAAAAGCTGAACTTTCACATAGGCGATTATATAGACAACTTAACTCCTGAGAAACCAAACTAAAGCAAATTGTGCCAAATGCAAAACCAGAAGCTCCAACACAGCAGGAAAAGTTTGGATTGACAGTTCTGTGAAATATTTGGTTCAATGTGCTGTTTGCCATTCCTGTAACAGTTTTCAATATCAGGGTGGTTTGAGGGAGTAGATGGGATGACAGAAAGTGCCTAGGCCTGAATGGTCTTTCTAAATAGTATATCTGTTTTGGAGACAGAAGCTGAGCTAGGCGCTTGCTAGGATGTGCCTGTGCATGCCATGTCTTTGATTGCATTCAGATAGTGAGCACTAGCTGCTGGTAGTCTCTTTGTGCAGTGCCAAAGTCCAGACAGTGCAATAGTGCAGTATCTTCCTGTCTCTGATGAGGTAGCAGAACATGGTTGCTACAGTGGAACTAAAAGCCCTGCAGATAAAATGACATTATCAGGTTTGGAAGCACGAGCGCAAAATGTGAGCAATGGCCACTTTTTTTATCACTGTGTAGAATGAGTTCCCATTTGTTCTCTGAAGCACAATGATTAGGCAAATGTTTCTAGTCAATTCTGAATGTATTAGTTTTAATCTGAATAAAAGATCATTTGTGCACCTCCTCGGGCAGAGAGCATGCATATTTTCCAGTTATTGCAGTTGTCCTAATGAGTGGCTGCTTGGTTGTGTACTAAGCCCTCAGTACCAGGCTGCTTCTCTGGATTAATAATCTTTGTGATATTTCATTAATATTCATTGTTAATTAACACTTATGGAACAGAGAAGGGAATGTGCAGTATAGCATGAGTTTTTTCCATCATTTTAACTTCATTAATTCAATATCATGTTTTTTCATCTATTTTTCATAATATACTCTGCCTAAGAAGAACAATATTTGGCAGAATTAATCTTATAGTAGATAAACAGCTTGATAAAAGCAAAAGTTTTTTCAAAGCATCCTAAACAATTATTCATATCCTCTCCATTGAGACAAATCTTCAAATTTCCCTGTCTGCTATTCTGCTAAACTGTTGCACAACAACATATTTTTTCTTGCATTTATGTCATTAACGTTGCTGCTTTTGTCAAGGACTAGGATGTATTGTGGCAAACCTTGAAGGGAAAGATTTTATCTTCTGTTGGACCAGTTAATATAACCTTGGGGAAAAAAAAAACAAAACCAAACAAGCTTTCATGTATACCAGTTCTTCCTGCCATTAGAAATCATATTGGATGTCAACACTTTCCTCTCAAAGTTTTTTATCTATACATATGCAAAATAGTCAGTGAAGGATGGAGAAAAAAAGCAAAGCACAACACACTCTAACCCTTCAAATCCACAAGATTATCAATTCAAAACATTTTGTTTCCCCCAAAATTATTTTCACATCAGAAAAATATTACTTTAATTAAAAAAAAATAAAAACCAAAAGAACAAAGAAACAAACAAACAAAACAACCCACTAAAAAACCCCAAGAGCATTTATAGTTCTTGATAAAGGATCAATTATAAAGTTTTCTGGAAAGAAAGACAATATAGAGGAATTAATATTAAAAAAATCCTCTGAATTACAATACAGTATCTATCTTCATATCTATGATGAAGACAAATCCAGCCAAATCCTCCATTAATTTCAGTGATAAAGAGAAAACATCAGAGTGAAACCTTTTAGAAAATCAGTTTTATCTTTAAAATACTGAAGAAAATTCACCCTTCTGTGAAAAGGCAAAATTAGCATAAGTTTTGTTTGTAAGTTGAAATCTGGATCAAAATGTTGCAAGGCTTATACACAGCATTTCTATTGCACAAAAGGTCAGCTGTTGTTTTGGCTGACATTCTTAATATAGTAATATCTCACAGCTGGTAATTTGCAGCCAGTAATAGCCAGATGGTGCTTTTTCTAAGGTGAATTTAGAGCATTTTGAGCAGTTGTAAATGTGAGACTCATAGTAGCACAGCAACACAGAGAATTCTAGAGCTCTTTCTTTCTGGATTCAATGGCATGCTTAATCACAGCCAAGACCAGACATGCCCTACATGGTAGACTGAAATAAGGGACCTGTGATAATAAGGCATAAAAAAATTGCTGTATTTTTGACCTCTGTCAGACTTAAATTTCAACTCACAGAGCTCTTTGCTCTCCTGAGAATGCTTATTTTGAGATTTTCTGCAATTTTTGTACCTATTTTGGCAGACTTTTTTTTTAATTGCTGCCTTATTATGCCAGGTGTCCCCAGTGCCTATGTAAGACATTTTATATTACCAGAAACTAATGTTATGAGGTTTTGGAGAGCTGAAACAGGAGATAAAGGTGTGGCTCTGAAAACATGTATATCTGGAATAAAATTAGTCAAAAAAAAAACAAAAGTGGAGAAATAAATAATATGTTTGCCATATTCATGCAGCAAGACTATGTAGTTCTTGTCTTTAAGGAAACCTGCTTAGTAAAATCTTGTTACCATGTTCAGTTCCAAGCCTGAAGAGTTTATAATGGGCCAGGGAATGGTAAATGATGAGCTCCACAGATTTCTTGCCAGTTGATAATATTTTCTGAAAGCTATTTAAGGTAATGGCTCGACATAATAATCTGCTTTCAGACTTAGACCCATTGTCAAGTGAAAGACATCTGAAACCAAGAAACTCCTCATCTCCCTATCCCTTAGGAACCTTTACAGGAAGCATATATATATATATTTAAGATAAAATGTTAAAAAGAGTCTTGTGAAATAATTTTGGTAGTCCTGGATTTTAAGGCAAAAATCCTTGTCCTGGTGATATATACTAGTCTCCAGGGTTTTTGTTTTGTCCAGTGAGCAACAAATTTACCAGTATTCATTTGTAAATTTTCCTTGCAGTTGAGCTAATGGTATGTGCAGTAACAAGAAGAAAGAACATTGGACTACAGGGATCTGAATGGTTATAGAGTCTAATCTCTCCCAGCCGCAGGCAACGAGCCACATGTATGCTCTCACTTAGTGGGAGAACACAAATCCAAAGGAAAGTGCTGCCATTTCATCCCAAACAGGGCAGAAGTGTGAAGATCAAGCAAAATATCTAAACAAAGGATTATAAAAATAATTTTTTAAAGAAGTTAAACTGCAATGGAATTAATATTTAATGAGGATTGGTTGGAACTAAGTTTGCTATATCTAAAACTGTTTAATACTGTTCTTGTTTAACTAGAAGACGGGGTTTATAACTGAATAAAGAGAATTGTTTTCCCCTTGAAATTGTTTTGTATATATCCATAATACCTGCATATCTGTACCTTTTATAAAGGTGGAAGAACTCTTGAATTGAGCTTTTGGCTGAAGGACTCAGGGCTCTCAGCTAGTGAGGGATGCTCTCTGCTTGGGGAGACCACGGCTCCTGTCTGTTGTCCTCCCAAAGACCTGAGGTAGGCATGCTTGCTGTGTCCTCTTACATCAGCAGGGAGCACAGCTCCTTAGAGTGGTGGGAGTGCTGCAACTAGAAACCCTTTCTGTGCACCTTTCCTAGACTGTGTAGTGAAAACGAAATGCTCAGATAGTAGAGGCTCAGTGCCTCATGAAGGTCATGGGTTTATGGTGCCTGTATCCCTCCCTGGGAAATAGGTCAGCCTAAGGGGTGTGAGTTGTGCAGCTGCTTTCCTCTTTCCAGGGGAAGAAGTAAGTGAGGTGGGCAGTGAATGTTTGGAAATGTCTAACAAGAGTGTTTTATGACTATCATAAAACTCCTGATTCTTTATTTTTTATATTTGCAATATAGTTTTTTTGCAACATAGTTTTCACCCCTTTTCTTCCTTTCTGATTTTAAACTCATAAGTAGTTATATCCAGAAGCCCTGTCTTGATTTTTGTAGTAACAAAGTCTTCTGTTTGGAGACAGAGAACTCAGTGATGCAGCCAGATATTTCAAATCTCTATCAATATATGTCTACATTTTCACAGAGCCAAAGGTTCACAGACCTCCCAAAGGGGAGGTCATTTTGTGATAGGGATCTACAGGGTTTCTTTGTTCTTGCAAGTTGGGCCAGTGGCAAACTAGAGGTGCTTTTAGAGTGTACCTTAGTGAGTCATGATATATTCCAGCATTCTGAGCTTCTTCTGAGAACTCAAGTAGCTCAGATTTTTGGCAATGTATAAAGGTGTCTCAGACACAGAAAATAATTTTCCAATGAGTTGCCAAAAGATGAATAAGTATTTTATTTCCTTATACTGGATAGCATAGTGAAGTATTATATTTCCCTGTTTTAGCATCTGATAAAGTTATTCTGTGTAATTTTTTGGTTGACACGTAGTAGTTCATAATGAGTCAATAATGTGCACTTTTATCCCAGAAAGCCAAAGCCTCCTGGGCTGCATCAAAAGAAGTGTGGTAAGTCAGGGCAAGGGGGAGAATTCTCCTCTCCTTTCCTGAGGTCCCCTTGGAGTGCTGTGTCCAGCTCTGGTGCACCCAACATAAGAGGGATGTGAACCTGGTGGAGTGAGTCCATGGGAGGGGCAGGAAGATGACTAGAGGGCTGGAGTACCTCTGTTTTACAGAAAGGCTGTGAGAGATGGGGCTATTCAGCCTGGAGAAGAGAAGGTTTTGAGGAGATCTTGGCGATCTTATAGTGCATAAAAGGGGCCTACAAGAAATCTGGAGAGGGACTTTTAACAAGGGTATGTAATGACAGAACTTAAAGAGGGTACATAAATTAGATGTTAGGAAGAAGCTCTTTATTGCTGATATGGTGAGGCACTGGCACAGGTTGCCCCCACTCTCATTCCTGGCAATGTTCAAGACCAAGGTGGATGGGACTGTGAGCACACTGGTCTCATGGAAGGTTTCATTCTAAATGATGGGGGGTATTGTAACCAGTTGATATGTAAGATTTTTCCCTAGCTAAACCATTCTATGAAATATGATTTTTGTAACTGATTTGAGAAAGATCCCAGTAAACCAGTGTCATCCCAACCACACTTGGAAGCTGTAAGAGAGGAGGAGAGACACCAAAGTTAACAAAAGATGTGATGTTTCCCAGGGGCATATAGAATTATATTGTTTTGTGTGACATGTAATTTTCTTTTTTCCATTTATGTTTAGAAAGTGCTAAATGACTGCTTTCTGCCATACAGAGCTGGGAGGAAGAAATGCATGGCTGGAGGACAAAGATTTATAAGCCAAAAACTGCAGGGAACTTAGTGGTGCTGTAAGTAAATGTCTAGCCCAGTGACACCCCAGTGAGGGTCAGACCTTTGAGGTGAAGTAGCTATCAGAAAGAAGTGAGTTGTTCTACTGGATATGTAGGACAGAGAGAGATTACCAGCAGGAAAGGAATTAAATCTATTTGTGCCTCCAGGACACTTTGTTATAGATTTGATCCATTTATGCTTCTAAAAGGTTGTTTAAAACCCTAATTAGCAACAGGAAACCTGAAGGACTTGAACTGCAATCCATTGTTTTGTTTAATGTAGAATGTGGTGAATCTTGCCCAAAGCACCAGAGACAGGAATGGGAAAGCTGCTTGTTCTGTGTATAACAAAGTGCAATGTGCATTGCCCTCAACCTTAGCTTTTCCCCCTAGTCTTTAACTTAAAGAACTAATTTGAGCAAGACAGAATTCATTAATTTTACCTAACTATAGCCCAGGAGGAAGTTGGGCAAAATTGCTAATAACTGTGTCTCTAAATGTGGAGTTGCTATTTGTACAAAGCCTGTCTGAGCAGAACTACTCTTAAAACTGCATCCTGCGTGACTTACATCTCTTAACTCAAGAGGGCAAAATGCAGTGAGTGAATAGTACAAGTTAGCATAAGCTTTCATCTTAAACAAAGATATTAGTGCTACATGGAGGTAAAAATTAACTGTGAATAACCAGCAGACATCATTTCATATACTGATTTTTCACAAAGGCTTACTTAACAAGGGAGGAAGGAGGAAGCAAAGTACAAGTTGTTGACATAAAACGTATAAAATCTTATTACTGCTTTACTGAACTGACCAACTATTTAAACCCTTCTAAATACTTTTTGTTTGATGAACAGAAACATAATGATTCTCAGAGAAACCAAGAAATAGACAGGTGAATCTGCTTTGTGAGAAATGGATTTGAAATTTTAAATGCTGTCATGGTTTTAATTTACCTTAAGCTTTGCAAATATTATGCATGTTACTTGCATTATTTATATATTTCTTTTGTTCCCTACAATTGCTTTGTGTTGCTGTGATCTCAGGTACAGCAATACTGCAGTGTGATACATGATACAAAACTATCTTTTTTTTTCCCTTGGCAAAGTCCACATGCTAAATTTTATTGTCCAACATTCCTAGGAATTCAAAATGAAAATGGCTGGTTGAGAAAGATTATTCATATGCTTTCTAAAAGGAGAAATTTTTTTAAAAGATATATTTAAACAGGAAAGGGTAATGTTTTCAAGCATTAACTAATACTGCACAGCATACTAAGCTGACTTCAAGCTGGGATTCATGCTTTTGCATCATGTATTATCTCTGGTGAAGATCTAAATTCTGGCACTAATAAGGCTATTACATCTGGTTTTAAATGCTCTTTCTGAATTGTTTATTTTTTTCCATTTAATACGAATGCTGATATTAGAGGTAGAAGACAGGATTATTTGGGGTTTTCCTAGAATTTTCATATGGAGTTATTTCTGCTGAAATTATGGTCTTAGCTTAAATCTTTTTTTTCCCTTCCTCTCCTCTCTTCAGCTTTATACTTGTTTCTGATACACTGGCAGTTAAAGGATCATGCCCCTATCAGAGAAAACATGTTTGTTTTCTCAAAACTGTCTCTCATCTCTAACTTGCCTATGAACCCCTGATCCATCAGAATATGCTTGCAACAGGATGTTAATATTTTCAGCTGTCCAAAGCAAACTGTTACTGCAATTGCACAGAATCAGCTTTTTCACCTCTAGATTGCCATTCTCCCTTGAAGTCTACATAGCCTTTAAATCAAAACTATATACTTTTTTTGATAATCAGAATGGTCTGGGAATTAATGGAGAACTGATAAGCAACAAATTTGTTCAATTTGGGAATAGGTCAAAACAAACTGAACATTCAGAAATGCCGTAGATGGCATATCAAGATATGCCAGAGGGGGAAAAAAAAAATCAGGACTCAATAAGATGTCTTGATTTTAAAAACCTAGGAATAATGCTGAAGGTTTTTTTACTCAGCAATCCCCACTATTGCCACTCTGCTCCACGTATTTAGTTCCAGCCACTCACCTTTTCAAAAATAAGATATGAACAATAAAATAGTGCATAATATTCCTTGAACTAAAACCATTCTCTATGCATTTGTCTTGTGGAATCCATCAATTTGGGATGAGCTAGAGGAAACATTTCTTTGCTGATGTTTATAAGTGTTTTACCTGCTGTATCTGACAAGTCCTTTCTCAGAGGAAATATGAAAAGCTAAATGCATAAATATATTTATTTTGTTTTATTATGTTTTATTTTATTTTATTTTCTAGAAAGTTTGACTATGTGCTACACACAGTGGACAGGCAGAGGGTAGTCTGGATCCCCCCCACAATTCCCTACCCTGCCACCTCTAAAGATAATTTCAGATACCTAAAGGAAGGCTTGTTTTTGTGGAAGAAGAATAGATTTTAATAATTTGAAGACATCATAGCATAGTTTACTAGAGACATTGTTGAGATAATTTCTGACAGTTCGTGTGGAAAAATATTTTTTCTTCCTCAAGTAGATGTTGTCACATTGCAGTTGGATTAGTTAAAACCAGCTGCATTATACTTGTCACAGTAAGTACTTCAGTGTTTGGCTCATTTGCATATTATTTGTTTAAAAAAATGATGTTGGGGTTTTTCCTTTAAAAATTAAATTGTTTTCTATCACAGTTTGAGATGCCACCTTCCGATGCCATAGCATGTGGACAGCTAAATGCTTGAGACACTTACCTGTCAATGCCACTCTTCAGGTAATAGTGGAGTGACTGATACTTCCTACTGATATTTATTTCCAAATAAGAACTAAGAGCTTAATTATAGTATTGGGTAAATTCTGTACCTATTTATTTGGTTTCCCAGGATTTAGAGAGGAAATATCCCTGAGTATAGCAGTGCCTAAAAATACTCTAGAAAAGAACAGTTTAACAAATATCTGCAGAAAAGATTCTCTGTAAAATAGTGTTAATTACAGAGTTGACTGAAAAGAAGCTTTTGGAGTGCCTATTCAATAGCAGGGGATTTTAGAAGGTACAGGGAGCCAGAAGACTTGATTTAACCTTTTAAAAGGGATAGGCTTTCAAATTATCCACTCCTTGTCCACTCTCTAGCTTTATCTGCAGATATGCTGAGCAATGGAAGCTGCTTCTTAAATTTGTTCTTTTGTTTGTATGTCTGTTTTATGTCTGTTTACATTTATTTTCCTGCTTTAAAAGGTACTACATAATTTTTTAAAAAAGAAAGCATATTTTCATCAGTGAAAACTTACTAATTCCATACATCCTTGTGTACATGATTGTGCCCAGAAATAAAAGTAGAGAAATTCATTTGTATAATCCAAATGCTGAGACACCAAACAGCGAGAAGTGTTTTTTGTAAAGTTTCAGTTTTTGTAATTTCTTCAATACAGAAATAATCAGAGCTAGGTCTTTGTAGATGGTGAGGATTTATAACAGTGTCATTTATTAATGTGAGAAGGCATCAGTTCCAAATTTAAAACTGCTAGTTTTGACACAGTTCTTTTGAAAATTCAACAAACAATTTTACTAGCCTTGATTTCTAATGTGCATGAGTGCCCCATAGCTTTTCAGACTTCAGAGTCTCTAATCCTGAGGCTCTGAGGACCTGTGTATAATTTACAAATTCAGGATTATTCAGTTCTATACAAATACTGTGATTTCTGGAATTCACTGTCTCATCCATGGCTTTAAATGGTGTCTGTCATGTCCTGCTTACAGGACAAAATGAAAGACATCATTAACTTGGAACACACTTAGTAGTGTTGCAAAATATGCTTAACAAACTGAAAGACTAGAACAGTGATAATCTTATAATATTTCCTATATGAGGTGGCATTTATAAAGCTTGTTTTTTTCAGGAGAAAATAATTGCGAAGAGTAGTTTTTAAGTGCTTTCAAAACACTTTGACACATGCCATCTGAGGTGGTAAAGCTTTGGTGTCTAAACCTGAACCAAATTTCAAAAAAGTAATTTTCAATGATAGACAAGAAATATGGAAGGCTTCTTTGAAAAGGACAGTCTTAAACACCGAAAGGACTAAGTGAACAAATTGTACTTAAATTGCTGGGTTATTTTTATTTAAGAAATGAGGTTGCTCTTGAATGACATGTTTTTGCACCATGTCAACAACCAAACCCTGTTCCTAGATGTAAATATGTAATTGATAGCATCCCTTGATGTAAGCCTTTTGCACTTCATATATCTGTTGAATGTGAAGAATTAAGTAGAAAACACAAGAACTGGGGGGAGAGCAAAGGGAGAAGGGTAGTGGTGGTGAGAAGGGGGGAAGTCAGACTGGAAGATTATGAGTGATAAAATTTAAGAGGTATTGGTGCTGTTTAAGACAGATAACCAATATGTCTGCAATTGGTTGCATTGGCAATTTCACAAACAAGAGTTGAGAGGGGGAACAGCCCCACAAACATTAAGGTCTGAGAATGACTGGGAGGAAAGGCATTTTCTCTTTGTCCTGAGTAGGACAGAGAGTGAGCGAAGGGCTGAGCTGGTGCTGGGCAGCCAGCCAAGGTCAACACTTCATGAACTAAATTAAGGATTGTTCAAGCCTGAACCCTACCTGGATCCCTGCTGGTGTGAAGGAGGGGCAGGGTAGGTGAGCTCACCTGGGCAAGGCATGCCTTGGTGCTTGGATTCACAGGCACAATGGGAGCAGTGACAATGGAGCTGGCAGGCAGCCTGGTTGTTTTACAAAACATTTCAGTGGCATTTCGCAACACTTTTGCAACACCACATTAAGCTTTAATGCTATTCCCTTGCTAAATTGTGGGGAAAAAATAAATAGACAAGAGGTAAAATTTACATCCTTATGGTAGTTGATGAAGCATAGTTAGGTCCAGTGCAAATTGCCCAAGGGCCCACAATATCTACTACAGTATACTATACAATGCAGGTATAAAATCCAGATGCACTGGGAAGCTTAGATAATATTATTTCATGCATAATTTCCTATTTCCTGCTGGTTTATTTTCCCACTTTCCTGAGACTAGCTATTAAGTTTATCATTAATTATTGGTTTAATATCTACTGTGTACTTAATAAAAAAGTAAAAAAAACAAAGTCTGTTACTTTCACTTTTTTTTTTAATCTTTGCTATGGTTGTGGTAGGTTTTTATGGAAATTCTTTTTTATCAGGTTATTGCAGTATTTGCAGTAATTTCCTTATTTTTTTTCCCTCAATTTTTATTTGTAAACAAGTGTCTTGCTCAGAACCAGAATCATATTCTTTTTGTCATAAACTTCCAGTGTTGGCTGTGGTTCTGTAGAAGGAATTATTCATTTTCTGACTTCAGACAGGATGTTGTATTATTATATTACTTTAGAAATAAAGGCAACATAGAAGGATTACTTGAATATATCTAATTTGATCCACACTGTAAACTGCTGTTAAAAATGAAAAAAACCTCTTTAGAGTAACTTGGCCAGATCCATCTCAGAAAAGTTTTCTTCCCACAAGTATTGAAATCTATCATGCACCTCTAAAAGGGTAGAAACAGGCAATCCTTGCTATTTTTCTTGCCTAATGTTAAGGCATTTCAGAAAGGCACCTGAATTTAAGCATGTGATTAAGGAACTATTAGCATGATGAAAGTCTCTGAAGTGTACAGCTGAAGGAGTCTCTCCTCGAGCTGTGATTGTATTGTTTCTTCCCTTCAAAAGGACTTCTAATGGTTTTCTTGTTTGTGCATTTAGAAACATTGATACTGCTCCTTGACTTTTGAAAAACTTCTTGGGTATTGGCAGAGCATCTCCAAAATGAAGGAGTGGAGGTATGTAGTGAGACAGAGCACTGCATCTTTAGAAAAGTATTTTTTTAGGCTTCAGTAGTGAAAAGGGACTGGCTTTTTCTAAAACACTTTTTTCTTTTTCACTACAGTGATGTCCTACTTTCACTCTTGTCCTGTTGGTACCATTCTCACATTTTAAGGCAAGCAATAATAGAATCATTATTAACATATTAAAAGAAGAACCTCTGTTTTGACACATGTTTTTAAAGTTTTTCTTTATACCTAATGAAGATAATTTTAATTGAGATGAGACTATGACATCTATGAAAGACTGTTGCAGGTGTTTAAATTCTCTTCTGCTACTTCAGCCTGTTACACTGCCTCCTTCCTCTGGTGTTTTTGAGTTAGGATCCATCACGTTTCCCCCAGACTCATTCTCACTATTCGGCACTTCATATACTCTGCCTGTCACTTTCTTGATTTTATTATCATGAGCTGTGTCGCAATAGCAAAGCCCCACTAAAAAAGCTTTTGGTATTTTTGATCTTCTGTCTTTCATTGCATTCAGCTGTAGGTTGTGGGTCTTCTTTAAATCCCCAAGATAGATGCAATTCAAGGAGCTGCACCCCTTATCAGCTCCACTGCTGTTGTTTCTATTTTATCTTAATGTTTCATCTCCTACAGTGAGCGTTTTTTTTTTGAGGCGACACCCTCTTACTAGTTGGAGATACACTGTTGCCTGTAGTTCTGGCACTGGTGCAAAGGAAAGTGAAACATTTGTACTCTTTAGAAGGCTGTTTTAAAGAATTAGGATCCATTGAGGCCTGGAATCAGGAAGGGCTGATTATGTTCAAGCGACTTAACTGTGCAGAAATGTG
>LTAT01000004.1:39786486-39808373 GCA_003286495.1 Chlorodrepanis virens
AAGCCCCACTAAAAAAGCTTTTGGTATTTTTGATCTTCTGTCTTTCATTGCATTCAGCTGTAGGTTGTGGGTCTTCTTTAAATCCCCAAGATAGATGCAATTCAAGGAGCTGCACCCCTTATCAGCTCCACTGCTGTTGTTTCTATTTTATCTTAATGTTTCATCTCCTACAGTGAGGGGTTTTTTTGAGGCGACACCCTCTTACTAGTTGGAGATATACTGCCTGTAGTTCTGGCACTGGTGCAAAGGAAAGTGAAACATTTGTACTCTTTAGAAGGCTGTTTTTAAAGAATTAGGATCCATTGAGGCCTGGAATAAGGAAAGGCTGATTATGTTCAAGCGACTTAACTGTGCAGAAATGTGAGCAGTGGAAACTTAGGCAGCTTGCATGGCATAAACAAATTGCATTGTTTACAACACAGAAACTAAATGTGAAAGGTTGTACTGACCTTCTTCAGAAATTAAATTACAGGTGGGACGTTTCTGTTAATGTAGAGCTACAATTACTTTTTGTTTGTAACAAAGAGTAAGGTAAAGACAGATTGGTAACAATAAATGTTATAACAAGTAATAGAATTTTCTGATGCAATTCTAACAAAGTGATTTGAGACCAATAGAATCATTCCTAGTGTGGTCATGCATATGCTTAAGTGATGCTTTGCAATCAATGTGTGCGATTGATAAATCATAAAGAATTGTTGAAAAAGGGACTTCCCTGAGTTACACTTCTGGATGTCGTGCAATCCTCCTTCTGCCATCCAGAATTCCTATGCACTTTTGTTTTGGTTTGGACAAGGAATGAATGAATGCTAGGCCCCTTTTCAAAGACAGCTTATGCTGATAATGGCAAAGAATGAAAATAATATTTCATATTTTGGATAGGTTTTTCTGGAGACTAGAAATGTATTTATTGGTTAATCTGTTTATTTTATCAAAGGAACATGATACTTCTTAAATTATTTGGGTTTTATTTTATATTACATTGTTGGTTTATTATATCATATGTTCTATGTGTATCAAATATCTCTACAGTGTATGTTTTAATTCAGGTTTAGTATCTTGTTATCGGGAACCTGACCAGTATATGCTGTCTTTTAGTTTATATCAGTAAAGATTGATGTAAATCCTAATCTAGTTGGAGACCAGAATTTAATTCAATATTATATATTGAATTAAAATTTTCAGTTCTATCTATATTTATGTCTGGCTGTTCTGCTAAGGAAAGGCTTTGTGGAAGAGCTAAACATTTTCTGTTCAGTCCCTCTCTTTCCACAGTCACCCAGGTTTTTTTTCTGTTTCCACAATCTTTTGTTTCTTTTGGTAACAAAGTCAGTACCAACACTATTCACAGGAGCAGAGGCATATAGGCTGAAATGTTTGCTGAACTATGTAACTGTCTAGAAACCAACTTTTATCTGAAATAGATAAGGCAAACAAAAGATTTTTTTCCACCAATAGGTGGGGTTTTTCTCTTTCTTCTAAAGGTTAGTCTTACACCAGAATAAAGTTGATGTATGCAATGTAAATATTTTAAAAATAATGAATGCTAGTTTACAGGAGTTTCTGGGTTTGAAATTATAATGAGCTTAAAAGGTTCCTTAAATTGTATTTCCATCACTTCAAGAATTTCTTTTTACTTCTGTAGCACCTTCCATAACACAATCTGCAGTTCTTTTTCAAGGGCTTGCGTGTTACTCAAGCAATGCAAAGGGAAGATTTGATATCTACTTGTTTTTACAACACCTTGTAAAAATGTTCTCTTACCTCAAAGGTGGAAAACAAACCCCTAACAAACCTGAATTGAGAGGCCAGGGTGACTGTATGGAGAGTGACAAAAGTAATTTTATGGTTGCATCTTCATCTCTTATATACTATTCATGAGTGTCCTGAGATATAAATACTGATTTTTTTTTTTTTTCCAGAGTACCCAGTAAAAATTGAGAGCCATGAAATGAAGCACTTACAGAGAACATAAACCCGTTCAGTAGACTGGCAGTGTATAAATTTCATAAAGTCCAAAAATCTGCCTGTATTCCAAGTTACAACTGTATTCCAGTTGATGTTTCATCTGTAAATGCAATATCTATTGCCATGAATTAGCTTTGCAGTTTTTAGTATGTCAGCTTCCTCGGAGAAATCAATGAGCATAATCACAGATCTTACTGTTTACTTATAAGAAGCAATATATGTAGACTTCATAAGATTTCTATTTTTAGTCTAATCATACATAACACATAAACTCACATGAAAGATGGGAGAACCGGAGCTTCTCAGGATCTGTAGTCTACAGAGAGATACCTTGATGTTTTCTGATCAAGTACTGAAGGACTTCCAATACATCTGGTCTTTTCTTTCTATATGGTAATGTTTAAATCTGTGACAGGAGTTGTTTTTTTAAACTGAATTTTAGATGATTTCATTTTATTTAAGTCCAGAATTTGGATGTTCAAAATTGTGACAAAATACTTAAAACCTGTGAGCTTTCTTACATCTATAGTCTTATTTATAACTGAAGTTTTCTTTCTCTGCAGCAGCTTAATCCCAATCTGTCCAGCAGTTTGGCTTCAATCTGATGCACAATCCTAAGATTTTGGGCAAAGTCTATTTGTTCCCTTACTCTCTACCCTCCTGTGTCTTTATCTAGAAAGGAAGAAACTAATTGTCTGCTTGGCCTCTCTACCTGCAAAACAGCAAGTTCAGTGCTGATTCTTTTACGTGGTGAAGTGTCTGTAGGTATTAGAAAACATGGAGGTCAAGCCTAGGAAAGGAATGTTACTCAAGAGCTCTCACTTTCCTGACCATTTCCTTCAGCTAAATTAGGTTACATCTGGCCACCTACCAGTGTTGGTGCTCTTTTGAATTACTTATTCAAAAACCTAATTCTTACTTGGGGGGGGTCCCACCTTGGTCCCAAATGCCTTCCCATCAGGTGCTCCAAATTGCTTGGGGGGGGTCCCACCTTGGTCCCAAATGCCTTCCCATCAGGTGCTCCAAATTGCTGTGACAGTGAGTTTATATTATAGCTTCATTTCTTGTTCTTTGCAGGACTAAGCTTCCAATGCTAATTGCAGAGTTCACCAGCTGAGAATTGAGTAGTCAAAGGTTAGCCAAGATTTTTGTGCAGGATGAAATCTGGAGGAAAGAAAGTGACATCCATAGTCAGAACTGAAATCTACTTGTAGTGATCTGCTGGTAAAGTTCTTGAAAAAATTTTTAGATTTTGAGATTTTCATTGTTCTTTTTATTGGTAGCCTTGCAAAAAATATTGTATTAAAGTTCTAAGCCTTGGACGCTGAAATGCAGCAAGGCAAGAGAGAGAGATGAGCCGACAGCTAGTAATTCAATAAAATAGCCTTTTAAATAATATAGGAATAATTATTTTCTTTTGCCTAATCTGCCCTCTAGAGAAGACTATTGGAATAAATCTGGTGTCCCTTCCAATGCTGGGAACATCCTGTTCATGCATCATCAGAGAGACCACAATTAGTATCCATAGAAGGCTGGAGAGATCCTGTCCAAGGAGAGAGGTTGCTCTCTTCTGATCCTAATTTTCTCACAAGCAAACCTCTCCATTCATAAAGGATGTTCTCATGAAGGCTTCTCACAGCACCTCCAGTTCAAGGGGAGGTCATACAGGTGGTGTAATTGCAGCACCAAGGGGGAGCTGCCTGCATGCTTTTCTGCCATGATGAGCTGGCTGAGTTTGTCCTGCAAGCAAGGTGTTTGAGCAACAGCACACATCCTGAAGCTGCACTGGACAGGTGGCCCAGCCAGCATAGGCCTCAGGTCAGCTGTGATGTGGATCACTGACTTCTGGGGGTATAGGAGCCCCCCAGTCAGAATGACATCCCTGCACCTCTTGATCTGCATAGACTCTCCTGTTCCCAAGCATGAGAAAAGTTTCAGGTTATTTTGGGAAAATGTTCAGCTATCAGAGTTTCCTGACAGGCTGGGATGTTCCCTCTGCCCTACCACCTACTGCTGCAGCACAGGCTGGCATTGGGCACAGCAGCAGGTCCCCCTGCAGTGGCTACTCGTGCTGCATACAGCCTGCTCCAGCCCATAGTACAAGCAGAGGAGACATGGACTCTTCAAGGTCAGCAGCTCCCCAGTACAGTGTCTTCTGCAAGGCTCCCAATGCAAAGAGCAAGGAAAATATCAAAATCTATCAAAAAATCTTTCTTTTGTTTTCCATTTTTGTGAAGATAATTGGTAATCTAGCAAGGACCTTCAAGGATCTGCAACTTCCCTAGCTGGACAAAAACAGGCAATACATACAAAAAATAAGTAGGTCCATGTTTTTATAAGGCAGCTAAATTATGATCATAAAATAGCAAAACTCAACCCATGTCACCTTTCCTGTTCGATAATCTAAAATTTTTTAATATTTAGATTTCCATCTTTTCAAGTTAACTTTTACTTCCTTCCCCAAATCCATGAAATTATCTAATTGGGAGTTAGGTGAAAGCTTTATTGATCCTTCTGTTTCTACTGCATTGCTAGTATGGCACATCAGAGATATTAAAAGTGTCAAATTCCAAGGACAATTTTATGATGCTTAATAGTTTTTCCAGTGGTTAACCACAGCACCCTTTCATTAACAAACAAGCAATCATCATTTTCAATTTTTTTTCTTCAGTCATTAAGTAGGTAAATGAAATAAATAGCTTGTTAATGCTAGATTGTAGGAGCTTCTTGAGACCTAGTGTGCTGAAAAGAACAGATTAATGCTCTTACTGCTGCCTTTGTATGTAGCTCACAAATAATATACTTGAATCTGATTTGCTGCAATGCAGTACAGATTCATGTAAAATAAGCCATACAAATAAGAAGCAAGCACCAAAAGATGTATTTGCCAAAAGGCTTTGTATAGCCTGTAAAAAGGCAAGAGAATCTGCATTACCCCATACATTCCAGCTTTTAAGAGATGACTCTATGCTCAGTACATCAGTCAGAATCATTGAAAAGGCAAGAATGATTTATCTGGGGAATGCATTTGACAATAAAATCCTCAAGTTGTAATTACAATTGTCAGATTTAAGGCTGCTGCTAGTGGCAGCAGTTTTACTAAGGGAAAAAAGATACATAATTTTTGTAACGTTTTATTGTACAGAAGGCTGTGTTAATATTGGACATGGTATGCTTCACTGGAGATGGAAGGGAACTGCATAAAATTGCAGTTGTAATTTCCTTAAATAATCAAAATCTTGATTTGTTTTAAGGGGAATAAAAGGAACCTGGAATCAAAAGAAGCAGGGAAAGAGTGTTATTTATTTACATTGTGGAAATCACTTTAAGCAGACGCTGGAAATTTTCAAGTGTTGTGTGCTGCTTTGTATTTTCGTTTCCCAAAGTGGAGCTTAACCATTTTATGTTAAATTCCCTGGGGGCTGTACATGTAAGCACTCAAAAGGAAGATATTACTGCTAAAGGTCTGTCTTTCTTTTGTGAATCCTTTGTCTTCTGTCTTCCTGCATCCCTCTAAGCCTAAATTCAGGAGTCCCCTGACTTCCTTCACCTACTGTCCTCTAGATACTGCATGTTTCTCTCTCTGCCCTGCTCAGAATGTGTCCTGTATTCAAAATTGTTAATTCTGAATTGTAACTTTTTAACCAAGACTGTGCTCACTGTCAGCATTCAGAGTAAACCAGTGCTCATGGAAGAGTTTAGTCTGTGTGCTTGAGGCAGCAAAAGTAGGGAATGAAATTCATAGGGGAATCAAATCCTCTGCTCAAGACTGTATAGCAAGAGAGCCCTGAAGAAAGCCTAATATCTCAGGTCCAGCCCAGTGCTTCACCAGCTGCAAAATGGGCTTCTCCAATTCTAGTCCCAAGCTGAAGTGAGTGTCCAGCCCTGGAGGTGCTGAGAACACTTCTTATGCTTCTGGTTTTCCACATGGTTTGGGCAGCTCTGCCCCAAATCTGTCATTTAATTGAGCCTGTCTTGTCAGAGGGGTTGGACTAGATGTTTTCCTGAACTGTTCTGTCATTCTGGGATTCTTTGATTAATCAGGCTGTGCTCTTTACTTCCATATTTTTACTAAAGATTCACTTTAATTTTTAAATTTTAATTCAGAGGTCCAAGTAGTTAGAATCTCAGAACACTCAACTTTACCTGACTAGAGTGAACTAAATCACTTTATTTCATCCTGAAAGAAAAAGTTACTCACAATTATTCTGATTTTAGGAGCTTGTAATGACTGATTGCTAATTTGATGTGTCATGATTTTAATCATGGTTGTAGACATGAAGTTTTTTTTTTTTGGTTGAAAATTTTGAAAAATAAATGTGGTGCTACACTAAAGAAGATGCTTTGAACTGGAAGGTTCTTACTTTTTCATTGTTTGTGTTGCAAGTATTAGGCTGCTTAATGTCCCTGACGGTTGCATGTCTGTTTGGATGGCTGTATCTGTTTTCTTTTTCTCCATTCTTGCCACTGCTTTTTTTCCAGAGGTATCATGTGAGAGGTATCAAGAGGTATCCAGCTGTGCACATTTGCTGAGTCCACAAGTCATTTTGCCATTTGGGGCAATATTGCAGAAGATTGTGTGATGTCTCTTGAGGGCTTTTTGAAAAGACAAGAAAATTCACTTTCAGGCTATTGATGTTATTCATAATTCAAATGCTGTCTTTATGCACTCTTTTGGCACCAAACCGAACTAGAAAGAATTTTTTTTGTCATGATCTTTATTGAGAGGGGACATACTTGTCACTCTTTTTTCAAAATTGTTTTTCCCTACTGCTTTTCTCTCTTCATCTCTCCTTCTGTTCTAATCTTTCAAATTATATTTTTCCCAAAGGGAAAGTGAAGAGCCTTGCATTTGAGCTCAGTTAATTCCCTTCCTCCCACTCTGGTCTTAATTTCAGCCTGTGTACATCACAAAGTGCATTAGTCCTGTTGCTTTTATTAACTCATGTTTCAGTAGCTCTTGAATATCATTTTGAGTCAGCTCTGATCATGTCTAAGGCTTGTGGTTTGTTTGTCGCCTTTTGGGTTTTTTTATCCCTGTTCAGCTGTTTTTGCCTGGCTTCCTATTCATCAGAAAACTATTTGGCACTTTAAAGCTCACGATTAAAAGTGGGCTGCGTAGGCAAACATCATTAAACTTACGACCTTTAGGACTTTATTTATTGCAATTTGAATGTCTGGCAAATATTCTTCTGTTTAATAAATAATCATTAGTTACAGATCTTGAAATTTGTGATTTAACAGCCTAATGATTTCAGAATATAGATGGTTGTGATCTTTTCTGGATTGTGGTTTATCTTTACTTATGTAAAGCAGTCCTGGCGGGGAAAATACACTGCTCCCCCCACTTCTCAAATAAATGAAAACAATCTTGAAATGAAGTGATGGTCTCAGTTTGGAAAGTAGAGCTTAAAATTATAGTGAGAAGGCCATTGCTGCTCTGATCTAGAGGGATGCACATAAACAGCCTTCATATGACATGAAAAATGTTTAGTAATCTTAGGCAATTCAAGGACTCAGATTCTGAATTTTTCAGGTTACCTAAGCTTCAATGTTTGTGCTGGGTTGATTTTCAGGAGGAAATGCTCAACAGTTTTGACACACAAAAAGTCCAGAAAATATCAGTGTTCAAACACCCCATAGTCACATCCAGGCGTGCCTTTGGAGACAGGCTAAGAATTTCTTGCAGGGAATACATGTACAAATGTTTATTTCATTTTTGCATTGCTTTGAAATATATGATTAAAGAACATGCAGGATTTTAGTTCCTAAAGTCGTGAAAATATTAAAATGTACAGGAAGTAATGAGTCATATATCTTTATTAGGTATTTCATATTGCCAGAGTAGATGTCAGATTTTTCAGGAAAACTAGGGATGAAAATTGAGTCTAATTATTTTTTTTCAATATATTTATAGCTTCCAGTTATAAAGAATCTGTCTTCCAAGGCTCTTGTAGCCAACAGCTATGAAAGCAGTGGTTTTCAAGGTTTGATGGGGTATCCATTGTACAGTTTTCCTTGAGCTATTAATGGGAACATAATAATTGTTAAAAAACAGGAGAGATATGATTTTGTTTGTACAAAATGCTCCTCTAGGTGCCTACAGGCCTTTTCCTTTTCTTGATTTTATATTTTTCAGTGTGTAGTGGAAAAGTTCTTTCCTTTTATTATTTTTCTTCACTTTCTATGCACTGTCTGTTCTTCTTATTGCTACATTTAAGAAAAGTAAGCCTCTTTTCTTACAACACATTGAATAGGTTGGTTCTGGTTGAACTGCACAGTTCTTCTAAAAAGCTGTATTTTTATGAGTGTGATGAATTCTATGAATGATGAATGTAAACTTCTTTGGGACTAAATTCTGTTTTCCTAGTTCCACCCATTGAATAGAATAATTAAAGGAACATATGCGACCAAATTTCTAAGCAAATGTAAAAAGATGCAAAAAGTTTGTTTTGGTTTTGTTTTCTTTTTTTGTGTGTTTTTTGTTTTGTTTGGTTTGGTTTTTTTGGTGGTTTTTATTAAGGAGGGTTGGGGTTTTTTTGGGTTTTTGATGGCTTTATTTAATATCTTATTAAAATCTCAGTTGATATTATTACTACTTGACAAGTTAAATATAAAACATTATGCAAGATTTGTAGCTGGACCTGCTTTCTGTGAGTCATTCTAATCTTATTGCATAAATAATTGCTATATTATTAATTTCAGCATAAGGCCATCCATTGCCCCACAAAACCATTTCAGGCTCAGGAAAAAAAATACTGTCCAGTGCCAAGCAGTTCTGCATTAACTGTGTCTGATCCAAAATTTAGGCTGATGGGCACTGGTATCTTCTAGGCAGGTTATGAAAATATCTGTCAAAAATGGCTTGTCCCCTCAACTCCTATGAGACTCAGGTGATCAGTGAAAATCCTTGAATGAGATTTTCACCAGGGACATAGTGAAGCAGAGGTAGATTTCTGAATCTACAGACTTCACTGATACAATTTATTCTGTTATTTTTTTAGATAGAGTAAGATGCATTTCTTGCTATTTCCTAAAGGTTTTTCTTGGTTGTGTTTTTTGGGAGTTTTTTTTTTGTTGTTGTTGGTTTGGGGTTTTTTTAAAACCAAAGTTCTTATACCCTGGTTTGTTTTGTTTTTTTTTTTTACTTTCTTAACAGTTTTTGAATGCAGCACTGGCCAACAACTTGCTTTGGGCACTAGTGCTAAATGGATAATGAACCTGAATGATTGGATGAAGTTTAGGAACAAAAGAGTCCTTTGTTTCTATTTTCTTCAGATCAATTCCTGTACTACATTTAAGCACTTTGAGTTTTTCAGTGATTGGCATATCTCAGGTGGAATCATTCTTATTGGGACAAATTCACTTTCCCAGGAAAATTACTTTGCCAGAAAATTGCTTTGCTTTTCCCAGGAAATTAATTTGGGATCTTGTGCAGGGGTCTGTGTGTACTTTTCCATGTGTACATGCAAAACCTTGAGTCCATAAGAATGTCTTTACATGAGTACATTCTCATCTAAAATATGCTATAAAGCACATAGGGAAGCCTGAAAGTTGTCACAGCTTTAAAATACAGTTTCATGCATTTTATGCTGACACAGCTCTGTAGAATTATAGATACTTGGGAGGGTCACAGGTAAGAGGTAGAAATAGCATAATTTTTCAGAGGTCACACGGTCAATTACAGTGTGTCTTCATGTGTATAAGAAATTTGCAGATGAGCATACTTTTCTATTATCAGACTCTCAGTAGGGAGAATTAAAGGGATTTAGATATTGTGCTGATCTGTCATGACTTGGGAAAAGAGGATTTAATGGGAACACTTGCACTGCTTTGCCCCTGTTCTGTAGCTCACTATTCAGGCAAGTGTGAGAATTTCAGGAGTCAAAAAATTTACAGAAGTCTTGAAGGGTCTTTCTGGAGAAGGAAGAGGTGACAGTCAATAATTTAATTTTCTGTTTTGGCCTGTGTACCCCCTAAGTCATAAGGAGCAGTTGATGCCTCAAATTACATTATCTGCTCAAGGTAATGCTGGAAATTATTTGAAGAAACCGATTCTATGTTTCTGCCCTACTGTGAGTGGGCAATTCAAATTCCTGTCTTGAATCTTGTGTTGTCTTAGTAGCTTGGAATTAAAGATATCAAGCAAAAAATGCTTGATATTTTGAATTTATTTGTTCTTAAATTCTATTGTTCATTTGAATTTCATAAAAATATGAGCAATGATTATTCAATCTTACATTTTTGCCTCAAAACTGTAGTATTTCATGCAAATAGGTTACATTATTGAAACCTATTTATGAATATATGCTTCATTTCATTAAATGGAATCAACTACATACTTTACTGGCATCTGTTCTACTAGATGGTTCAAAAATTCTTTACAAACTCTTGGGGAGGGGTGAAGAAAATGGAGGGAAACTCTTTCATACATACTTTTGGATTGTTGCTCTGTTTCCCAGGTCACCTAGTACGTTGCTGGGTCACTGTGTCCAAGTCATTTCCCTGAGCTCTTTCCATATGTTTCAGTTTGGTTCCAGCCTGACTTCTCCCACCCCGCAGGGTGGTGGTGCTGCACTGCATGGAATGAGAGTGCTGCCTTGCAACCCCATCTGCTTTGAACTTCTGCATTAAATAAACATTTTCTGATACTGGAAAAGTTAATATCTGCTCCAGAGAATTTTATGTTGGTTTGAGGAATGGTGTGGAACAAATTAGCTGTAATACTATATTAGCCGAAGGTGGGTCATTAAGGGTTACTAACTACTGATTTCCCAACTCCCTCTCTCTTGCTCTTCAAAAGGGAAACTGCTGTTTGTTATTATGATTACCAAAAGTAACATGTCTACCTTCATCTTTCATTTTTTTTTTTCTGTTTCAGAGATGATACTACCAATCTAATCAAAGATTTTCTTCCATTTACATACGTAGTATAACAGCATTCCAAGTAAGGCCTGCCAAGTATGTGGTGGGATTTTGGATTGGCTGTTTGTTTCCAGGATGCCTATCCGTCAAAATTGTAACTTGGAAATTTTGACCTTTCTTTTGCCTATTTAACTCTTTCCATACAAAGTAATGATCAAATCTTTCAGATAATCAAAATTACATATTTCATGGTACTCAAGCAGTTCATTTACCACTTCAAAGTACTTCCAATTATAAATTTTTAGAAAGATTTGATATAAAAAGTTGCACATCTTCATTAAACAAGCTTGCAAAGCATTTAACTTTCAAAATAAAAAAAAATTCTATAACAGGACAGCATATGTTTCTGAACAGCTGACATGATTTTGAATTGTGTGGGTGTTATTGCTAATGTTTTTCAGATTATGACATCATGACAAAGTGAACTCTATCTTGAAGTTTTAATGGATGACAAAAAATGATGGTATGAACGGAGCTTCCTGATTAGTTTTAGCTCTGAAAACTGTGTTAAAAGCAATTGTGGCCAAAACAAAATAAAACAAGTCCCATTTCTTATAGTTTATCTCCTTAGGTCTTTAACTGCAAGTTACAAAATGCTTAAATGGTGAAGAAAACAAAGGCAGACAGAAGAAAAATATTTCACATCACTCTTGCCTACTGTGCTATTTTTGTTGATAAATATTCATTCATAATTTACCTGGTACATACATGTGGGCTGAGACATATATTCTCTGCATTAACAAGTATATGTACAGTTCAGTGATATCTTTACATTCTGCCCTAATAAGCATTTTCTGTCTAGAAATTGCCTTTTATTTGAGCAACTCCCAGTGACTCACAGCAGCAGAAAAGTATATTTTACTCATATTATTCCTCCACCACTGTACTTATCATGTCCATATGCCAAATCTGTATTGACTTAGAAGTAGGAAACAAATTCTGTTTATCCTGTTCATACCAATGAATGTTCCTATTAATAGCTTTCAGGAGAAAAAGAAATTGTGATGTAGGGGAGGAGGGGTTATATTTGTTGTTGTTTTTGGTTTGGGGTTTTTTCTGGTGGTGTTTTTTTTGTTTGTTTAAAAAATCAATGCACTTGATTAGATTCTTAGGTAGATTCAGATTTTTGTGTCCACAATTTTTTTAGTATGCCTCCTTTTTTTTTTTTTTTTTTTTTAATGCATACCTTTGGAAAGTCAGAAATTCAATCAGCTTTATTTATCTGTGTAAAACTGCAATAAATTTAGCATTATCATCTGAGTGGCACCGCCATCAGACAGAGTGTCTTTTTTTAGGTCATAAGGCCCTTTCTCAGTTTTTAAAAAATTAATCCATATTTTTGTGTCAACAGTTCAAGTTTTTTTTTATAGGATTGTTTACAAAAGTTTACAAAAAGACTTTTCATGAAAGCAAGCTAGTTTTCAATTCCCAGTTTTCTGTTACTTTCTTTTCTATTTCTGTAGTCTTTTTGAATGTAGATCTACCATGGAATATTATTCTATATCTGCATATTTATTGTGTTTTCCTTAAGTATCTGGTAATGGTTTCCTCCAGAGGTTCTAGGCTGGACAGAACAATGGCTAATCTGTATGGTAATTCAAAATAGTTGCATTATTAAATTCTAATTTGGAAGTTAATTGTTTGACAGGATTGTGATTATGGAAGCGAACGAGGTGAGGAAATTATGTTACTCCTCTTCAGATGAATTCTTTAGCAAAAAATTAATGAAGTAGGCAATAAGGTATGGTAATAATAGAAGCATGGATACAACCTTAACCCTGGAGTAATTCCAGACAAGGATTTTTAGTATTTCTAAATAAATTGAGATTGGTCATTCCTTGTGGGGGTTGTTTTTAATGAGAGGAGCTTTTTAATAAGGAAGAAAGTGATTCAGTTCAATATGTTTAATCCCAAACTCCAGCAACCTTAAAAACTTGTGTGTTAGAGCAATGTTTCTATTTAGAATAAATCAACCCAAACCAGTTTCATTTGAGTGAAAAAATGCCATTGCATGTTGCTTCCCCAAAAATCTGAAGCTGTGTTTACTTAACGCACAAAATACACTGTATTAAAACAGTATTTTACTAAAATAGCTAAATTCTTATTGAAGAATTGCCAGCAGACCTGTTTCAAAAGCAGGAAAAGAAAGATTTCTTCTCCTGCATGATCTTGGGATATCTGCAGCTTTAGAACAAAATTGGTTTTAAATGATCAGTTTGCTTCCAGTACCAAAAGATTAAAAATCAGGCACTCCGGACATAGCCATGCCAAAATGCTCTATTACAGTAGGTTTCTTGAGTGGTGTTGAGGTTTTTAGAATTTTTTAGATTGTTGACATACTGATTTCAGTTTCAGTAATTCTATAAACCATTTTAGTTTTCCTAGGAAAAAAAAAAATAAAAAAGCTTTCCTCAACAGAAAGGACTGATTTTCAGTGGAAGTCAATTTGAAATGTAATAATTTATTTCCCCCCAAAATACTAAGTAAAAATTTCCTATTTTCTTTTATTCTGCACCAGAAACCTTCTTTTTTTTTTCCTTTTTCTTTTTCCTTGACATGCAGCTTGTATTTACTTTATTTTTTTACACTGCTAGATGTGACACAATACCAAGAGAGACAGATATCAAAAGAAACTGTTCACTTAGATCTTTCTTTTGAGCTGACAAGCATATTGCTAAGACATTTAAAGTGCAAGCTTCTTATTTTCATTTCTTTATGTGAAAAATTTAGAGAGAAGTACTGAAATGATTGGTAAGCTTATTATAAGCACAGGCAAACGAATAGAAGAAAATAATGATAATTTTTTTTAGGAGCCAGGGGAGGATGTCTCCTCTGTTCTATGTTCTTCACATTTTGTAATTTAAGTCACAATTGTTCCATCTTGTGCTCTAAAGGTTTATCTTTCAAAGGAATGAATATTCTTGTTTCACTTGACAGTAATAATGTCGGGAAGATAGAAGCAGAACTCTACAACTTAGTGCTTGTAACTGCATAATTTTAATGATAATAATATCATTTCATAATAATTCTAATTCACTTTAGTTAATTGACAGTAGTTTATTTGTCTATGGACTCTATGAAATTATATTGACTGCTAAGGGAAATTGGACTCCTTTTTAGATTAAAGTATGATTTTTGAAATATTTATTGATATTCCATATATAAATGTGCTGAAAGTGAAGTAAGGTATCTGAGGAAGATCTATTGACTTCATTTAATGCAGCTGAATATTTAGTTTCTATTACTAAAAGCAATCTTAAATTAATCTTAATTTAGTGGCAGTAATGTGCATCTTTTTTTTTTAATTTGGTTTTGGTGGGGAGTGAAGTATGAGTCTGGAAGTGAAATTAGAACTGAGGGGTAAGCTCACAATAAACCAAAAAATATTTGCTCTTTTCCCCAGAGCATGTTTCTCCCCTGAGTTAGCTGCATATGCCTTTGTTCCAGCACTGTCAAATGTGAGTGTTGGCCTTAAAGACAAAAGCTTTCCTTCCTTACAGCCTTTAACAAAGACATAGAGGAAGGAATAATCACCCTTCCTTCTCAATTTCTTCCAGCAGTTCCCCTGGGGCAAAATTCTCTCCTCATGTTCAGGTTAATTGCACTATTTTCTTTCTTTCCATTTACTGCAGTCTTTCCCTTTTTTTAATTTAAGCTTCTGTATTCTGCACTTATGCTAAAGTGTGAGGTTTTTAATATAGCTCTTTAAAATAAGTATCACTAACTCACAGAAGTGGCTCAATGGCTTCACTTGGAGCTGATCAGTAAAGTTACCACTCTGTAAAAATGGCATTGGTCCTGGTAGCTAGGAAAAAAGTTCACTCTTTGACTGCAAGATTATGGCATCCCCAGCAAATTCCCTTACTGTAGATGTCTGACAAGATCCAGGATGAGTGAGCAGCTGCATGACTCAAAGTGCCTGAGTTTGCTCATAGATCAGAATAGAAAGAGCAGAGTTCCCTGACAGCAGCTTGCCTGGCAATGGAAGTCCTTGATGTGCAGGAGGAGCAGACCTGCTGGGGACCTTCAAATCCAGCCAGGGGAGGTTCGACGACACCTGCTCGAGATCATCCTCCTCAGCACTGGTGTTCACAACCCTCACTTCTTCTCTGTGAAAGGAAAAGAACATTTTCTCTATCAGCACTGACAGCTCATACCCCCTTGCTCCCCCATGGCATTTATTCCTCTAGTATCCTCATCCTGTATTTTGTAAGGAGGATGTCAGATACCTCCCACAGCGACACCTCAGTTCTAGGTTGTGTTTTCCAAATGCTGCCCTGGTCTGTTGGGTTGCTCACTTTGTGGTGTGAGTGCTCATGCTCTGCACTGCCTGTTAGAGGTCCTGCTGGCCTGTTCTGTCTCTGTAAGTCTTTTGACAATGCTATAGATGTAGTATTGTCAAATGGGGCCTGTGTGAAAGCCTTGGTCTATTTACTTATTCCATTCCAAGCAACAGTATGCATAGTATGCGGGCTTCTTATATACATGATCACAGATTTTTTCAAGCACTATAATTCCCTCTTGCACTCAGGAGAATAAAATTAAATCTGTTTTAAAACAACCTCTTTTCTACTTTTTAAAATTGCCTCGAAACCTCCAAATCTCAAACCATAGGGCTGCAATCTATTTCCTTTTCTTTAGGTGGTTGTTTACTTTGGACTCACTCTTGTTGCATTTTATAGCAACACAGCCTTTTCCAGGATGCCACAACCATACTTCCTTTCGCTTTGTGACACCTTTTCTAAACATGATACAAGCCTTACACACAATTTGTCATGGTTTTGATCTTTCCCATAATGCCATTAGTCCTAGCTGCTCCTGTCTGCCAGATGTCAAATGTGCTTCCCCACAGAGACTCCTGGGGCATGGGGAGCCAAGCTGCTGCCTCTTGTGGGGCTTGGCCACAAGCCTTATGCTTACTTCAGTAGCGGCGCTGCACAATCTTATTTTGGGTATTCCCAGGCAGGTAGTGCCTGTAATCACTCCACTGGGAATGACTATATGGAAACCAAAGGGAAGCAAGCCTGGGGTGAATGTGGGACTTTACTCACTATTACCCTCTCAGCACACACTCCCAATCCAGTCCCCCTTAAAAGTGGGGCTAGGATGGAGATGTAAGCAATACTCCTCTAAGAATGGTGCCTAAAGATTCCCTGTTTAGAAAGCATCATAACATTTTTACAGAGAAAAAAATCACTATGGATATAATGCCTTTTTTTTCCTTTCATTTTTCTGAAAGAGAGTGAGAGAGCAAAGGAGGTTGTAATAAGGCAAGGCGACCAGTATTTCGAAAAAACTCTGCCTTTCATAATGGCATTTTATAAAAATATTTACATTGATAAGTTTCACATTTCTTTCTATTCAGGCTTTACTGAGCTTGGTTTTCTGGAAGAATATGGTGAGTTGCCTGGCTCTGCTTTCTTTGACATTCATTAAATGACTTTAATCTTTCCATATGGCTCTGCACTGAATCAGGTTATAATGCCCCTCCTAATTAGATTAATTTCTAAATTATTTTTAACTTACCTCTGGAGATATTTTCAAATCCACCTGCAGTCCTCCAAGCTTCTGCAGTATTTCACTTTGAGATAAAGTATATAGAATGGAACACAGTGATATCTAGGGGAGTGCAATTAATATTTCTACAACAAAATATTTCCCATTATTTTCTGTCCATTTCTTCACCCACTTTACCATTTTTCTGCTATTTCTACTATAGCTATTTCAGCACTATTAATGTTTTTGGTGTGATAACTTGCAGTGACAATGTCAAGACTTTTGCCTGAGTAGATAGAGGGAATTTAAAACTCAACAGTGTACGTGACTCATGCAAATTTTCACAGCGTGACTTGACTTGCACAATTCTAATCTGCATTGTACTGACAAATTGCATAACATTATTTGGTTCCTCTGGACTTCACTAATTTAAAAGAGCAATCTCAGTATCAGATATTGCAACATTATTGTATATCCCACAGAACAGACTGTAAACAAATAGATTCCACTGTGAGTTAAAAACCATGGCATTTTTCTGTTATGACAATTGACATCTTCTTCCATTTATTTCCATTTATCTTAGAATATTTTAACACAAAGATAGTGTTTCAGGAATGTTAACTAACTGTCTATCACCATATTCTCCCCTCATGCACCTGGGGAGGCTAATGTTATCTCTGTTTTGCATGTAAGGAAACTAAGACAGACAAGCCAGAATAAATGAGACATCTCACAGTGGGATTTTGCATGAAAAGAGAGCAACAATTCTTTAATTTGTGGAAGTTTTCCTTACCATTTTTTAACTAGTTTTTTGGGGAATGTGCTTTGAGTGGGGATCTTGTAATATGAGAGACATTCCTTGAGAGAGTACACAGTGACCTTCATGATAGCCCTTACTATGATTTGGACTCCAGTTGGAGTTGCACATCTTTTATTTATAAGCAGCTCAGAAGTACCTACAAAGCCCATGAAGCTTCCTGTCCTGTGTAGCTTCTAAAGTGAAAACATAAAGAAGCACATAAAATAACTATGCTATTCACAGCTTTTCATATTATTTTCCTATTTGCTTTTTTACTCATATAGAAACAGTATAGAGAAATCATCTCAAAATGGGGTTAATTCTAAGAATTTGGTGCAGAAGATGTAAGACACCCAAGTGTCCTGTTCTTTTGTATTTTAACATATTTCAATATACTCTGGACTGAAGGGTATGCAGCAATGTGGCAAAATTCATTAGTGACTTTATCCTGAAAAATTTATACATGCTAGAAAAGCATATAAAGCTGGGGGTAGGGGAAAGAAGGAGGAAATGGGAGCTTTTTGGAGTGATGATGCTTGTCTTCCCAAATTGCTTTTGTACATGATGGGGTTCTGCTCTCCTGAAGATGGCAGATTACCTGCCTACCCTTGGGAAACACTGAATAACTTCCTTGTTTTATTTTACTTGTGTGCATGACTTTTTCCATCTTTATTTGATCCCATGAGTTTTCTAACTTCTACACTTCTCCCCAGTCTCACTTTTGGGGAACTAGGTGAGCAACAGTTTGGCAGGGCTTAAATCACAACAGACATCTACTCTCACCAATTTTTATTCCAAGGAAACAAAAAGAATTGTGTTAAATAGTAAACAGCTAGGAACTTCTCCGTCTGTTCATATTTTGCTGGAATAATCCAAAACTCTGTGGGTTTCAGATGTAATGCTTCTCTCACAGGTACAGACTGTGTCCTCACAGTCATGAGTTTGGTGGACTTCTTGGACTAATACTCTTTATACTCAGACCCTCCTGCAATTTCAGGTCAACCTAAAGCAGTGCTAGACCATGTTCTGTGGTCATTAAGGCCTGCTATTATATAAGGAACAGACCATACAATATATTTATTGTTGACTGTATCATACTTTTAGAAACAAGTTAGTAGGAAAACTGCTACTAACTTTCTTCTGCTTATAGGTATCAACGATTGAATAAAAGGAAGCAAAGAGTTGGTTTTGGATTAAATTTAAAACTTAATTTTTCTAGCTAGTGCTGCTGCAATTTTTTTGAATGTACCTGTTGACTAACTGCAATGGTGTTTGATAGTGAGGATTTCCAGAGAAGATGGTAAGAGCAGTGTTTCCCTCCAGTGGTGATGCTTTTGTGAATCCATTCAGTTTCATTCAGCATTCCATTCTTTTGGTATTATAATTCTGCCTGGAGTGTAATACCTTATTGATGTTCACCACACTTCTTATGACAATGGTAAATTGGGAAAAGTTCTATGAAAGATGACGGGATTGTACTGCTGTGAAATTAAGTGAATGGGAGGACAACCTGGTTTGATATTTATTGTGTTTCCTTAATTATTCCTCTCATCTGAATGTTTTGAAACCTATTCTTCCATTTGAATCATGATAGATTAGTTTCTTTGAAACAATGTCCTTTCCCAGGGAAAATATTGAATATCTTAGACACTACACCACAATTTGTAAAGTTGTAGAGACTGAGAGAAATTTGTAACCTAAAGAATAACAAAAGATGAATCAGAAATACATTATCTGTCTCATCTCTGTTACTGGGCTTGTAGAGATAGGAATTTAATAATCACCTGAAGTTTTAGGCTTTTACTTTATTAAAAACCCCCACCCAACAATGATAATAACAGCACTTGCCTAGTAATTATTTGATCAGTGGGTGGTTAAAGAGAGTTTTTATGTTCCACCTGCGTTCTGCTTTTTAATTTGATTGCTCTTTTGACATTAGCGCCCTAATTAAGATAGGTACATTTCTTATTTCACCAGTTGTGGAATTAACTAAAAGTAGAAGCAGAAACAAAAAGGGGATTTTGCTTCATTGTTAGGGTAATTTTTTGCACCAAAATATATAGCTGGATGCTGCACGATCATGTATTTACAGTGTCATAAGCCTACTATGCCTGTTCTATGCCTGAAAATATATCTAAAGAGATTTCTGGAAACATATGTTGTTGTTAACTTATTATCTGAAATCCATACCTCACCCAGTTAAAATTCTGTTGAAAAAGCCATAGCATCATATGCACAGTTCTGTGAGCCAAAAAAATCTCAAAAGATCAGAAACTTTGTAAACCACTTGTGCTGTCACTTTGATTGTACCTTAAGTTTGTCATGGAATAAAATGGTAGCACTCTTAGAAAAACATTGAATGTATTCCTTTTGAAGATCTTCCTAAAAATTATTTGTGCATTTGCTTTCTATATGCAATGGAATGTTAACGTTATCTGAATAACTTGCAACATTTGCTTATTGCCCTGGGACAAGTTCTATTTTTTGAATTGAAAGTATGAATAAGACATGTTTCCATTAGTGTGAATAAGAAATGTAAGAATTTGAAATTAAATGCAGGGAGTTACTATAAGGGAATGCTGATCTTGCAAATACTGATGTCCTTTTCTGGGGATGTAAGTGACCAAATTTAAATTACAAAACATTCATCCTAATCTCACAGCCTTATTTAGACCTTAATTGAATTAAAGGTCTTGTCTCTGTCACAATTGAAATAAGCTGGTTTACAAATCTGTTACAAATATTTTTTTGAGTAGTGTCACTGGTACTGCTAAATTGGCCCTGTGTTGACTAAGATCAGACTCCAGTCTAGGATTTTTCAAAAATCTGGGATGGAAGCAAGTCCTAAAAGAAGCGCAAATAAAATTTCCTCTCTAAATAAATCTTTATTGGGTCAACTTGAAGAACATTTGAAGGATTATATGGCATGCAAACCTCAAAACATCTTACATGCATCATACTGAAACATGTGATTTAAGTTATTTTAAAAGGGTTGAAGTGGTAAAGTGACTCAAAGTTATATGTCTTAAAACATCTGAAGGTTTTAAATTTATATTCATATTGTCCAATGTGCATTCTCACCTTAAATGAGTGGCTGAATAAAACTTTATAATGCTCCTCACTTTAGCAGAAGGAAGCATGCAAAATTACTTCTTTCTGTCTCCAGCCTTGCAGTCTATATAATGTCAAAAATAGGATTAGAAAGGAAAGGGAGTGAGGAGAAAACATCCGTTCCTGTTTTAATTCTACTTATATATTTCAACCTTTTCCTTTTGGGGGAAGGGGCAATCTGATATTATGGGAGTAGACAGTCATAAAGGTCTCTGGTTGTTCTATATTATCATTCATTCTTCAGTGGATCAGTGTGTCTGGATGAACCTTGTTATCCACAATGGCCAAAGACAATGTTTCTGTAATGAAGACTTAACCAGGTGAAGCGACCCGCAGTTAAGGGAGGGGAATTTTTTTGTGTTAAATTGCTGCTGCACCTTTAAATTACTTTTTAAAATGGGAATTGTTATAAATTGTGTGTGACAGAGGATAAAAATGAATATAAAATATCATACTACCAAGATTAAGTGAGCACTTGGTGACATTTCAGACTAACATTAGGAATTTCTACTGTTTTGTTTTGGTGATTCCCTCAGATAACTACAAGATTCCTTCATTTTCTTATCTCAGAAGCAGCATCTAAATCAACAAGCCACTTTTTTACATCCATCTAGGAACTAAGTGGACTTCTGGGGATTCCTGACATCTCTTTTAGTTTATTTTCACACTGTGGCAGGAAAGATATATTTTCTGCTTCCATTTAGTAGCCTGGAAAATTTCATATGTAGGTAGAAAAAATGTGGGGAATGAACTGTTTTCTGTCTCTGGAACTGCTGTTTTGCTTGACTTGTGGATAAAAAAAAATCTTGTTGGAGAAATTTCAGCATCTTAAACCAGAGTAGCTGTGGTTACAGTACCCAAAAGAGGTGTGTCTAGTACAAATACATTCTGTAAAAGATCTCCCCTTTGAAATGTCATGTATTTTCTCTAAAGCTTCTCATTATATTGAGAAATTATTTTCTTGTGAGCTCAGTTTAACAAAGCCAGTGTGAGTTATTAGAAATTTAGGAAGGTCTTTTATCTGTTAAAATGTTATTATAAAACCCGATTTTCAATGAAATTTTAGAAGCACAGTTTCAGATAGAATGGGTGATGACAGAGTACATGAGAAATATGAAAAGCCATAAAAGTTAAAAAAAAGGTCCGGTTTAATTTTTGTTGAAGACAGCTTACAAATTGAAATGTATTCTCTGTATTTCAAGAGAGGGGACAGAAAAGAATACAGGTAGATAACACAGTGTGGTTGGTACAAGTTATCCAGGTAGCTCTATTATAGAATCCATTTATTCACATTTCAAGAAAAGCATGACGAGGAACGAAGTAAATTTACATCCTTCAGCCCATCACTCTTCCAGTGTTTTGTACCTGAATGATGCCCATCTGTGGTCTGCACTGCCGTATTAGTGAGGCAAGGCTGTGGCATTTTCCCCTTGTCCTGCTATTACTACCCAGATAGCTCCTTCTGCTCTGAAGCTTATGTGCTCTTAAATTTTGGTTCAATGTCTTCTTTGGGCAGCCACCTTATCAGCTGGCATATCGTGGAGTTCAGCCTCTGTAGCATGGCTTGTCACTGTTTCTCTGTCAAAAG